>OX451735.1:571090029-571690029 GCA_948472305.1 Vicia faba | reverse complement strand
GGTAAGATAACAATGTCAAGGGAAAGAGGAAATGAACATGAAAGACTTTTGAGTAGGTAGAATGTTCCTAGTTACTTGCTCAATTTCAAAACCAAAAATATCCTTGCTATTTTCAAAACATCACACCAACACTTTCAAAAACATCTTTCAAACTTGAAAACATTTTCAAAAGATCAACACTTTGTATACATTCTTACGAACGAGAATCATTACAAACTTTTCCTAAACGATGGCGCCTTTACAAAATACTTTCAAAAAACCACACAAAGCACATTTTCAAATAAAAGCAAGTGATCTAGCAAGTAACTAAGAGCCCATGGAAAACCATGGATGAAAAGGGTGCTAATACCTTCCCTTTTCATAATCTACCCCTTGAACTCAAGAAACAATCTCAAAGGTCTTTCCTGTGCTTTTTCACCTTTCCTTTTAGATAAAAGAAAAATCGGTGGCGACTCTTGCTAACCGCAACATTTGTGATCAAACGTAAAACGACCAAGTCAGTTCTCCCACCGCATCACAATAACACACAAGGAAAGTGACCAAAAGGGACAAGTAAACATGTTCAAATTTAAACAAGTGAAGATCAAATGATGAAATAATAATTGAAGAATTATGGAATGTGTGACTTGTATAATAAGTTAACTCAAGATGAGGTTCAATAGTAACAAGGTAAGAAGATGAAACTTCATACACAAGATAAAGTCAAACAATTGATGAATAACATCATTCAAGGATGTATAACACTTATCTTAAACCAAATAAGATTGTTAAAAAATCAAATGGAATAAGGTGATACTCATAGGTCATGGGGAAGTAGCTAAATCCCTCTTAAAGTGTCCATCATGAACTTGAAGCCTCAAACAATGTCATCAATATAACATGATCAAGTATCATGACAAACTAGCAAAAGATGTAGTCTCTAGTGCACATAAGCATTGTGATCTAAATAGATCAAAGTTTAATGTTATTAGAGGTTATGGGCAGTAGCTGTAATACCCCAAAATTTTCCTACCCTTTCACTTTTATCTGGCTTGTCTGTTTTGCACTTCTCATTTCATTTTCATACCTTTCACTAGGTCATCTAACACATCATGCACCATTCATCAATAAAGTTGGCGCACTGGAATGTGGAATTGGGGGTTTCTATATGGATTTAAGGACATCACTTGGTTTCTCCATCCCTATTGGTTGAAGGCTGGGTTTTTTTTTACTCATTGTAAGTTTCTTCTTTCATCAAGATATGAGATTGTCTCAAGATCAAGTGATAAAAGTTCATTTGTGTATGCTTAAGACCTCATCAAGTATTGTCAACTGAGATCGTTTGAACTAGGGTTTTGGCACTCTTCATCATCTTAAACCATCTCCTCCATCTTTGAGCTTCAAAACAAATTCTCAGAGTTTCATCAATGATTCTAACTAAGGAAATGCTATAGCTTTCATTTTAATTCGGTTCTTCATTCAGTATATACCTCATGAAGATTAGAGTTTATATCCTATCATAATTGGGTATGTTAACATTGTCACTGGGTGTTTATGGGATAGAAAGACATGGCACCTTGCGAGATCATTGGTTACCAAGTCAAAGGTTTATGAATTGAATCACAAAACATGATTCGATGAATAAATTTGTGGGTTCACTGCTATACTTGTTGCTTACAATGTAAAGGGATGTAACTCGATCAGGTTTGTTAATCGAAGATTGGTTCAAAATTGTCCATCCAAGTTTTATTTGTGTTCAAGATGAGATTTGAAGGAGATTCATATGAAATACAAATTGTAAGTTGCAAAAACACCATGGTTCCTTTAGGTAACATCTGAAGACATCTATAACATGGAGATTCGTTCAACATGGTTGAAACAAAGGAGATTAGAACTTCGAATTCAATTCGTAAAAATTACGGGATCGTCATAGAATTGTAAATGTGTCACAAAGTGTATCTATGCCATTCAAAGCTATTAAGTCGTTACGACCTCATTCAAATGTCACAACACACGTTCATTACAAGAAAATGACATTTCAATTTCATCCATTACAAAAAAAATACATATCAAGTTCACATTAAAATACCCAGAATCTACGTATTCTAAACCTAAGGATCTAAGCATTACATTCATTAATCTTCATGGCCATGTACATGTTTCTTCGATAATCTTCATGCCTCATATTGCAAGCTGCCGACATAGCGCCTTCCTTGCCTAAAACCTGTACGAAACATCACAAAAAACCTGCAACCCTGCATATTAATCACAAAAAAACCATAAAATCAGTCCATAACAACAATAAACCAAAACAGTCCAACTACAAAACTATAATCGGCTAGCTCATTCAAATAGAAAACAGAAATAGTCTAACAAAAAGAATCTAACAGGGACTAACATATCTCAGGTGGTTTACTTTGGTCTTCACATAGTCACGCCGCTAATTTCTATGGACCTTTTGAAATATCCCAAACTTTTCCATGATTATTTTTCTCTCTTGTCACATTTGTTGGAGGTTTATCTAGAACCATTCTCACAACTAGATAGTGAAGCCTTTACTCATATACTCGGAACTCTTGATTTTGGTCTACACCATCAGGATATAGATATGGTTAGTAAGTGTCTGAGAGCTCTACAAGCTCTTATTTCTTACCACTACAAAGAGACTGGTAATGATAATATAGGCTTGGGGGCACATTTGAGTGGGGAGACTCGGGAAGGTCTTTTGAGCTGTTTTCTTCGTTCATTGTTGCAATTACTCTTTTTTTACCGTTCTGATCTAATCAGCGTCGCAGTAGATGCTCTCTTTCCAATAATCCTTTGTGAAAAAGGCCTGCATCAGAGATTGGGAAATGAATTGATAGAGAGAGACAAGCAGATCCAAATCTCATATTAAGGCTGGTAAACGCGTTGCAGTCACTAACTAGTGAAAATCAGCTCTCCTTCTCCCTTGATCTAATAAATTACCAGAGATTTAGGAAAAATATGAATAGCTTCCTTGTTGAAGTTTGTGGGTTTTTAAAGACTGTGTGAATAATTATGTGATATATATTGTATAAAAGCTTCAAAAGAAGAGTTGACTTCACTAGATGAACAACCTCTAATAGAAGAACAAACTAACAAAATTTCACAACATAACTACAAACAAATCAATAACAGATAACAGAACAGAGGTGGAGAAAAAGAATTCAGTTACAGAAAACTCTCAGCAGAAGGAAAAAGAAGATGACAGGAGAAGGGAGGAAAATAACAGATTTGGAAAATAGAAAGAAGATAAAAATATCAGAGGGGAAGGAATATCAAAGAATAACTTACCAAGTTTTCGTCATCTAAATCCAAGCCATCCAAATCTCTAACTAACTCTCCAAATCTATGGCTCAGAATTATCCTCATGTAACCAACTCATCAATCTGGTGATAACAGAATTCAACAAACTCTCAGAAGGGATATAAACAGATAACAGAATTCATAAGGGGGGGATTTTTCATAACAGAAAATACAAGAAGAATTCAGGATTCACCTTTCAACCTCTCTCTCTGAACTGCATCAAGATCTCTATCATTTTTCTCTGCAACACAAAAACGACTACTCTTCATCCCTGCAACCTCATCATCACCTTCAAAAATTCTCTGTGCTTCACATCTTCATCCTCTTCTCTATAACCTTCACTCCTCTACAAATCTTCATCGTTCTCTCCAATCTCTCGGAACCGCAACAACAACTTCATTTCTATATCATCATCTTTCGCAACCGATTCTTCAAAAGAACCATCTTCGATATTCATCTCTCTGAGCTCCATCATCTTCTTTCCAACTTTTAGTACATCATCAACGAATCTGCAACGCGTCAATGATTCAGAAGCGAAACTGAAAAGAAGAAGTGAATTGAGCTGAATTCATAAATAGAAGCAGATTTTGAAGAAGAAGGAGAAGAAAGAATCGAAAATTGAAGAGAAGTGCATACCTGAGCTATTGGAACCTCCCCTTTGGTTTTCTATTTGCACAATCTCCAAACAATTTCACAGGTAAATCGCTTGTGACTCCATTGCTTCTTCCTCTCTTCATTTTGTTTTGATACCGTTACAGATCGAAGAACATGAGTCGGAGAAGATGAGGGCAGAGATGTGAGGTTGTGACGAATGCGATAGAGTTGGAATAGATATTGAGAGGTATGAAGAGAAGAGGATTAATTCACGGAAGAAGGTGAGAAGAACTTGTTTGCGGTGGCCAGACCTTTGAACGGTGGGGGAAGAAGGCGAGAAGATCTTGTTTACGACGGGATCAGAAATCGCAAATGCTTTGAGAGATCATGGGGAATGTTGTTTGAGAAGTATGATGGTCACAAGCTTGACCCTAGCTCACTAACGACACTGTATCATCTTTTTTTTTATTTTTAATTTTTTTATTTTATCAAAACTGAATATTGTAAATCTGATAAAACAAAAAAAGTAAAACAATTTCATGGACCTTACTTGCCGGGCCTGTGCTGGAACATTGCCTGGAGCCCATTGCATTTTTTGAAAAGTTTGATAATAAGAAAAAAAATAGAACAAGCATTGGGCCCCTTTCTAACAGGCCAGCACCCAAATTGGTTGCATCACCCCCTGAACTCGGATTAGCACTCCCCCTGAGTTCACTAATTCTTCATTAGAATTAGGACTTTTTTTGTTAATTTTTGCCAATAAAATACATAATAAAAATATAATAAAAGTAATACAAAATAGTAGAATAATATAATTGTTTTTTTTAGGAATTAATCCTTTAGGTTTTTTTAGAATTTTTTTTTACATAAAAAACTAATAATAGAAAATACTTTTCCTTTCTTGTTTTCATCTGTATTTTCGTGCCGCTTTGCCATGTTATATTTTGACGCGTTTGTTCACTGTGCAAGGTACATTTTAATGCTTTCGATCATGTAACATATTGAGTTGTTATGTGATTGAAGCATACGACTTATGCTTGTGTCTGATGTGACACGCTTTATTTCTCATCGTCTTGAGAAATTCATGTCGTATTATATGTTGTCCCGGTGCATGTGATATTATATGACACTTTGTGTAGGAACTTATGATTACGCGTTACATTCAAAACACACGTTTGCCTTTATCTTAGTTGGATATCATTTCTGACTTTGTTTGTTTCTTGGTGAAGCTTGCTCGACGTGTACTCCCTTCTTATCCATTGCTTTTGTCCGCTCTTGACGATTTGCTCGCTTTTGGTAGTCTCCGCTACTACCTTCGTACTTCTTCGCACTTTACTACATTTCTTTACCGCTTTTATAGATATCATGAGAAGTATGGGCTTTACTGCTTTCTGATGTCATGAGAAGTAGGGTAGAGATGTATGACGGGGGTCTCCGTTGCAGATCATGTCAGGAACCCCTCTGGTTTATTTAAAGATTGGTTTAGGGCAATTCCGCCTTGTGTGCATTTTGTTTGCTACTTATGTGTGGTTTGTTTAAAACCCTACCTTTGAGTAGGTATTCTACAGGTGTGTTTACATTTTGTGCCTGCATTATTCCCCCATCCCTTATTTAAGTCCTCAAAAGGAGGCGAGCGATGAGGGTTAGAAATCAACCCCCGCAATTTCTTACATGTCATCCTTAGCTCATGACGCACCACAAAGCTTTGGAGTTATACCAGCTCTTGTATATCGAGCCGTCAAGAGGGTAAGGGTTCCACAATCGAACCCCCACGCTTTGTCAGGAGTTCGCATCGGCTGATGCTGATACTCCGTGATTTTTCATATTGCCTTTTGTCTCTTACCTCGATCTCCTATATCTTGGTTAGGTGTTCAGTCGCTTTGAACATCACATTTTTGTTTTACATCCCACTCCCGCTTGTTTGTATCGGGTGATACGCTCCCCTTGGCTAAAGCATTTCTCTTCTTTTCCTTATTCTTTTATGTGTGTGCTTCTTCGAGCTTGCTTGATTTATCCTTGTACATACCATGTTCCCTTAGGATGTGCTTGCTCCTTTCAGATGCAAGTTAGACCTTAGATTGTAAACCATGCATGCTAACATTAGGTAGATGTTTCCCTTTTGTTAATCCAAATCTTAGGACTACCATTGTATGATACCATTAGGTTAGAAATATGCTAGTCTCCCTTAGATTCTTTTCTTCCCCCTTTTGCATCCTTGCATCTAAAACTAAAACTTATTTTCTTAGTAAATCAAAAACATGTTAATCTCACTTAAACCCTTTTTTAAGGTAACAAAATACAAACCAACTCAAACCTTTTTGTGCGCCCAAGCACCTCTTCTCTAAAACCCTTTTCAGGTAAGGACATGATTAGTTTACTTATGTGCCAACGCATAAGTCTCCAAAGGTCGAGCTGCGGTAGAAGGCGAAATTAACATTGTCCATAAAAAAATACAAACAAACAAAACATGTGATCCAAACTAAGGTAGCTCTGATTCCTCAAAAAGGATACGTAGGAATTGGGGTAGGGCCCAAGCGAGTACAATTTTATTTTCCCTACATTATTTTATCCTTTCTTTTGCATGCATTCCCCCTCATTAATAAACAGTAAGCATAGTTTAGACACACCCATAAGATAGATAACAAGAGTGGATACCGTAGAGTACTACAGGCGTGTGGGGTGCTAATACCTTCTCTTCGTGTAACAGATTCCCTTACCCGATCTCTCGGTTGCAAGACCATGACTTCTCCCTTCTCAGGTTTTCTCGATGTTTACCTTTCCCTTCGTGTGGGATAAAAGACGTTCGATGGCGACTTTATTGTTTGATGATTTTCAGCTGGTTGTTTCAGTAGCCAACATCAATATACATTAAAGAGACATGGCACAAAATCTCACGAGGCAATCACTAAACAATGATGCTCAAAACACAAGTAAGAAAGTAAATGTAGCTTCTAGTGTCTCACCATATTGGTTAGAAAATAATTCCTTAACCAAAGGATCATAGAAGCATGGAGGATTGAGATGAGAAGAGAAGTTAAGGTAAAAAATTAAGCACAAGATGTTGGACTATGGTTCTTTAGAGGATTCAAAAACCATCACACACAAACTAGGTCAAAACAAGAATGTGGATCCTATCTTATCATCATGATGAATTGAAAATGAGATGTAAATCAAAGAATCAAAGGAGCTATGCATGAAAGAACTTAAGACCTTTAGATGTCAGAAGCATGTCATTCAAGATTGGATCCATGATTTTCAAAAGAAAATGCAACAAGACATCTCTTAATCATGATCTCAAAGGAAAGACAAATCAAGCTTCAAAATTAGAAAGAGAAGAAGATATGATTGAGTATTTGAATTGTCCATAAGAGTGGACTCAAACATCTTATCATGTGAGAGAGATTAGGGAAGGATAGAAAATATTGAATCCTTATGGTTGCACAAAGTGCACTCCCTAATCTCAAGATACAAGATCTAACAAACAAAGGAAGATCAAATGGAGGGCAAAGGCATAAAGCACAAGGTAGAGTCAATTGGTTCTCATGCTCTTAGTGAACACTTCATTGAACATATATTCCTCTAATCGTGATCATTGGAGCTCAAGAGTCCTCAAGAACAAACCACAAAACATAAGAAAGATTCAAAATAGTCGTTAAAACTTAGTCAATTAGGAGTTCAAAACAAAATGATCATCAATAGCTAAAAAGGATCAAAAAAATTCTTACAAGATAATGTGATGCTAAAGGAAACCAAATATCACTAAGTTTCCAAAACTCAACCCCAAAATATTTTCATAAGCTAGCAAATGAAAAGTAATAAGCTCAAGCAAGTTTCAATGGACACTTTCACTTAAAAATTAGGTTAAAAGTAGAAAGAAGAATTGTAAATTCAAACCAATTTAATTCTAACTTTCTTAAGGTCTCTAAAAGTCAGAAACAATGGTTAAAGTTCTTGGATCAACATGGAAGAGTGAAAAAGATTTGCAAACATCAAGACTAGTTAGGAAAGTTCTCAAACTAAACATGCTTAACAAAATATTTTTAAAAAATATAAGATCAGAACTTGAAATTTTTTAAAAAAATGTTTTCATGATCTTAATTCATCCAAGAACCTTAAAAAAGTTTATATTGAATTTAGAGGCAAATGAAATTGGAATTTGAAAGCAAACATTGTAAATAGTCAACCAAAACCCTAGAAATTGGGAAATTAACTCCAATATTGATTTACCAAAGCTAAATTTCCAATAAATTTGGTATTAGACTATCAAAAGTTCAAGAAAACTCTAAGGATTAACTTACATATTTTTTCACAATTTTTAGGTTGAAGGAAAATCAGAAATAAAATCAAAATTCAAGTGAAACAAGAAAATTCACAAGCAAAACACATTTAATCAAATAATTTAATTAATATGTTTTTTATCTTCAAAAATTTAAATAAAAATCATGATCATAAAATAGACTCACTGATGATCATTGTCATATTTTTCCATAATTTTTAAATCACCAAATCTATTTAAAATAAAATCATGAAGTTAATTGAATAAAAGAGTTAAAAAGAAGAACAAAATTCTAAACAATATAAAATAAAAGAAAAAGCGCGTGAGGGGCCCAGAGAATTCAAACTAGCCAATAGCGTGTTATCTTCTTCATTTAAACAATCGAAATGAAACCCTAACCCAGTGTGTGCATGTGAACTTCAGATCCATGTATCTACCTCATTTCTCTATGAAATTGAATAAAATACGAAACAAAGTTGTAGATATCATGGAGATCTACAACGTGATACCAAGAATCACATCAAACAAACACTGAATCACATAGAAAATGGATCAAACTTTCATGGATTCACACATTTTCACACAAAATCATAACACGATTAAAACTCAGATTCAAGCAATTGTATACATCAAACCTAATGTTTGGACAACTAACAACATCATGAACATGATTATAGCAATTAAAATCAACAGTAAGCAAGAATGCAAGCTTATGAAAATAGATCCATGGAGTTTGAAGAGTTTACCTAGTGGAGCAGCTCCACTGGATTTTAAAATTGATTGAGCAAGCTTCAGAAACCCAGGAAATCACTTGATCAAGATTTAGTGCAAAGAATTAGCAACAAATAAACAAGATCTCTTGAATAAATTTCTGAACTCGAGACTTGAAAATTGAGAACAAATGAAGAGAGATTGAGAGCTTCAGCTTGCTTCTTTGCGTGTGTATGAGTTGTGTAAAATGAATGAGGAGGACTCTTTCTTTATACCCGTTGAGGAGTGAGGTTAAGAGTAACCACAATTACTTTTTCTTCTTGAGAAAGCTTGAGTGAAAAAAGAATAAGGATGTGGGATCCTCCTTGCACTGATTGTTAATACAACCAACTTCTATTGTTTTGAAGAAGACCATGAGACCCAAAGATACCTTGATCCTATATAAATTCGTGAATGTGTATGATGAAACATAAGCCATATTAGGTAAAAAGAAATTGGCAAATTTTATGGTGCAACACCCTTCACAAAGATAACTACCCACCACTCTTCCCCTTTTTTTAAAACTCAATCCGCTCCAATCAAATTTCCCACAACTTTTCTCCTTCACATTACTTCTCTATTAAACCCTATTCAATCAACCACTCACTCCTCTTTCAATCCTTAATCCAACCATGAAACCCACATACTCTCAAGGCCTATTCTCTGATGAAATCTCTAATGAATAGAGCTTCAACTGTGAAATTTCTATCACTGATGAAGATAGGCAAAGATTCACTGATATCATATTTGGAATGACCATGTTAGCTGAACATGGTTTCATTATGGACAAGAGTGAAGAAAACATAGGGATTCCTGGAGATATTAGTGCTATGGTTAAAAAGCAGAAGTGGATCCAGTTTCGTCAACAAACCTTGCCCTATGATATCCAGATAGTGAAAGAGTTTTATGCAAACTTGGTGGACTCCAAGAAGAAGCCTGAGGTCATGGTGAGAGGAATTTGTGTATCTTACTCTAAGGGAGAAATCAACATGTTCTTCAAGTTGAAAAACACTGAAGACCATTACCAATAAATTTTGAACATGGATGATGAGGATGAATTTGAAATCTACATGCAATTCCTTTATAACTTAGGTACTGCTTGGGTGGAGACCGGAGGAGAAAAAACTGTGAAAAGGATGGATTTAAGGCCTGAAGTTGAGGCATGGTACCAGTTTGTAAAGCATTCGCTCAAACCCATAACTCACAATGAGATTGTTAGTAGAACAAGGATGGCCTTGTTGTACTGTATTACTGCTGGAGAAAATTTTAATGTTGGAAAAATTATTCTACAAGAGATTCAAGCCTGCTCCAAAAAGAAAGAAGGGATGTTGTATTTCCCTTGTTTAATTACTTTGCTTTGTAAAAAGAAGAGGGTGCAAACCAAGGAAACTTATGAGAACAACAACCCTCAAGAAGCATTCGACAAGAACAACTTGAAATATGATGAAGCCTAGAGCAAAGAAGAGGTAAGCTGAGGCAGGACAAGAATCGACAGGACCAAAAATCAACTTCGATACTGATAGTTTATGGAAAATTTTGAAGCAGATGCAGGAGGACCAAAGGGACTTTTTTAAGTTCCAAAAGGAGACATTTGAGTGGGAGTTGAAGGTTAGTAAAATGGTTGACAACAAGGACCTCACACCAACATTTCATGATCACATCTCAGGAGAGTTGGAAAATAAGGAAGAAGTGAGTAAGAATGAAATGAAAAAGAAGCTAGTGAAGCAAGGCAAGAGACCATTAAAAGCTGGTAAGATACGAGTTCCTGGCATGTCCACATCAGGCGTAGCTAACGATGCCTCCCTTGAGAAGCCTCCAAAGAAGAAAGCAAAGAAGGAAGGTGAAACGCTTGCGAAGGAGAAGCAAAATAAATAATGGTGGAAGAAGTACCTATGACTGATAAAGGAATGGTTGAGATAGAGGAAGAAGAAGAAACTTTAAACAAAATGTTGAAGAAGGCGGATAAAAAAAAGGAGATGAGAGTTGATGCATGTAAAAAGGAGAAAACTGAAAAGAAAGATGATAAAGTTGTTGAAGAGACCGTGGAGATGTTAACATTAAAGTTACTGGAAAGAAGGGTGAAATTCATGATGAGGAAATTTAGGATCCTAGTGACGTGACTGAGGATAATTCTGCTGAGGAGGAAGAGAAAAATAATGAAAAATCTGAAGTTAGGGTTGTGGTAGTAGAGGCTAAGGAAACTGAGAAAGACAAGGCTGAGAAGGAGAAAGAAGAGGAGAAGAAGGAAGATGTTGAGGAGGAGGAAGATTCATCTGAAAGCTCGAAAGAATTGGAGCAATCGGATGAACTCCCTGAAGAGAGAAGTGTTGATGTGACTCCCACAGTCACCCCTGAGAAGAAGAAGTCAATAAGGGTTAGCACTCCTCATCCATCCAAGAAAATCAAAAAGAAAGTTTCCTCAGCCAAGCCAACTTCCAAGTTAAATACCCCTCCAAAGAAAGTCTATGTCAAGCCTGGCGTCGCCTCTGTAGCACCAAAAGGTGTTGGAAAGAAGTTGTCAACCCTTGAGTCTTCCTAGAAGGAGGCTCGAAAGAAGAAAAAGGAAGATCATGTGCGCAAGAGCATCAGACTTAAAGTCTAGCTGATAAGAAAAGGCAGTCGTTGGCACACCTTATTCCACCTACTGATAGTGAGGATTGAGGACATTGTCCTTACTTTAAGTGTGGAGTAAGTGGCGGCTAGTGTCGATACCCTGCTCGTTTCTCTCTCAAATCAGTCAATCATATTTAATGTTAGTTTTTTTTGTTGGCTATCATAACGTTTTTGTAATTGTTGTTCTGTTGGGGGTTTCATCCTTTTGTTCAGTGAATTGTTTTTCTGTTTTAAGTAGTTTGTAGCTTTGATTTTTATTTCATTTTCATGCTAAAAACAATAGAATAAAAATAGAGGAACAGACTGAATTGATTTCCCCCTTAGAACAGACTAACTTAGAAAGACTTAAAGGAAATTCTAGTGGGATTTTAAAAATACAATAAACAAGGAATTGGGGAGTTTCTTTTGCATTTATCTTATGTTACTGATAACCTCTGTTGTGACTCTGGTAGCCTGGAAACTAGGCAGCTTGTAGACAAAGTTGAATTGTTTTTAAGTATGGAATATAAACTAGTTGTTAGGCTTAGTTAGGGTGGTTGATACATCTGTTAAAAGGACTGAAATACTCCGGGAACATTACATTTTCTTGAATAAAAACACCAAGGTGTGTAATAGAAGTTGCCAAAGGCACTTCTCAATAAGTTCATATGCCCGAAACTGGAGGAACATCTCTTGTGCCTGAAATTAAAAGAGTAGATTTTCAATAAGTTCTTATGCCTGTGCCTGGAGGAACAATAGTTTTTCTCATTATTAGTAACAAGCGGAATTCATCACAAGTGAGGTCTTGTCTAGTGAAAAAGATGGGAACAACTGCAAGCATTTTTTTTTTTAATAAATGCAAGTGTGGTCATAAGTGTAAGTTCAAGAACAAAAAGTATAACCCCCTACTAGAGCTGAAAATTAAGTTGTAAACCATAGGAAGAAGCAATAAATATTTTAATTTAGGCTGGTTACCTTGACAGAAGAGTTTTGTCGTGAGAGGAAGTATGAGTGGCCCAAAGAGCATATGCAATCAAGAATGTGTTTTAGGACTGAGTTATACATGTTTTTGGGACAAATCCCTTGAGAAAACATATGAGTTTGAGAAAAAAGTTGGTCTTGATAAAGAGGGGATGAATACTTGGATTGGATTTGTCTGTCTTTTCCTGTTGCATCGCCTGAGGACAGGTAATGGTTTAAGTTTGGGGGTGTGTTAACCCATATTTTTGTGAGTTAATACATGCCTTTAGTTTTTTATTAACTGGTCTTTTTGTTATTTTAATAGTTGTAATTTCTTACATTTTAGTAGTTTTTATTTGTTTAACTTGGAGCATAATAGGTGCTCCCTTTTTATTATTAATATTTGGTTTTGTAAGTAAAAAGTTAACAGAGTCGAGTTGGGGCAAGACTGCAGTGGTCTGCTGCATGGAGCACAAGCTGAAGAAGTTAGAAGGATGTAGAGGAAAACATAAATAATTGTTGCAAGCAGCTAGCTGATAATGATAGTGTGGGAGGAATATAAAATGGAGGAAACACGTTGTGTTCAAAAAGAGGAAGAAACAATTCAAATTCAAAGTATAAAGGTGTAGGCTCTAGAGGACAAAAGCGGGTACAGTAGTACACTGCGCAAAGGACAATGCGCTGCATGGACCTGCTGTGACAGTCTGCCACCATACACTTAGTCTCCCATCATGGTCTCCTTGTACCAAGTTCCTTGTTGGTTAAGCAATTTAGGCTATGCGTTGGCACTATTTTTTGGAATGGGCTTGATGTGATTTCCTCATATTGGGCCCGTGATCCAATGCAAAACAAACCCTAATCTTTAGTCTATAAATAGAGCAGCAATTAGAAATGAAAGGGATTTTAGTTGTTCTAAGAGAAAAACACCAAGAAGTTGAGTGCGTGGATAGTGAAGTGTGCAAGAGTTTCTTTCCTCACTCAATCATGTAACAACTGATGAGCAGTGGCGCGAATGAAGATATCTCTTGAAGATTAACCATCTCAAGTCATTTTCCAAGTCTCTCTTAAGTTTATATTTTTTTCTTCATTTATTGTTTAAGAGATTTTCCTATTGAGAACTATGTTTGTAGCTTGTACTCAGCTCACTATGAGCTAAACCTTTTATATTTGAGCAATGTGAAGTTAATATTAAAGTGTTTTCATGTTAAATGGTATGTGGTTAAGTGATTCGTTTTATTATATGTTAATCGGTTACATGTTTACCTCTTTGCTTGATCAACTTAGGAGTAGATGACATCTTGTTGTTGTGAGATCCAACAAATGATTTTCTTTATAAAAATAGTTGAATGAGTAGGATTGAGATATTCACTTGCTTAGCTTACTTAGAGATAAAAAGTTGTAACTATTGAGGATTTCAGAATACTAATAGACACATATTAGGGTTATAAGTGAGACTTAGAGATTTGTTCCCCTGTCCTTTTTATACATGCTTTGATGTTGTAGAAATACACCACAAGATCACTTTAACCTCACTAGTCACGACACCACACATCATAAACATTTGAGTACACTAATGATATTAATGAAACATAGCTCAACTCAATCACTCTTAATATATTTTCACTACTTTTCATCTTACTTTTGACATATGTTTTAATTGAACTTGAACTCATAAACACCAATCATTATTTCTCCCTGTTCATGCTTAAATCAAAAGAATAGTTTTCATACAAAAATCAAATCTAAATAACAACACTCCCTGTAAATATGATACTCTTATATTTATTAGTTGTTGCAATCACAACATATATACTTGCATGTAATACTTAAATCAGGATAACAATCACTGATGGCATTTTCAGGCATGCTTGATCGTGTTCAGGGACGAAGTGGCGAGTATTGATCTCTATTTGGTAGTGAAGTCATGGTATAAGCCATTTGTGCAGACATGCTTATATTACCCATTGGGAGGGGGTAATCTAAGGAAAAGCCTGTCTTCCTCACCTCTACCCCTACCTTCTAGTCTAGAGGGTCTTTTATAAATAACCCGATCTAATCCAAGGATGGATGGGGATCATACTTTTACGGTTGTCCATTAAGTTGTTTACAAAAAAAAAGTAACCTAGCATTTTAGAGGAAAAAAAACTAATGTAAAATAACCCAACCAAAACTTTAGTAAAAAACTTAAACTACTCTTTCTTTTAATAGATCATTGAATACTACTTTTTTTTTTCTTACAAGACCGTCCAAAACTACTTGTCCACAACATCAAGTAACTATGACATTATTGGCTAGGGAAATATACCAAATGACTACATTACAAGGAATTGCGAGATTAAAAATGGCTAAATTATTTATTTCTCAACATGAGGAAGCAGTATTGCTCGGATGAATCAAGTTATGAAGCTAGAATTGCAAAAGCAATATAACTCTCAGAAACTCAGTTATTATGAGAAGATGCATTAGCAAGTTCCTTCAGAAACTCAGCAACTTCATCAGGTGACGGAAGTGTAAAGCGAGCATTTGTTTGAGTTCTACCAACAGCGCATGAGAAGTAATTCTCCTTCTTGAGGTCAAGGACATTCCAAGTGATCTTTTCGGGAGCTGGCTTCCGCACTGTTCGGCTGAAAATATTAGATGTCTTCTTCGGTGAATTTGAGACAGGTCGTTGTCCCTTGTTTTGATTTGTTGACTTGAATCCATTTTTACCCGATGGGATCTTCATAGGTGATACCTTCTCATTAGCAAACTTAGCTGCTTCTGTTAACTTGCTTCTTTGAAGACTCGCACCAAAACAGGAAGGCTCTGGCTCAAAAAAGTCGTATATATCTTCATCCTGCTGCGATCAGTTATGTTAAGCAAATGCATATGCAAGAATGCGTTAATCAATCTTGAATTATATGGAAAGAATGCAATTACGAATTTCATATATGCAATCATGCTTGATAAGAACACTTTCTCGTGTTAGACTGATAAACATGATATTGAAGTTATGCGAAAAAACATATACATATAGAATGAAAATTTAAATCACCTTCGCCAGAAAATGTCCTATACAGAGAACATAATCAATAGGTGTTGTCATGGATTTACAGTGAACTATCTCCCCCAGGATGCGGTCAATAGCTGCTCCCTGATGAAATGAAAATTTTTTTATTGCAAACGTTTAAAAAATCATTATGAAAATTTTCATGTCAAAACATAACGAACTAAACTCAGTCATTAGAAAAATGGTCTAACCTTTGTAACACCAGCAGCTCGGACCTCAACTGATCGGCTCCCTTGAACGACTTCAACTGATGCATTTGAAATTGGACCTGTGCAAAGATGTTGTAGCATGTCCCTTGCTTGAAGTTTTCCAAACTCAACATCTATGATCGTGTGAGAAAGAATTAGTAACTGGGGAGAAGCAATAGGCAGATTAAAAAGCAAGTCGTGTTAGAAAAAACTTATGTACCTGCATGTCTGTAGTTCCATACAAGTGAAGCTTCCCTTTCTTCAAAATGTGAGCGAGGTGTTCTTTCAGTGAAGTACTCAAAAATATGCTGAAAATACAGGAGCATCAATGTAAGTAAATATGAAAGGGAAAGGGAAAGGGACGATCAGAACCCAAGAATTAAAACTTCAAATAAGAACCTTCACGCTGTCAACCCATTCCATATTCAGTTGCTCTGGCATTGTGGTCATCCATTCTCCATTTGAAGAGTTCAAAAACATTCCATTCTCCGCTGCTAGCCAAGTGTCGTATTCTTTAAAGTTCTGTAATAACGATAAGTTAAAAATGGACCGAGTAGTTCGCAAAGACGGAAGTAATGTCTAGAGAATTACTTCATCTAGAATTTGTCTATCACTTCCACTAAGCACGACAACTGTAGTATTTGGGTCACTGCAAAGTTTCGTCAATGGTAGTTTCAGTTCTGGATGCACTGAGAGTTCCATTTCTTTCAACTGATCACCTTTTCTCTCAACTGGTTCAGTTAATGTTCCATTGAATCCCTACAGTGTATATATCATCAATGTCGAGATAAGCTTTTAATACAAATTTATGATAAGTAGTAGAGTTCATGATTAATTAGGAGTAGAACATAGTTAACAACAGAGTCAAAAAAGTAAGTTAAAAATTTTTGAATGGTAAGTTGGATCTCAAAAGAGAATAAGACGGTCCAGACATCCCTTTTACTCTTCGGACTAGACATATGGAACGTGACCAAAGGGGCCAAATATCGGCTAGCCCAATGGATCTAAGATAAACTCTGATAACGTCTTAAAATTTGGGTTGGATCTAATTCAGTTTTTTAAAACTGGCTTGTATATTAAAAGATGTCTCCCGCTTATAAACTATGAAGCCTATATACTTGAACAATACGGAGATACGGGGAAATTTTAAAACTCAAGATAAGGTATTGCCAAGATACTTCAATAAAAAATATATTTAATATCGAATATATAAATGTACAATATATAAACATAACTAAAAAAGATAATAAATAAACATTCACATCACTGAAAATGATCAAAGAGAACGACAAAGCAGCAGAGGTGAGTAAAAAGAAAGTAAGAAATGCAGGGATGTGCAGAAACGGAATCTCAGTATAGAGGAAAAAACATGCAGAGAAAAGATGAGACAGAATACCAAAAGAGATCAAAAAAACTAAAAGGATGAATCGGAACTGAGAAACAGAAGGATGAATGGACAAACTTGTAAGTGTGAAGGTGAAGGACGTTGTGGTCTGATGAAAGGATGTACAGAAACAAAACCTGTGAGAGCTGCGAATTAGAGAAAGCAAAGCAGAACCGTGAGGGAAATGAAGGGCGGGACTACAAAAAGTGAAGGGTGTGACCACTGGAAGTGAAGGACATGGGTGTGACCACTGGAAGTAAAGGACATGGGTGTGACCACTGGGAATGAAAGGATGAAAGTGAACGGCATGGAGGATTTGCATGGAAGTGAGAAGAAGAAAGAAAATGTAGTTCACCACTTTGAAAAGAAGAAATGATCCATGTCAGTTTATTGGGTTTCAAGTTTTATTTATGTTTTTAACAAACGCTTTTTAGTTTTTATAACAAAAGCTTTTCAGTTTCTGTTTAACAAGATTTTTAAAAAATTTATTGAAAAATTTATCTTGCACAGCTATCTGGACGAGCCATCTGTATCCCGTGCACTTATACGACGTATCCAAAATGTATCGGCCACATTTTCAAAAGTAAAATTTATTTTCAGATATTTCCTCGATACGTATCGGGACGTATCAGACACGTACAGATGTTGGATACGTGTCACACACCGATACTTTGGCAGTTTCGGAGTATCGGGGGCTTCATGGCTTATAAATACTTTTCAAGTTATATCAACATCAAATGTGGCACTCTCAACAAGTTCGCATGTTTTTTTTATAACCAGTGTCTTTCTGTCTTTCTAAAGTATAGTAGGGACATTTAGACAAGTACTAAAATACTTGGAGAAAACCAAAGAGTTTAAAAGGTTTCCTCAAAAATAAGTATTCAAAGAAGTTATATCCTTTATGATAAGACAGCATACCAAAATAAGTAGCCGATTGGTTGACGTCAGATATTGTTCAATTGCCTTGTCAGCTGGGAGCCGTGGTGGAACTTGCTTTGTCCTCAGTTGTGCTTCAACAACAGTATCATTAAGCTCACTGCAAATATTTAAAGATAAGGATAGTCTATAGTAGATCAAATTTGAAGTTTTAAGTAAGGCATCTATTTGGGCTCATAATCAAAATCAGGCATGCACATGCCTCTCTATTATTCCTTTAAGTACAACACTACAAGTAAATAACCATCATATTTAACTAAAATGTATCTGCATAATTTTCCGAAATTTTCCCTAGACAACAGAAGCCTTAAGATACAATCAAAGAGAGGACATTGTTAAGCAAATGAACCATATAGTTAATATTTAAGAAAACCTCCAGAGTTACAATTTAGAGTCTTAACTGCAGACCAAATTATGAATCACAAGTACAAATTTAACAGGCTCTAATAAGATGCATCACCCTCATTATAAATCAAAAACTTCTAACATATAAGAGCAGATATTGAGAATACTAATAGCGCACCTTACAAAAGTTTCTGCCCACTCCTGTGCAGTGTGTGTTGTTACATGATGAAAGTTATGCCTGTGTCGCTTCTCTCTCTCTGCAGATGGCATGTTCAGAGCTTTGGAAATTGCTTCAGCAACTTTTGTGATGTTCCAGGGGTTGACCAGAAGTGCCCCAGCACCAAGAGATTGAGCAGCACCAGCGAACTGCAAGAATACCAAATGTCAGATGCTAGATCAAGAGAATACATGTCCAACGAAAATAACAATTGTGCATCATCCCATCAGTTAGTTTATAGTAAACCAACTAGTTTATCAGTCATCCACTATCAACTAGCTTATCTGCTACCCACTACTATTTGCCAATCAAGGCCCAATATAGACCGAATAGAGATATTAATATAAAAGATAAGTATACAAATAAGTTGTAATTACTTCACTAAGAATGAGAACCCCCTTCTTTTTTTCTTGGCAGGCCACAAACTCATAACTGACAAGATTCATTCCATCCCTCAAAGACGTGACAAGTGCTACATCTGGATAAGAAAGAGAGAATGAATATGCCATAAGCAGAAAACTCACAACAACTTTTTTGAATATAGCAACAAACAAATTTATCACTGAAAAGACAATTGAGAATTCAGGGAAATATGAATAAAATAGGATTTAATAGACTTGAGGCAGAAATACTGACAAGTTAACAAGTAATACAAAAATAATAGCAAATCTATGTATTAGACGCCAAGAAAAAACAACAATGTTTGCAAAGAATGCATTGCATTTTTTTGAAGTCACACTGATCAAAGCAAGAGTATTATAGATGTTCATAAAGCAGGAGTATTATAGATGTTCATAAAGCAGGACTATTATAGGTGTTCATAGGAGCACCTATTCAAAAAGTGAAACATCACAAAGCAAGTTTCAAACTTTAAAAGACCTTTGGTGTGCAAGACAAATTCATGTATGCGGGATTAAAAAGAGAGAAACGTAAATAACATTTGTAATGAGGCTAAAAAGGAAATCTTATGGCTATCCGAGATACTTATTCAACAAGAGCCCCAAAGAAAGTATTTTCCTTTTCTGGCGAATAAGTATGCTTTGAAAAGCACAAAAATTGACATCCAAAACACAGGCTATGTTTGCACATACTAAATACTGGTAAATTTCAAATTAATATCAAAAGTCATTCACAAGATACATTATTCAAAGGGAAAAAAAACTCTTACAGAACATAAATTTTACCTGTAACTGCGTACAAAGCACATAGTCCATAAAAGTCAAGAGTGCGATCCTACAGATATACCAAGATTAATTTAGAACACATTCTTTAAGCCAATAAATAAACGACATAGAATGAAGTAGGTGATGTAGCATTTGGAAGTTTGAAATAGGTTTTGTGAATTCAGAAATTCAATTGATTCTTTTTTATTAGCATTTCATTCTTTTTCTTTCATTTCCTCAAGAACCTATTAGATACTCTGCACATATTACCATAGAAAGGAACAAACCTATATGTATCGGTACTAATGATTAGATCATTTCATGATATTTAATTAACATTGACAGAAAAGTAAATAAGTAAGGTATAGGATGGAGAAATCAGCATCGTTATAACGATATTAGATGATGATTTTTTATAAAAACGCACCAGGTGATGTATAGGAACAGCAGTCAGTGATCCAAATCTGCCATTGATGCGTCCAACAATTTCATGAACCTGGCTTGTAAGCTTTTGATCTGTAAATATGCAAGAAATACAAAAAAAATAAGAAAATGTGACATGACAGTTGTTGGAGATATGAAATATTTTTAGGCTTCCACAAAACAGCCTAAATTAATAAGACAGTGATTAGGATTTTGATCCTTGCCCCTACCTAATAGCTTAAGCTTTTAGGAAAGCAAGTATTCAACAAAAAATCAAAAAAGAGAGCAAGCTGAACAACTCAAGACCCCTAACAAAATCACTAATATGGTTATGAGATCATTATATTGATTGTGTGTACCCAGTTTTTAGTAAACTATTTTTTTCATTAAGAAATATCTTTATACATGAACTTGAAAATACAATCAAATATCAGCCTATACACACTATTTTAGAATACAAGAGATCTCATAAATGATTTGTTTCTTTCTATTTTTCGCTTTCTTGTGTGAAAAGACTTTATTTTTGTCCAACAACATAGTGTAATACAAACAAGAAACGGCAAAATATAAAAGAGAGCGTATCTTCAAGTTGTCAAAAGTCAAAACCACAAGGAAAAATTGAAACACAATCCTAGATTTTACTACTACACTGAAGATGGAATAATTAAAGAAATGGAATCATATAAGTAGAACATACACTCGGGAACATCTGTTCTTGTTGGCACAGCAATTTGAAGCAGAACAACTTTATCTCGCCAATCAACATTCTCTTCCAAGAACTTTTCAAAAGCTAGAAGTTTTTGAGGAATTCCTTTAATCATATCAAGGCGATCAACACCTAACATTACCTGTCAAGCCATAAAAATGGTTAAGGGAGGTCAGATGATAGAACCAATTAAAGTAGCATTTGACTTACAGCAGAGGAAAAAACACAAAGACAACTTCTGTAGAAAAACCATCTTTATAACAAAGCCACTTCTGTAGTAATGCCCTATTTTACTGGAAGAATGCAATGTGAAACTAGATAAATAATATTAAAATGAAAATAGTCGATAAATCTTTATTTTTGTCAAATGCAAGTGTGGAGCTGTGAAAGCTCTAATGAGGAGAAGATCAACAGACAGAGACTCTCGTCAGAAAAGCGTATGAAACAGATTATCATCTGATTAAAAGTCGTAGGGATAAAATGATACAAGTAACTTCCATTGGAGAAGACCATGGTCTAAATGATTGAAAAATATGGTTTTTTGATAAAGAAATAAAGGAATAGTTTGATGCATGTAGTTAATCTCATGCAGTGGGATAAGGCTGAATTTTTTTGGTTATATTAATATGAGAAAGACACAACAAGCAACTAGTCCATATCAGGTAAACATCACAAATATGCACATGCAGCAAATATAATCCAAAACAAGTTAAACTGGCTCTATCAAATGATTTATAACTTATAAGTCAAAGGCAAAAGCCTCATAAAAAAATAGTGATAAGTAACTATAGCATAGTGCATATTAGTTGTGTGGTGTATGGATGAAAGAACATAAGGTCACGTTGCATTTTCCCATATTTTATAAGACAATATTTTATAGGATGATCAAGCAACAGTGCTCTTGGCCTTGATGTCTTTTTTTTCTTGCTTTCCTTTCTGTCAATCTAACTTTAATTCAAATGGAACCAACTTACATCCGGTGGACAACATCACCTACTTTCCCATTTATAATTCTTAATAGTTTTTTGTGTTATTGTTAGGACAACCATGAACAGAATACAATAAGATTACTAACCACAAAAGCAGTTAATACAGAGTAAAAGGAACACCTTTCTGCCTTTAAATCTTTCTTGTAAGTCTTTGATGGGACCTTGAACTTCAGAAGAGCCAAGTGCCCGTATAAATCGTTCTGAGTCTATACCAATTGGAAACTGACATGCAAGAAAAATAAATAAATAAGTAGTTCTTATTTTAATCCCAGGTTAATTGCTTACGTTCTAAAAAGAACAGTTTCATTCAAAACGTTTTAAGCCATTTTATTTTCAAAATCTTTGAAAGTATTAATCTGATTAGAAAACAATTGTGATCACATACTGCAGCAACTCGAGTCATTTTCCCTTGATCCTCAACCCCTTCTGGTGTGGCCTCAAGTCCGAGAATGCGAGTACATGCACTAACAAAGTGTCGTGCATAATCATAGGTGTGAAAACTGCTCAAAAAATTATACTTATCCAAGTCAGAAACAATGGCAATAAGAGATAATGAAAGTGATTAAACTATACAGGACAACATATAAAGGGAAATCACAAAGCTTAGAACCCAAGAATTGAGAAGAAAGAGTTTCGAACTAAATTGGAAATATTAGTTTAAATTTTGGATTTACACCACCTTTAATTTAATATGACGTTGAATATTACATGAGTGAAATTTATTTTCTCCTCCACTATAATATCTCCCCTCATCGAGCCAAACACGACACATTAAAAATCCTCCCCTTCCCTCCATTAAAATTCCTCTCTTCTTTTCCTTCAAGTTGAATAAAACATACCCTAAATCTCACGTATTTGTAAATAATTAGGCTAGACAAAATATAGTTCCGGTACATCTCTAGACTCTATCTCTAGTAGAAAGGAATTTGTTTTCTGTCAACTGTAGTTTTGTCAGATAAATCAACGCCATTTCATAAGCTGAACTAGTGATTTATGGCTTGATTAAGCAGTGAATTTATCCCATGTAAGAAACCCACTCACTGACAGATAAGAATACTCTCAATATTATGAATGCACAATTTCCCTTTCCCAAACCATATAGGGGTAACATAAAAAGCTCTTATTACTAAATCAGCATGCCAATATTAAACATATCCCCTAATGTAACAAATGAATAGAAAATAAAGTTAGAGCAAGAAAATTTGTTTTGCCAAAATGCAGAGTCAAATTGCAACTTACCCAACCAAGTCAGCAGCAAGAACTGCACGGAGGAGCTCTGTGCGAGATGGCAGAGTCCTATGAATTTCAGAAGATGGAAAGGGGGTATGGAGAAACCAGCCAACTTTCATTTTGTTGTTAAATTTCTTTAAGCATTGTGGTAGAAACATAAGATGGTAATCATGGCACCAAACAATATCTCCCTCTTCATAGACCTCATTTACAACATCAGCAAACATTTGGTTTGCTACTTGGTACGATTCAAACTGAGATTGAAAACCACGAGTTGTTGCTAGACGGTCTTCTTGCGGAAGTCCAAGATAATGAAAGAGGGGCCACAAAATGTTATTGCAATAGCCATTATAGTACTGATGAACAATCTCTTCAGTAAGAAATACAGGGATACACCTCTGCAACACAAGTAACAAGCAAAAGAAAATTTTTAAAAATAAAAACACTAAAATTCACTGATGTAACACCACAATGACAAATGAAGAAGTTATTTCTAACATTTTGAGGGAGAAAATATAGTACCTTTTCAGCCAATGCTTCAGTGAGTGTCTTCTGTCCAACCTCGTCTGGCACATTGACCCCGGCCCAACCTATCCACCTCGCTTCAAACTCCTTCACACCTTTATGAAAAAACATAGTCTCGTTAGGAACCTCTGTCAGTTTGGGGCCAAATCATGATTTTAAAATTACAGATGCGGTCGTAGCTGCAGTAAAAGTAACACTGCAAACCAAATGATAATGCGGCAAAATGTAAAATGCAGGTAAATGTGGCCATAATTGGAGTTAAAATGACGTTGCGGAGACCTCTAAAACTTATATTTTGCTGCCACAATTGCATTTATGAACAACAATTTAAAAATATGGGCCAAATTCATTTCAAAATGCAACAGAACTTACTACGAAACCCATCTTAAAAAACCAACAACAGTTAAATTCATTTCAAAATGCAACAGAACTTACTACGAAACCCATCTTAAAAAACCAACAACAGTTAAATTCATATGCAAATTTCAAACCAGATAATCAACAAAAACCGAAAAATAGAAAGAACAGATACTTAAAAAACCATCACCATTCACCACGTACCTAAAAGAGCACTCACCAAGCCGCCAGCACTGATCTCTAATGACCAAGAATCCTCACCTTTCCTAACAGCAGAAACTGGCAGTCTATTCGCCACAACCAAAAGCCGTTGTCTAAAAGGCTTTCCATCTTCCCTTTTATATCCATTACTAAGAGCCTTTGCTGCTGCTGCAGCACCTTCGACGAATCGTTCAACAGAGGAAGCACCAGAGTTATTATATTCTTTTAAGCATGTGTCATGCTCAAAAGATTCAGTAACCACATGTTTATTGTTATTCATGTTATTACAATTATTATTATTATTAATAATATGATTACTATTATTATTACTATTGTTATTGTTATTATTAACAAGAACAGTATCAGGAGATTCAGTCAAAGGAAATGATGATGCCTTGCTGCTTTTCAGTAATTTTCTTACTCTCACAAGTCGTTCAACGCGACCTGGAGAACTGTTATAATCACCATTATACTTGTTGTTCCCGGGCATATTCTCGCTCTGGAACCCAACCATGGCTGAATATCAATATCTGTAATAGCTAATAGCTAATTTCCTTCTCCTGCATATTAGACACCACAATTCAGCTTGATATAAAACATTAACATTTTTTATATCTACAAATAAATTGGAAATCTCACATTCCTAAGCTTACCTATGAAAAAGGAATCAAGCGTATCGAAGGTGTAGTACATGAAAAAAAGCAGAGAAATGGGAAGAGAGAAAGCGCTAAAAAGTGTAAAGGCTGAGGAGCGTAATGACGAAAATAACGAAAACTGTGCATCTGATAGAACGAGTGAAAGGGGTTAAAAGTACAGCTCAGGGGAGACCTCGAAAATCAGCTGACGCTGAAAGCAAAGAAAGAGACTAGTCTTGATCAATACGTCAATTAACAGCTGGGTGTGTATTTATGTAGAGAGTGAAAATCTGCAGGAATCTCAATGGCAGAGAGAATTGACAAAGTGAGAGAGAAGAAAAGCAGTCGAATCCTCGTGTAAGCTTTATAAGGCACCCCAAACCTCACTACCATGCAACTCACACCCTAATTTTTTTTTTAAAATAAATAGAGAAATTATTTTTGAGTTTAAAAGAGATGCATTCAATGTAACAAAATTTTACTGTCGTTTAATAAAAATATATCGTTTTTTTTATGACATAACATTTTTTAAAGAAAATGTTAATATTTGTCTTAACAACAAATGTTAAAAAATTATTTATAATAATATTTTTTTGAAATATATATATATATATATATATATATATATATATATATATATATATATATATATATATATATATATATATATATATATATATATATATATATATATATATATATATATATATATATATATATATATATATAATTTTTAAAACTTTAAATATAATTTTATTATATTTAAAATCTTTAATTAGAGTACCTTTAACATGTCCTCTTAAATAAATATTAACATGACCCTTTTTTAAAAAATCACGTAATTAGTTAAAAGTGTAAAAAAAAATTATAATATCAATATATCATCCATTTTCTCATTTTTTTCAACAATAAAATTAATTAAAAGTAATTAAATTTTATTTAGTTACTTTACTTTTAGTAACTAAATACTGTTCAAAAAATAATTTCTCCCTTTTAATATTTAGTAATTACGTAAATATGTAGATCCCTATTTATTTCAACATTTAATACTTTATTCTCTTTTTATATATTTCTATCGCATCATTAACATAATACACTTATATTTTTCTCTATTTAAATGAAGTGTTTGTAATTTTATCTATTTGTTTATTTATTGAAAACCCAATTACAAATCCTCTAACCAACCAATAAGCGAATTGCTCGTTGTCATGCATTTTAATAGTATGATATGAATACTCTGGTTAAAAATGTAGTTACATCTTAACGGTGTTCGAACTTTGAACTACAAATGAATTGTGAGTTGTCACATAGCAACAACGCAATACATAAGATTTTAAAAAGTGATTTATTTAAAAAAATTATAATTTCTTTTTAAATTCAAGAGTAACTTTATTTATTACTCGGTCTTGTTAATGCAAGGTAATAGAGTGGGAGAAGAAGAATGAACAAATAATGATAACAAAAGACTATTGTTATATATAAAAAAGGAGATAAAGTAGGGTACAATATTGATAGCCTAGGATGATATATTTATACTAAATATTGAAAATATCAAAAGACCCTATTAAAGGATAAGCATCGGGAATTGTAGAAATTAAGTAAACTATCTTTCCAATACAATCCCTTAATTTAGATTTTCTATCAGAAGTTAATAACACCAATTTCATCTCTCAAGTGAAGAAATTGATCTGTCTTAACTGCCTTCGTCAGAAGATCTACTAGTTGTTTCTGGGTGTTGCACTGCAGAACTTCTAACACTCCTTTCTGCACTTGACTTCTGAGAAAATGCTACTTTGTCTCAATGTGTTTGCTTCTTCAATGTAACACTAGATTCTTGGCAAGATCAATTGCAGACTTATTATTAATCATCAGCTTCAGAGGTTCCTCAACTTCAACCTTCAGATCATGCAAGAGATTCAGAAGCCAGACAACTTGACAAGCAGCTACAACACTTGCGATATATTCAGCTTCACATGTTGACAGAGCCACTATAGGCTGTTTCTTGGAACTCCAGAAAATGAGACCTCATAGAAATTTAAACAAGTGTCCAAAAGTACTTCTCCTGTCCACTTTGTCTCCACACCAGTCAAAATCAGAATAATTACTAATTCTGATTCTGTCTTTCTTTCAGAAGAAAACAACACTCCATATTTCAGAGTTCCCTTGATATATCTCAGAATTCTGGCAGCAGCTTGGAAATGAGACCACTTTGGATTACTCGTGAATCAGCTAACCAACCCAATTGCATAAATACCTTAGAGAACCAACCAATTGTTTGAAGGTTGTAGTATCAACAGAATCACCATCAGAGTCAAAATCCAATTTTTTATTGGTTTCTGATGGTGTCACAACAACTTTATAATTCTGCAACTTAAATCTCTTCAGAAGTTCTAGTTCGTACTTCAACTGATGGAGAATGATACCCTTCTTTGAGTACAGAATCTCCATCCCTAGAAAATATGTCATATTTCCTAGATCTGTCATCTCAAACTCATTCATCAGAACTTCTTTGAACTTCTTTATATCTTCTGGGAAGCTTCCTGTTAGCAAAATATCATCAACATAGAGACACACCAGAATCATATTGTTATCAGAGTGTTGCACATAAATGCCATATTCCATCTCACATTTTTGAAACATCTTCTTCTTGAAAAACGAATCAATTTTCAGATTTCAAGCTCTGGGCGCTTGCTTCAGTCCATACAGAGCTTTATTCAACTTGTATACCATCCCTTCCTGATTCTTTTTCACAAATCCAAGAGGTTGTGACACGTAAACTTCTTCCTGTAATGGACCGTTCAGAAATGCAGACTTCACATCCAGATGCATCAAAGGCCAATTTCTATTTGCAGCTAAAGCAATCACCAGTCTGATTGTTTCACGCCTAGCTACAGGCGCAAACACCTTAAAGTAATCTAGCCCAGGTTTCTGAAGAAAACCTCTAGATACTAGTCTAGCTTTGTGTTTGCCAATTGAACCATTTGGCTTAAGCTTCAACTTAAAAATCCATCTGACACTGATGGCTTTTTTCTTATCTGGAAGCTTAGTCAATTTCCATATTTTGTTCCTTTCTATTGCCTCAAGTTCTTCTTTCATGGCATTCAGCCATTCTTTCTTCTTGAGAGCTTCTTCAATGCCCACTGGTTGAGAATCTACTAACATGGCACACTGAACGACTTCTCCTTCAGAATCAACTTCATTATCCTGCAACATGTCGAAATCTACAAACCTTCTTGTTTTTTGTCTTATTCTCTGTGGTCTTTGAGCTTGTTCTGAAACTGCACCAAAACTACTACCTTCAGAGTTACCACCTTCAGAGTTTCTCCTTCCAGAACTATGATCACCACCAGATTCTGGATCAACATCTGGATCAGACTCAGATCCACTGCCAAAATCTCCTTCTGACTCATCTTCATAATCTTCAGAACTTTCTAAAACATCTTCAGAAGCTAACTCTGGTGTTGGCACTACACCAGAATCTGATTGAGACTTGTTCTAGTCCCATGCTTCAGACTCTTTCACCACAACATCTCTGCTGACTTCAACTTTATTAGTTTATGGACAATAAAGCTTATACGCACCTGTACTGTGATACCCCACCAACAACATTACTTTGCTTCTATCATTCAGTTTTTGTCTTCTAGCTTCTGGAACGTGTTTGTAACAGACAGAGCCAAACACCTTCAAATGAATGACACTCTGCTTATCTCCAGTTCATTTTTCTAAAGGAACAGCTCCCTTCACCTTCTTCGTTGGATACCTGTTCAGAATATATGTTTATGTGGCAACAGCTTCTTCCCATAACACGTGAGGTAGCTTTTTTTCTATCAACATACTTCTGGTCATATCAAGCAAAGTTATGTTTCTTCTTTCAGCAAGACCGTTGTGTTGAGGAGTATATGGAGCAGTGCCCTCATGTTTTATTCCATTCTCCTCACAGAACTTCTGGAACTCTGTAGAGTTATACTCACCTCCACCATCCATTCTCATAATCTTCAACTTCTGACCACTCTGCTTCCCAGCCTTCACTTTGAACTTCTGGAACTCAGTAAACACTCCATGCTTGAACTTGATGAGTGTTACCCATGTCATTCTTGTGAACTCATCTACAAAAGACACAAAATATTTGTTTCCTCCAAGTGAAGGTACTGGAAATGGTCCACACACATCAGAATGTACTACTCCTAGAGCATGCTTCGCTCTGGGGGCTACTTCTGATGCAAATAGCAATCTGGGTTGCTTGCCTTTCATGCATATCTCACATGACTTCTCAGGCTTCATAATCTTCGAAATACCATGTACAAGCTTCTTAGAACATAGATGCCCTAAGCTTTTATAGTTCAAATGCCCCAATCTCTTATGCCACAGCTTACTATCACCTTCAGCGCCTTCTACACTAAGGCACGATGCTTCAGTTGTTTCTATATTCACCTTGAATGTTCTATTGCTTCCTTGTTCAGACTTCATAATCAACTTCTGATTGGAATCATACAACGTCAAGAGATTGTTTTTCATAACAACTGAGAAACCTTTCTCAATCAACTGACCCACGCTCATTAGATTGCTTCTAATACCAGGAACATACCAAACGTCTTTGATCAGAATGTCTTTCCTATTCTTCACTCTAACTCTGGCATCTCCCATACCTTCTGCATTAAGATACTTATCGTGAACACATCTGATCTTTGCTCTCCTTCTGGAGTCAAAGTCTTTCAGCCATTGTTTGTTTCAAGTTAAGTGATTTGAACAGTCAGTGTCCATATACCACCAATCTTCTGAGCATTTTTCATCAGAATCAGAAGCCATTAGTAGCACAGGTTCATCATCAGATTTTCCCTTAGCCATATACGCTTCTTCTGATTTCCTTTCCTTATTTGACCTACAATCTCTGACAAAATGGCCAAATTGTTTACAAGAGTAACATTGAACCTTCTTTTTGTCATACCTCTCCTTTCTTTTATGATAACTCTTATCATCAGAAGTTGAGGTTTCTGACTTCTGAAATCTATCACCACGTTTATTCTGCTTCTGATCTTTCTTGACAAAAGAAGCCTTCAGAGCTTGCTCAGCTTCCCTCTCAGAAGTTCTCTCAATCAGACGTAACTCCTGTGCTTCTAAACTGTTTTGCAATTCTTCTATTCTCATGGTTTCCAGATTTTTAGAATGTTCAATAGAAACAACAATGTAATCAAACTGAGGAGTAATCGACCTCAGAATCTTCTCTATGATTACATATTCAAACAGAGTTTCTCCACACGCTTTCATCTCGTTAGTGATCAGGATCACTCTGGAGATATATTCAGAAACTTTCTCATTGTTCTTCATGTTCAAGTTCTCATATTGCTTTCGCAGGGATTGAAGTTTCACCTTCTTTACTGATGCGTCACCACTGTAACATCTCACCAATAAATCCCACGCCCTTTTGATGTTGTCGAATCAGCAATCTTCTCGAACACACTTTCATTCACACACTGATGGATATAGAACAGAGCTTTCTGGCCCCTCTTCCTCATAACCTTCTCAGCAATTTTTTGTTCTTCAATTGCATCTGCTGCAGCTGGTACATAACTATCTGTAACCAGATCCAGAACATCTTGCGCACCAAACAGTACATGCATTTGTATCATCCATCTGTTCCAGTTTTTGCCATTAAAAACTGAGAGTTTGGTGTTCAAACTACTGCCTCCACTCATCTTTAACCTTGCACAGATTTTTCAGATTTTGAAATACACTGTTTCTCAACCCACAAAATCAGATTCTGTTCAAATTTGTTCAAGATTTCAACAAGAAATCAATGAACCAAAATCAAACACACAACTCACAATCACTCGTGTTTCCCAAGAAAAACAGAACCAATTGCTCTAGATACCAATTTGTTGGTGCAAGATAACGAAGTGGGAGAAAAAGAATGAACAACTAATGATAACAAAAGACTATTGTTGTATATTAAAAGGGAGATACAATATTGATAGCTTAGGATAACATATTTATACTAAATATCGAAAATGCCAAAATGCCCTATTAAAGGATAAGCATTGAGAATTGTAGAAATTAACTAAATTATTTTTCCAATAGGTCTCACAATAGGTATTTTCTTTCTTATTTTTATATTGTCTCAAATTGTTTATCCTTTTAAAATACAGATGTGATATTTATTATTTCTTTTTATTAATTTATTTTTATTTATTCTATTTTAATTATATAACTATTCTACTACCTATTATTAATAAGGTCATTTTAGTAAATAAGACTTATTTTATCATTGAAATCAATATAACAAATCATTATCTTAAAAACTGTGAAAATCTAAAAGAAGACACATATTGTGAGATAGAAGAAGTATCCATTACTCCATCCATCCTAAAATAAGTGTTGCATTTTATAAAAATATTTGTCTCAAAATAAGTGTTGTTTTTTTTCCACCACCAATAGTTCGGAATCAGTTTTAATATCAAATAGATTCAACTCCTCCATATCATAGTTGCAAGGATCGAACCGTGATTGTTTTTAATTTTCAATACAAATCTAATTTTTATCTTTTAATTATGTATTCTAATTAATACTCTTAATTTATTATTCTCTGACTCAATATTTATGATAATTAAAATATACTAAGTAAACAAGACTCTCTTTCAATTATTATCTTTTAATCAATATGAAATAAATAATTATGACAATTATTTTAGAACGAATAGAATATTAAATCGAATTGGATAAAATTAGAGTTCCTTGTTTGAAAAAAAAAAAGATTTTGAAATAGATATTAGAATTAGCTTTTCAATTTAAAATTGAAAATAAATCTTTAATAAAATAATATTTAATATATTAAAAATATGTTTTTTACTTAAATATAACAATAAAAACGCACCTTGGGGATAAAATTATAGAGCTTTTTCCATTAAGATATGAAATGTTATGCTTTTATTTTGTGCAGTGGGGTTGATTTATTATACATATTATTAAATGTTTTCACGTTTTCTATGACTATTTTAGTTTTTTTTTTCAAACAAAAGAATACGCCAAGCTACTTCCATGATCTGAGCTACCCGAATTATTTGTACCTCTGAGCTACCCGAATTATTTGTACCCAAATCATTTGACGCGTACCCAAACTCTTGAAGTCTACGAAAATAATGAAAGATGCAGTGCGCTATTAAGCTTTACAAATTAAATGAGCATGGTATTTAGTTTTTTATAATTATAAGTAGTTAACTATTATAATATATTTAGAGAAAATGAGTGATATATTGACCGTGTAAAAAATTTTTACATTATCGATCAATTACGATCATGAATTATATTAATTCAGATCATAATTTATAAAAAATTTATCTGATATAACAAAACAATACGATAATAGAATCCAAATAAGAGATTTTTTAGTCTAATTCTAAAAAAAATCAATATTGTTTAATAGCTAGAAATTCAAAAAATTATACTAAGATTTTTGTTGTTTCACATTAAAACAACGCATTCAGATGTTACACCTTATAAATTATATCTCATGTTTCATATTTAAATTTTATACATTAATAAAATTAAATTAATATTAAATAATTTCATGTTATTTCACAATTTTATCGTATTCTATTAAGTTGTATTACGTTGAATATTTATATATTAATTTAAAATTTTCAAATTTATATTGTATTTGAAATATGTTATAATTTTTTTAAAAAAATAATATATAGTAGTTACAAATGTGTTATATTAAAATAATAAATAAATGGTCTATTTAAAATAGAATAGCCCACATCCGTCTAGAATCGAACATAAATAATATATTTCAAGCAGATATTATAATAGAGTTTTTTTAATCTAACTTTATAAAACTGAGGTCCTTCAAGGCTAATTAGTTTATGGTTGATTAGTTCATTTTGACGGATCTATCAATACTTTAGATCTTTATAATCTACGGCATGCCTTAAATCATAAAGAAGTCATTTATTTTTTAATCTAATAATCTTTCAAATCATTCAAAAGCCCATGAAAGCCCACGAACACAATTGTATTTAAATACTATTATTTTATGACATTGGGTGCGTTAAGCGACCACCTATGCTAAGGGGGCTGTAAACTTTTTTCCTAGAACATGTCAACCACTACTTACAATCACGAGTAAAACCAATAATCAAATATAAGAAGAAAACACCAAAATAAAACTCCTACCGATTTTTTTAAAAAGATAAGAAAAACATGTGCCTAGTTGCTCAAAAGTCTATTGATTCAGTGAAAAAGCGTCAAAAGTAAATCACGCAAAGATTTCCAGATTTTTCCTTGCAATACTTTTTTATTAAATTTTACGGCATTTTATTTTTCTGTCCATAGGGGGGGTCGCATTATTGAGTTGCCTCTGCCAGATACGTGAAATCAAACTTCTAAAAGGAATGGACCCCGTAAGAGCCAAGATAGACAGGGAGATCCAGTAGATCAAAAACTTGTCATAAATTCAGGTAGGAATGTATGGCTACCACATACTTTAAGGACACATTCTAAAATATCATATCTGTCTTTTGAAGTGTGTTTTTAAACAACATTATTTGTGCAAAAGAAAGTTATTTTTGACAAAGTTTATGTTTTTTTTTCCGAATTCGCAAAGACATAATTGGGGTTGGAAAAGTTTGAAAAAAGTACTTTATATAATTTGTGTGGACTAATGTATCACTTTGTTGAGCTCAAGCAATGACCACTAGTTAATGTTAAATTAGATTTCATCGCAAACATATTTGTAAGATATATTTAGGAATTTTTATTCGATAATTTAAATATAAGGCTTTCTAAAAAAGTTTTAGACAGATTTAACTAGGAAAAAAGAAGTTTAGAAAAGTTATGCATGAAAAAGTGTATGTATTCTAATGTGCACGATTAACATTAAGTATATTAATATTTATCATTGGAAGATTGACTCAGCTTACGGTTAACTAAATGTGTCGTAAGCACACTCTTCTGTTATAAATTAATTTAGTCATATAACATAATTAAATAATTCTATATGAGTCTTCATCATGTGTATTAAATATCAACACATGAGAAAAGTCATTTTCATGGGCACCACCAGCGTATCTATACCTTACCCTGCAAGTTCTGGTCCAAAAGATTCTACACTCATGCATGATATTTTATTTCTGACCCTACAATTTCCTTGTTTGCTCTCAATACTATTCCTTCAGCTTTATTTATAAGTAAAAATTTTCTAAATTTTTTGAGTTTAAATATAAACAAATGTCTACCTATTTAAGTTTTGTATTATAAAATTATCCTTGTATTAATTATTTAATATTATTAATGGATGATAATTTCATTAAGAGTATACTAATAATTATATTATCTCTTTTATATGAAATTAAAAAAAAAAAATACACTCAATTATCTTTTTTAATAAACATAAAATTTATCTTTTTTACTTATAAATCAGGCCAGAGTAATATATTTCTAGTAGTCTATAAAGATGCATTAGGTAATCACTCTCAAGACTTTTATTCTTGCAAGCACCATGTTCTACATCAGGTACCTTTTTAATTATAATAGTGATGTTTTTTTTAAAGTAAACGCAAAATAAAACAGAACATTTAAACTCTACGTAGAATATTAACCTAAAGAGGCAACTTAAAAAACAGAGGCTTTGAGAAGGTGTAATACACTATAAAATGTTTATTGAATTATTCTATACGTCAGCAAGAAAGAAGCACACGAGGCATAACACTTAAAAAAAGGAGAACCATTTGCACTGACTTTATATCATCCAATGAGCATAAGATCCAAAGTTAGATACTTACAACCAGGGGTTTGTAAAAAGTTCAGGACCCACAGTCTATACTGCAACTTGAAGATTTTTTATTTCTCTCAAACAGTAAATAGTTTCAAGACTTTATCAACTTGACTACAATTCTTCTCAACTTAAATTCTGTAGTGGATATAAGGAGCTTAAACTTTTTTTGAGCTGTGATCTTAAATGTGTGGTTTTATGCTTGTTTAACAACTTCCAAGAATGTTGTAGTTGGACCGAGAAATCATGGCTTGCCAGACTTATGGAAAAGGTGTTGGTGCTTCAGTTAACATGTGCTGTGAATGTGAATGGTGGTTGTGTATATCTTTGGGCAAGTTCCAACTCATATGGGTTTTTGTTGTTATTGAACTTTTTGTTTGTAGTCAGAATAAAGATAATTACAAGACCACTAAGATTTAGAGCATGACTATAATCATTCTTACCATAATCACCTGAGCATGACTATAATCATTCTTACCATAATCACCTGAGCATGACTATTATCATTCTTACCATAATCACCTGAGCATGACTATTATCATTCTTACCATAATCACTTGAACCAAATTTATTAGCATTCCAAATACGACTGGACAGGTTTTGGATAATGATGACATAGAGTTTGACATAGCAAACACACTAGTGTGTTAAACATTAGTACTAAATTCAAACCTGTCATAATAACTCAGTAGAGGATGAGAGAAACCTCATGCATAATTAAGCATAACTCTTCTAGGGTCCATCATTCCTGTCATCCACAAACTCTACCACCACATGGGTGCCTGAGTAAGTCACATGTGATATACTAAATCTACATAGATGAGAGCAATCTTTAACCTAAAAGCCTGCCTTTATAATCTATGGTCAGAATTCATTTCAACAGTTTCTTTTCATCATGATTCTATAATTATTCATCTTTACTCTTTTTTCATGTTCCCATTCCCCTCCGTATCACTTTAGAAAATGTTTCACCCACTAAAACTCCAAGGTCACAAAGAGAGTTTCAAGACACTAATTAAAGGATTTTGAAGGAAAGGTTCTAAAAAAGGATTAGTTACCGCGAAAATGACTAACAAAACGGTATCAAAAAGTGTCGATACAGATCCCGTCATTCATCGTTTTTATGATGAAAAAGAAATTGTGGTTAATTCACACTGGAACGACTATAATCAAAACTGCGACACTTGTACCAATCGAAACTACGAAAGCCTTTACGCAACCGCCCACATGTCCACAACTGGAGGATGTACCCGACAGTTATTTAAAACAAGAAGGTAGTTTTCTAAGGGCCAAAGAAGCAAATTAACAAACACATAGGGGACCACAAACGTATACAGTTAAATCACTACTACAAAAATACAAATATGCCAATATCCACTAAAATACTATCTCCTGTGAATAATCAAACGAATTTTGACCATAATTGACTTCTAAATCGTCATTCTTCTTTTCGCAAAAATAGAATAACGCGTCAACGGTTTCTCTTTCTCTATCCACCGATTAACTTTTTCATTCTATAAATTCTCGAACAAACTATTTATAAGCATAATCATTATAAAGAAAAATTATGAACATGTCATTTTCACATAAAAAAACGACTTAAAACCAATTTTATTCTCTATTTTACTTGAAACAAAGTTTTAATCACCTTATAAACAAGAAACGAACTAAACGATTTCGAAGCTGCAAAGTGCAAACCAAAAACAGATTCAGGAAATTAAAGACGTCGTCGTTTTCAATTTTGCGTTTCCTTTTCGGATTTCTGCATACATCAACTTCTTGTATACATTCAAAAACTTAAAATCAACATCACGAAATTTCGAATACAAAATCTAAAAAACATGCAAAATCAAGCGGTTATACAGATCTAATCAAACAGTTCGATTCAAATTCAAAATCAACAGAGTCAATAATTAACCACATACAAACACTAATCACAAATAATCAAACAAAAATCAAGAAAACTAACCTGAACAACGCCTATTTTCACGCTACTGCTTCTTACTTTGTTCCAGAGTTCCCGAGCGAATGAACGAAATTGGAGGTTTCGAATATCGCAACGAGAGAGAAAACTATTCTGTTATTTTGATTGAGAATTGTGAAAGAAGAAGAGAGAAACTGGACGGTTTATATAGAAGTGTTGCAAGACAAAGTATCTTAGTGAAGGTGTATTCTTTTGGCGGGTGGGGGACGAGGCCAATCAATTGGAGGGAATTTGTTCTGCTTTTTTAATATTTCTTTATAAAGTTTAAATTTGAGTACAAGTGTACACTGTGAATTAATTACGATCCTTAATTTATTTTAAATAAATTAAATTTTTTTTAAATATTATAATTGAGTCATTGTGATTCATTTCTAATATAAAATTTTTTATGCAATACGTTAGTAATTAATCTCTACTAAAAAATAGAATGGGCCGTATAAGATTTTGCTTAAATAGGATTTTTCATCATTTTCATAATTTAAGGATTACTAACTTTTTGAAATGTTAGCTTTATGTCAAATCTTTTTTGACATCATAATTTGGCCTACTTCATTTTGTCTTAAACATCGAAGAAGGAAAGAAGGAAAGATGGGGCTAGTTGATTGTATTGTTATATTTCGGTTGATTATAAAAGTTATGTTAACTTTAAAAGTGGTAGTATGTTTATCGAAAAGTAAATATTTGTGCAGATTGTTTGGTGAAGCGTGAATGCGTAGATAAAAAGTTTATTATCTATAATGAAACTCCTCAGTTCTTGAGGCCTTATTTAGATTCTGATGTCATTGAAATTGTTTCTCCTATTATTGATTTAGGACGGTTGTTTTTCTTTTAAAAAAAATATTATATATAACTTTAATAATTTTATATAAATTCAAAAATATATTTACAAAAGTATATAAGTCATTAATGGTTTAAGAACAAAATTAAATAAAGATAGAGTTGTAAAAAGTAAATTCAAAGATATTGTAAAATGATATATATATATATTCGAAGATAGAGTTGTAAAAAGTAAATTCAAAGATATTGTAAAATGATATATATATTCGAAGATAGAGTTGTAAAAAGTAAATTCAAAGATTAGTGTTGTTTTACAAGAGAATTTTCTTTGCAAGCACACCAATTGAAACAAGAGAATTTTACCCAAAAGCACACCAATTGAAACAAAAGAATTTTACCATTTTGAAAACATAGTAATAATATTAAAATATAAGTAAAATGAATATTAAAATTGATTGGGCAAATTTGGGTATGATATATTTGTGTTACACTAAGCTACCCAAAAGAAAAAATAGATATTGTACAAATTGAAACTGAAAAACGTATCAAATCAATTAAATCAAATCTCAAACAAATCTAATCGTATCATAATATGTCATACATTATAAGCGTAAATCGCCCAAATTACAATCAGTATCAATTACAGATCCAAGAATCAATTACAAACTAAATCAAATCTAATCTAACTCTAATTCATCAATCAGTCTTAATTTCTATCCTAATCCCTAAATTTGTAATGACAATCACATGAAATTTTCCTAATTCGAACCTAAAATTAAACTATATAAAGCCCTATTATCTAAGGAAAAAAAGAAAGGAAAAAAAAAGAAATTGTGAAGAGAAATTCGAAGTAGAAAGAAAGAGAAGAAGAAGATATGAGTTTCAAAATCCGAAACCCTAGATCCGATTGTTCCACCGCGTCGCCGCTAATATCTCTGCTATAAGCACGCCGCCGCCCATAAGCCCATTCGAATCATCTGTTGTTGCCTTCATCATCCTCGTCCGGTGCCTACAAACAAGAGAAAAGGGGATCAGAAGCAGATCTGGGAGGAAATCATATCAACGAAATTGCAGTGAAAGAGGTAACATTCGAACTTAGCTTTATTTTTTTGTGGAGGTCTGGATCTTGGGGGTTTAAGGGAGTAATTACTGGCGTTAGCGCCACCGTCTGGGTTATGTGGCTAGGGTTGGTGGTGTTGTTGTTTGAGCAGAGAGAGAGAGAGAGAGAGAGAGAGAGAGAGAGAGAGAGAGAGAGAGAGAATAAAATGAATGAAAATGAAAAAGAAAATAGAAAGTTATACTCCCTCGCGATTTCGTATGCTTCTCTTACCGTACACCTTTAATCATCACCATTCGATCATCATCCAACGTCCTAAAATCGCGCGCCCACCATAAGCCATACGCACTCGTACGCACACGATCTGAACGAATATCATGAATCAAACGTTGGGCCAAGCCCATTCTTAATTACACTCCTGTTTTTTATTTTTGCTACCACGTGCAAAACCGCACCTCCCCTGCGCTTTGGGGCCCTGCTATCCATGCCCCCTAGAATGACCAAGTTTAAATAAATTACACCCCTGTTTACAGTGATTTCTAGTAAACAACCTCTAGTCTTCCAATTTACTAATTATTATTAGTTACTTGCAGGATCGACTAGATTGATCCTAGAACACATGTGTCATAACTTATTTTTATGTTCATATCTATTATATATAAACTTATATTGTATGTTAAGTTTGAAGATGAGATTCTTAGGAAAGATTTCTACAATGGTCTATAAGAATAAACTAAATGAATGTAGGCAGGAAAGGCTTCGAATTAAACTTGGGCTTGAATGTAAAGACAAGTGTTTGACTCAAAGGATAAAGTAAAAGTAAATCGAAGGATTTAAGGATAAAAATATTGTCTAACGAAATGACTGTGTTTAAAGACAAGTAAAACAAAGGAAATGCAAGGAAATCGAAGGATGTAAAGACAATGAAATAACTGTAATGCAAGGAAATTTAAGGATTTAAAGACAACGAAATGTTGTAAAGTTTCTAACGAAATGACTGTGTTTAAAGGCTTCGAATTAGAAAGTAAAACAAAGAAATGTAAGGAAATCGAATTGTTTAAAGGACAAGGGAATACTGTAATGCAAGGAAATGTAAGGATGTAAAGAGCAAGGAAATACTGTAAAGGTGATCGAAGGATTTAAAGACAACGAAATATTGTAAAGTTGAATTAAATATAACAAGACTTGTATTGAAATTGTAAAAAAGTAATGATGTTCAACACGTACATTGTATCTTATGACTCGTTTTCCTTAATTCACGGAAGTAATGAGTATTTTGAGATATTTTAGTACATAAAAGTGAACCTTTTTAAATCTAACATAAGAACACCTATTTATAGTGTTTCGACCCTAACGGCCCTATCCTAAAATCACGCCACGTTCGAAGCATGCAGGCTTCCCATGCTTGTTTACTTCCACGCGTCTTCTAGAATGGCGCTCTTTATTTGAAATTCGAAATATGTACCAATCGAAGCATCTTATCTCTTCGTTGCTTTCGAAATAACCCAATTACTTGGACCGTTTCACCCTTGCATAAAGGAGCTCCTTTGTAATTCGAACACCAAAAAAGTCCAAATCGAAATCTGCTGGAACTTGAATAATGCTTCAACATAATGACTCCATATCTCCTACCAATATCCAATATTGATATTAATCTCCTTAGGTACTTCATTTGAAATATTATTTGATAGTGGTTTCTTCCTTATTCGAAATAGCCAGCTAACAAATTGTTCCTTATTCGAAATAGCCAGCTAACAAATTGCCCCCCAAGAACATGTATTTCGACATATATAAAGAAATACTTGTTTTTTGACTCATCCAGGCTATTTCGAGAGTATCAAAAAACTCATGCATTATCCTGCAGTGATTCTAACCTCTTGCAAGCATGGTTTATACCTTTTTAAGTATTTCCCATTTACCCTCAAGATTCTTCTATCTTCTGCTAATTCTTCCATTTCGTTTGAGCATTTCGACCACTTTGCCTTTTAAGTTTGGACTAAGTTTCGCACTGATGTATGTAATCCTTTTTTCAACACCATCCCCAATATCAACTTCCTCCAAAGGATCTTGGGCCAGCATCTTAGCGCTTGATGACTCTGGATCCTGTTCGAACCCCAAGGGCTCTTGATCATAAATGGCATCTAGTCTTTGATCCATCAGTTTAGAAGTTTGTCCATCACATGGTGAGGATGAATGGTTTCCTTCAGGATTTGCTATTTCTTTTTTGTCTATGGCTTAGACAACCATGTTTTGTATTTCGGCTTCGAGAGCCGTTATTCGTTTGTTCTCAGCCAAATAGGCCGAAATCTTTTGGTAGTAATTCGATTCAGTCATAATAACCTTTGTTTGCCCAGCCAGTTGGCCGTATCTTCGAAGTCTCTCCATCTCTCTCAGTCACCTGCCCATTCCACATGATTTCCCTATCCCATTGGAATCCATTGGGATGCAAGGTTAGGGAATAATAAGCGTTCTCATTTGGCTCGAAATATTCCTCAGGTGGGTGACATGGCCCTATGTTGGCCATATTTCTGTCGAAATTCCTCTTATCCACATTATTGACTTCTGCCATATAGTAGCTCTGGTATGCTTTTATATTTTCAACAATCCCATCATCTCTCCACAACACCATCCTTTGATGCATTGAAGAAGGTACAACTCCAACTCCATGGATCCATTCCTTGCCAAGCAACAGATTGTAATTTGCTTTTGCAGAAATGACCATAAACATTGTTGGCCTTGTGAGGGAACCAACTGTCAGGTTAACTTGTATTACTCCCAAAGTTTGGCCAACCTTCCCTTCATAATTCGAAAGCACCATGTTGTGAGGTCTGACATCTGAATCCTGCATTCCTATTCTCTTCAGCATGAATTGGGGCATCAGATTGACAGCATCTCCACCATCTACTAGAACCTTGTTCACACCATATTGTTCTACCTTTGCCCTGATGAATAAGGGCTTGAGATGGTTTTTCATTCCTTCGTATGGATTTTCGAAGAAAGCATTTTGTTCTTCGACCACTCCATTGTTCATCACATAATAGCATACTGGCCTATGTCTGGCCATTTCGTCCTCATCAGTCCCCTCATCAGCATAAACCTCTGTTTCCTGATTGTACTCACAAGGCAGTACTGAAACTACATTGCAGTTTATATTGAAGAAGGATTCCCCCTCAGATTCAAAGGCATCAGTCATCAAGTCCTCTTCGTTCGCAGCTTCCTTCTGAGTCCTATTTTCTTTAGTGTCCTTCTGTGGAGAAAAAAGTCTCCTGGACACTGGGGGTTTGCCCCTAGTCTGGTTCAGTGATGTTGGGTTATTGGTACTAGATTCTCCTACTCCCATAGGTTTCGAATCCCTTGCAGCTTTTTGGTTTCTCTGGTGTCTGCGCCATTGAGAGCGAGACATTGGGTTTCTGCCCTTATAGTTCTCCAATCTTATTTCCTCCCTCCTGTTTGAATTGAATTGCCTCATGTACGCCATTGCAGTCCTGCCTCCTCGATCGAAGCTGCGCCACTTCCCTTTTCCCTTATCAGCATTCACTTGCAGCCATCTATCAGTGGGTATTTCTGCAGGTAGTTTGAAGGAAACTCTCTTTGCTCCCCTGGGATAAGGGCTATCTGGCCTCTTTGGCATACTTCTGGCTGTGCTAACAAGATTCGAAGGCATTCCGCCTTGGTGCCCCCAGCCTGACGCAAATGGAATTCGCTCGAATGCTTCAGCCATTTCCTTATCATACACTGCTGCACATCTGGGACATATCAAACATTCAGTTCCAATCTTGTGGCAACGAACCAAGAATTCGAGCAGACTTTCATCAGCTTTTGGATAGACTTTGTATAGCTGGTTATCTTGCCTCCAGTTGACTCCTGTTCGTTCACGCTGGGCCCTTTCGAATTCAGCAGCAATTCTGGGGTTGCAGATGATACTGCATCTTGGGCATAACAACTTCTCCTGATTTTTCTTATGACAGTGGAAGAGGTATTCACGCAAACTTGCATCCTTTCTAGGTAAGTTCTCTCTTCTCTGTTCTCTTTCCCTCTCTAGACAGCGTTCCACTTCTTTCATTTCAGCATTAGGCTGTTCGAAATCCATCATATTCACTCCCAGCATTTGGTCATCAGAAATCTTGACTTCTTCAAATTTCATCCTAAGACCTTCAGTGGCCTCAGCTAACTTTCTATCCCTTAATATCTTTGCTTTGAGCACCTTTGGGGGGCCATCAGTGGCTTCTGTTTCTTTTTTGATCAATGGGAGGCCATCAGTAACCTCTTTTTCGTTTTCGATTAGGATGAAGTCCCCATCCTCTTTGAATTCCTCCTTTGACTCAACTTTCCCCTTAGCAATTTCCACCATATTGATGTCTAGTGGTTCAGCATAGTTAGTCTCTGCCATCAGCAACGGATCAGTATCAACTTTCATTGGATTCTTTCCCTTGTCTGAGAACTTCAGCCTGCCATCCTTGATTGCATTCTATATCAAATCCCTGAAAAGAAAACACTATGAGGTTTTATGGCCTAAAAAGTTGTGATATTTACAAAAGCCTCTCCTTTTCCTTTGTTCCAACGGAGGAACCTTAAGGTTAGGAGGAACTATTAATTGGCCATCTTTAACAAGTAGATCAAATATCTCATCACATTTAGTTATATCGAAAGTATTGATTTTCTTGGGGAATTTATCATTCCTTTCACTTTCGAGAGAATCCTTTCCATTGGAAGGAAGTAGAACTTTGCAAGCATAAGGGGGTGCTTCTTTTAGTTCTGCAAGATCTATTTCGAACTGATCGAAACCATAAGGGTCTTGAGAATCATCTATGTTTTCCCCTTTAGCCTCTATGTAGGCTATTCTCTCTTTCTTATGATTTTTACTAGCCCTGGTTTTTTCAGCTTTTAATCTTTCGACCTGACGCACTCTGTCTGCTAGTTGGGCCATATCTCTAAGATGCTGTGTATCCAATTTCTTTCGAATGGAATAATCTAGGCCCTCAGCAGCCATTTCGACCAATTCATGTTCATGGACCACTATGAAGCATCCGGATTTTAACAAACGGAATCTATTCAAATATTCATCTATTGGTTCCGTGAATTTTCTCTTAATGCTTGCTAGTTCCTTGAGACTGATTTTAGACTGACCCATATAAAATTGTTCATGGAAAAGTCTTTCTAAATAAGGCCATGTGTCTACAGATCCAGGGGGCAAGGCGGTGAACCAGGTAAAAGCGTTCTTTGTCAAAGAACTTGGGAAGTATTTTATCCTAAGATTTTCATCATTTGCTATATCTCCTGCTTCTGTTAAATATCTTGCTATATGTTCCACTGTTGATTCACTTGTATCTCCAGCAAATTTCGTGAATTTAGGAACTTTAACGCCCTGGGTAATTCTGTTTGCATAATATAATCTACAATAGGAGATGTGTAATTTGGCCTCCTAAATCCTGAATTTAAACCCTTCTGGGCCATTATTCTTTCAATCATGGTGGTGAGGTTATTTTCTGCCACTAAATTGTCATTCCTAATTCTATGAACAATTTCGTCTGCATTTTGGTCCCTATTCACCATCAGTATAGGTCTAGGCTGTTCATTCTGAATTTCCTGAATTCCCTGATCTCTTAATCTCACCCCTATATTTCTTTCTTCGACCACTTGTACAGGGGGTCGAATTTGTTCCATTATGGGTTCTTCATTTCGAATCTCCACTAGGTTTTGCCTACGCCTTGCAAGCGCATTAGGGGCACCAAAGAAATCTGCTATTCTGGCCATCTGGGCTGCATTTTCTTGGTTTGTTCTATTTATATTCTGGATTAGGGGATTGAAAATAGCATTCATTTCGCGGGCTAAGATTCCCACCATGTCATGATTGCTATCATCCATCTGTTGTCTAAGGGCAGCCTGGCTATTGGTTGTAAGAGTAGGCAATTGGGCGAAGTTTCCTATATTCTGGAAATTTGTACCCAAATGGTTCATTCCTGAACCAGATCCTTCGAGTGGGGACGAAGTTGTTGCATTATGTAACCCTGCCATAAACGAAGTTGGCATCCCATACTGAGGATTTCTGGGTCTCAAAGGTTCGAAACCTAGAGGCCTAGGGGGGGTCGAATACTGTTGATTCCCTATGTGTGGCGCAGTTTGCACTGAAGACACGTTTGATGGCATGTCTAATGTGCTTACTGGGATTGTATTCGAACTGCCAACAAGAATGGCATTAGAGGCATCAATCGAACTTGAAATGATTGTTGCATCCCCCTGTGGAGGATTCTGTACCCCATCTTGGTTGGTTGTATTAACCATTATTTTGGTACGTTGTTTTCTGGGTATATGTGGATTGTTATTCTTTATTTTGCCGCTTCGAAGGTTCATGTACCGAAACGCGCTCCACACTCAGAAAATCTTAAAACTTCTCTAATATGTTTGATAAAACTTTTTGTTATGACACTGTCCCACTAGGTGTGCCAATTTGTTTACAGTGATTTCTAGTAAACAACCGTTAGTCTTCCAATTTACTAATTATTATTGGTTACTTGAAGGATCGACTAGATTGATCCTAGAACACATGTGTCATAACTTATTTTTATGTTCATATCTATTATATATAAACTTATATTGTATGTTAAGTTTGAAGATGAGATTCTTAGGAAAGATTTCTACAATGGTCTATAGGAATAAACTAAATAAATGTAGGCAGGAAAGGCTTCGAATTAAACTTGGGCTTAAATGTAAAGACAAGTGTTTGACTCAATGGATAAAGTAAAAGTAAATCGAAGGATTTAAGGATAAAAATACTGTCTAACGAAATGACTGTGTTTAAAGACAAGTAAAACAAAGGAAATGCAAGGAAATCGAAGGATGTAAAGACAACGAAATAACTGTAATGCAAGGAAATTTAAGGATTTAAAGACAACAAAATGCTGTAAAGTTTCTAACGAAATGACTGTGTTTAAAGGCTTCGAATTAGAAAGTAAGACAAAGAAATGTAAGGAAATCGAAGTGTTTAAAGGAAAAGGGAATACTGTAATGCAAGGAAATGTAAGGATGTAAAGAGCAAGGAAATACTGTAAAGGTGATCGAAGGATTTAAAGACAACGAAATACTGTAAAGTTGAATTAAATATAACAAGACTTGTATTGAAATTGTAAAAAAGTAATGATGTTCAACACGTACATTGTATCTTATGACTCGTTTTCCTTAATTCACGGAAGTAATGAGTATTTTGAGATATTTTAGTACATAAAAGTGAACCTTTTTAAATCTAACATAAGAACACCTATTTATAGTGTTTCGACCCTAACGGCCCTATCCTAAAATCACGCCACGTTCGAAGCATGCAGGCTTCCCATGCTTGCTGACTTCCACGCGTCTTCTAGAATGACGCTCTTTATTTGAAATTTGAAATCTGTACCAAACGAAGCATCTTGTCTCTTTGTTGCTTTCGAAATAACTGATCGGGACTTTATAAGTCTATTGGGATACTAACTGCAAGTATACAGTTTAGTCGTTCTAGTTTTAAATGATTATCGAACCCATAGAGACTGAGGATCAATCACATACAATCTAATGTTACAGTTTGTTTAACTAAGCGATGAATATTTGATTTTAGGGGGGAATAGTTTAATTAAAAATAATAGTAATAGTTATACTGGTATGTGATAGTCGGACTTTGAGAATTCGGTGAATCGCTTGGCCTATAAAGTATTTCGGTAAAAACTAATTGTTTAAAGACGTGAGACATACACTCTTGTGTTCATGAAATAAGTCATGCTACTAAAACTAGTGGATGCACTTTAAATTTAATAACACTTTTTGAAAACGATTTGAGTTTAATTAATTTATTAAAACACTCTCGTATATTTAAAAATTAATGTTTCGTTACCACTATCTGGGTTAAACCCCAGCTCTCACATGCAGGTTCTTGCCTTAATTAATTTCCCACTCTCGTGGAAAAATCGTGTTAATTATCCTCTCACTCTCGTGACAAGGGTAGTTAAATTAAACATGGAAATTGGAAACCAGGAATTGTTTTATAAATATTTTTGGCCAAGGTATCACTGAATTCTTTCGGTTCTTAAGAGTCACATACCGGTACGAATAATTTAGCCGGACATAATATATTTAATACCAATGCAATTCAAAATATAATCCATAGAAATAATTGGAATAATACAAGAATGAATAAATATTAATTGCAATAAAAAACCTGGAAATAATGTTGCTTTGGTAATCTTGGATGCTTACAAATTCCTTGTAATTCAATCGAAATCTATAACTGTGTTAATTCTTAGATGAAGAATTAACACTCTAAAAACTAATTCTGGAAATAAAAATTACAGTACGAATGAAAATGGTTCAAAAATAAATAATATAGTTTAATGTAGAAAAGCAGCAATTTTGGTCTCTGGAAAAATTCTTCGACCCTCATCCCTTTGCACTACCACATATATATATAGGAGAAAATATTACAGTTGAGAAAATCTTGGAAGAGGCTTGAGTGGCGTGAAAATAGGATGCACGGTTACCGAGTGGAGGGAATATTGGAGAAGGATTCTGCCTCACGTTGCCCACGTCTCCACCAATTCATAATGTTCCACTTTACGCGCGTGACGGTCGTCACAGGTGGGTGACAGTCGTAATGCGCTTAAATAGCGCATTACGCTCGTCAACGATGTGTGACGAGCGTTCTTTCTAGTTGGGGAGGTGTGACGGTCGTCACAGGGTGTGACGGTCGTCACAGGTGCAAAATCTGAGATTTTGTTCTTTTCTCTTCTGTTTCTTGTTTAGCTTTCTTCATGTGGTCCTTTTTTCATTGTCTTGAGTTGACAAATGTTATACCTGTGAAAAGACATAAAAACTCGGAATAATTGGGAGTTAGACGACTCAATGTATTATAAAATCGGTAGAAAGCGTAGTAATTATATGATATGATTTCTCTTTATCAAATTCCCCCATACTTAAACCTTTGCTTGTCCTCAAGCAAATAGTCATTCAAAAGGTCGGACAAGTTTTGTCAAGCGCATATGTATGACATACCTTGGATTTTTAAAGCAATTTCGGGAAATCCTCGTCGGTTCGGCCAATACTTGAGTGAAACACTAAAGATACGCTAATGACACAAGCAATAAGCTTAGTCGTAGGCTTCCATTTCAAACGAGCTATCCAACAGTTCCGTTATAATTCTGCCCAGAGTTCCTCGTATCTATTTCACCCGGTTTCGTTCTGGCGTAATCACATTAAGCCCTTTGTCTTAGCACGCACGTAGTGGAGTAACCGGTTAGTGACTTTGATCCTTTTAGCACAGGGTCTGGTACACGAATGTGGCAACCCTACATATGTTATCCAAATTGGAGGTTGTGGGGGATCGGGCCGTAGCACGCCCTACCGAGTTCAGAACTAGATACCTCTGAACCAACCAACACTGGATTCCTTCATTATTTGCTCAGCTCTTATATGTGACCGTATATTTTGGTGCATAAAATTTCTTTTCTTTTAGCAGCGAGATAGGAAGGATATTTTTAGAATCAGGCATCACACACTTATATTCATCGATTCTCCACGTGGTTTGTGTCAAGACGGTGCTGACTGCTAGTATAAACTACTAGGGGTTACTTTAGAACTAAAACTCCAGATATCGGTATAATGGTTATTGAAACGGATCGCGTAAGTAGGAAGTCTACGGTGTCATAACTGTATCGATCTTGTTATGTCGTTTTCGGCTTCCTCAACTGGGATTTCGTTAAAATAGGTATGTCAGGCTAATGCGAAGATAAAAAATTTTCGGTATGGCTAAATAAAGCGAAGAATTTGAATCGAGACATATCATAAAAATTTACTAGTTTATAAAAGATGGAAAGGTACCTCTCCCACACTAAATCCAACATTGTCCTCAATGTTGCGGTATATAGGCGGGGAAGTACAATTACAAAAAAATAAACGGTAAGGAAATGAAACAGAAAAAATAATAAACTACATAGAAAATAAAGAAAATTACTAGTGACCACGTCCTCTACTCCTGGTGCGAGAGCGTCTGGTAGGAGTGGCTTCTGCTGCTTCATCCCAGTCGCGTCTTCAAGTCTTCGAAAGCTGCATGTATGTGATAAAACTTCTCCACAGTAATATCAGTTAAGCCTATCACGTCCATACGCATAGCCTTCAACTCGTTCTTGATTCCATTGATGTCCGTCTGGTAAACGTCCAGTGTAGAAAAGATCTTATTCAAATTTTTAGCATATTCTCCTTTTGTTGTTGCAGGGGCATCAACATCCTCTACGATGTTGTTACCATCATGGTAACCAGGAGGGGTCTCGTGGTCACTCTCATCAGACATTGTGGTATCATAAACTTGGTAGGATTGGGGTGTCTCAAGTGTCAAAGGGTGGTCGGGAGGGTTAAGCTCATACAACCAATTGTTCCGACTGTGGGCACTTGTTTTGGCATGGTTAGGAAGTGTAAATACCGTGACTACTTCATCCCTTATCAAGTATTCGAAGGGTGCAGGACCTAGATTACCTACTATTCGTAGGTGGAAACAAAAATCAATGTTCATAGGGCTGATTGAACTGAATTGTGTACACCTATGTAGATGGTATCTAAGTCCGAGGGCATTAGCAATCATGGTAACAAGGCCTCTTATGATGATCGGCTCGCTAGGGTTCTCAGAAATGTGGGAAAAGGTCCGCATTAAGAATGGCACTGCATTTACAGGTCGGCCCTATGTCATACACTGCAGCAAAAATATCTCATCTTTAGATACGGCAGTGCGGTTCTGTTCTTTGCCGAAAATGGTATGTGCTAGAATCTTATGGAAATAACAGATAGCGGGGTTGTGTATTTCATTATTATCCATGCTATCCGGCTCAGGGTGGTAATTTTCGGTTAAAGTCCCCCAAAAATAGTCTAGCTCAAAATCCATTAACTCTGCTTGGGTGGTAGAAAAAGCAAAAGGTCCGCTAGGGAATCCTAGAAGGTTGGCTAATTCTTTATGGGTGTAAGCAAATTCAATACCAAATAACCTGAAGGCTATAAATCTCTTTCTAGTTCCGAAATTGCGCTCGGGTATATGAACTAAAGAGCTTAGAAATTCAAGGGTAAGCTCACGGTATGTAACAAACCTGGATTTAATGTGGGCTTTTTCCCACCCCAGCTGGCTAAACAGATAATGGACACTATCCTTAATGCCTAAAGTGTCCATTGTTGGTTCATCATAATATAAGGTCATACCAATATTTCTGTGTGATAATTCCTAAAACCTCATCATTTGGTTTCTGTCTCTAAAAGTGGTTTCCATAGTATATAGTAAAGGGAGGGAAGCAAATCAGGGGAGAAGGTAGGATAGAAAAAGACTTTTTCAGAAAACCTGTAAAGTTGTTTGAAAATCAGCAGCAGTTGTATAAAAAAAAATAAAAAAATATAGAAGTAATGAAAATAAAGCTTTAAAAGAAATAAATGTAGAAACGGAAAAGAAAAACAAAAATAAGAACAAATGGAAATAATAGCAATAACAAATAGGTGGGTTGCCTCCCACGCAGCGCTTTGTTTAATGTCGATAGCTCGACGGCTCAGAAGTGCAAGCACTCATGGTGGTTCTCTCGAGGATGACTCCTCGGTTGAACTTTTAGTAGTTGTCATTTTCCATGGCCACTTATCAAGCCATCTCACATATCCCTCACCTTTTCTTTTCTTTCTTCTGTGGGGTGGTTCATTCTTATGAACTTGTGGTGGTGGTTTTGGATCTATCCTAAGTATCAACTTTTCAAGTTTGGGCTTAGTGATTTCATCCACCATCTCAAAGGTTAACCTTACCTTCTTAACAATAATTATATCCATAGTTTCACGGTCCTCTAATTTTCTCTTTTTATGCAAGACTTCCAACAAGGGTGCATTAGTGTGGATATTTTCCAATACCTCCATATATGTTTTAGATTGGGAGTCTATCTGAGCTTCCATAAAACTTTTCGAGAAAGGAAACGGTGGGGTATAGGGGTGAGGCATAACAATAGGTGCTCCCTTTTCTACCTCTTCTACAACCTCCCTTTTAGATGGTGTTGGAGGATTTTTCTCAATCTTTACTCTTTTCTCGTCTGAACTCTCCTTGTCCACATCATTACTCTCCTCAACCTCATTATCACTCTCTTCAACCTCATTATCGCTCTCCTTAGGATTTTCAACTTGTTTTTCACTACTGGTTGTTACAACATCCAATTTCTCCTCAGGGAAGGGTCCTAGAGGGTTTTGTTCAAGCTGGGAGATTTGGGTCTCTAAGGCTTTGTTGTGGGTCGCGAGCGAGTCAACCACAGTGGTCAGTTGCCTAAGGTTTTCACTGTTTTGAAGACTTTGTTTTCTAAACTCTTTGTTCTGGACAATTTGTGTCTCTACAAAGTGCTCCATCAGAGATTCTAACCTAGAGTGAATTAGCATCGCGTCGGAATCCTCCATTGATGTTTCGAAGTTGAAATCATACGATTCTTCTGATTCTTCAAATTGAGTTAGAGTCACATTTTGTATTTCCGTAAAGCTCTTTGTCATCATTGATATTTCATTAAAATTTCCCATTAATATTTCGAGGTCGGATTTATAGGATACTTGCGTCTCCTTGAAATATTGGGTGTAGTGATTGTAGGGGAAATTTGGTTGAGGATAAGTTCGGTTGGAATTATAATATTCTTGCGATTCCTCAAAACGTTGGGATTGGTGGTTGGAAAGGTAATTCGGATGAGAATGAGTCCGTGATGCATTGAGATTCTCCAATAGTATTTCGAGGTCGGATTTATGGGATTCTTGTGATTCCTCGAAATACTCAGAGTGGGGGTTGTAGAAAAAATTCGGGTGATACATAGTAACTGGGACAAGATTTGTAGATGCAAAGGCTCGCTTCGGGAGTGAGTATTTGGCATACAAATCGAAAGAGGGTTTCTGTTGCCTAGTCTAAACGCGCAACAGAAGAATCGTACTTAATTGATTAATCAGTCCCCGGCAACAGCGCCAAAAACTTGATCGGGACTTTATAAGTCTATTGGGATACTAACTGCAAGTATACAGTTTAGTCGTTCTAGTTTTAAATGATTATCGAACCCATAGAGACTGAGGATCAATCACATACGATCTAATGTTACAGTTTGTTTAACTAAGCGATGAATATTTGATTTTAGGGGGGAATAGTTTAATTAAAAATAATAGTAATAGTTATACCGGTATGTGATAGTCGGACTTCGAGAATTCGGTGAATCGCTTGGCCTATAAAGTATTTTGGTAAAAACTAATTGTTTAAAGACCTGAGACATACACTCTCATGTTCATGAAATAAGTCATGCTACTAAACCTAGTGGATGCACTTTAAATTTAATAACACTTTTTGAAAACGATTTGAGTTTAATTAATTTATTAAAACACTCTCGTGTATTTAAAAATTAATGTTTCGTTACCACTATCTGGGTTAAACCCCAGCTCTCGCATGCAGGTTCTTGCCTTAATTAATTTCCCACTCTCGTGGCAAAATCGTGTTAAGTATCCTCTCACTCTCGTGACAAGGGTAGTTAAATTAAACATGGAAATTGGAAACCAGAAATTGTTTTATAAATATTTTTGGCCAAGGTATCACTGAATTCTTTCGGTTCTTAAGAGTCACATACCGGTACGAATAATTTAGCCGGACATAATATATTTAATACCAATGCAATTCAAAATATAATCCATAGAAATAATTGGAATAATACAAGAATGAATAAATATTAATTGCAATAAAAAACCTGGAAATAATGTTGCTGTGGTAATCTTGGATGCTTACAAATTCCTTGTAATTCAATCGAAATCTATAACTGTGTTAATTCTTAGATGAAGAATTAACACTCTAAAAACTAATTCTGGAAATAAAAATTACAGTACGAATGAAAATGGTTCAAAAATAAATAATATAGTTTAATGTAGAAAAGCAGCAATTTTGGTCTCTGGAAAAATTCTTCGACCCTCATCCCTTTGCACTACCACATATATATAGGAGAAAATATTGCAGTTGAGAAAATCTTGGAAGAGGCTTGAGTGGCGTGAAAATAGGATGCACGGTTACTGAGTGGAGGAAATATTGGAGAAGGATTCTGCCTCACGTTGCCCACGTCTCCACCAATTCATAATGTTCCTCTTTACGCGCGTGACGGTCGTCACAGGGGGGTGACAGTCGTAATGCGCTTAAATAGCGCATTACGCTCGTCAACGATGTGTGACGAGCGTTCTTTCTAGTTGGGGAGGCGTGACAGTCGTCACAGGGTGTGACGGTCGTCACAGGTGCAAAATCTGAGATTTTGTTCTTTTCTCTTCTGTTTCTTGTTTAGCTTTCTACATGTGGTCCTTTTTTCATTGTCTTGAGTTGACAAATGTTATATCTGTGAAAAGACATAAAAACTCGGAATAATTGGGAGTTAGAAGACTCAATGTATTATAAAATCGGTAGAAAGCGTAGTAATTATATGATATGATTTCTCGTTATCAAATTCCCCCATACTTAAACCTTTGCTTTTCCTCAAGCAAATAGTTATTCAAAAGGTCGGACAAGTTTTGTCATGCGCATATGTATGACATACCTTGGATTTTTAAAGCAATTTCGGGAAATCCTCGTCGGTTCGGCCAATACTTGAGTGAAACACTAAAGATACGCTAATGACACAAGCAATAAGCTTAGTCGTAGGCTTCCATTTCAAATGAGCTATCCAACAGTTCCGTTATAATTCTGCCCAGAGTTCCTCGTATCTATTTCACCCGGTTTCGTTCTGGCGCAATCACATTAAGCCCTTTGTCTTAGCACGCACGTAGTGGAGTAACCGGTTAGTGACTTTGATCCTTTTAGCACAGGGTCTGGTACACGAATGTGGCAACCCTACATATGTTATCCAAATTGGAGGTTGTGGGGGATCGGGCCGTAGCACGCCCTGCCGAGTTCAGAACCAGATACCTCTGAACCAACCAACACTGGATTCCTTCATTATTTGCTCAGCTCTTATATGTGACCGTATATTTTGGTGCACAAAATTTCTTTTCTTTTAGCAGCGAGATAGGAAGGATATTTTTAGAATCAGGCATCAAACACTTATATTCATCGATTCTCCACGTGGTTTGTGTCAAGACGGTGCTGACTGCTAGTATAAACTACTAGGGGTTACTTTAGAACTAAAACTCCAGATATCGGTATAATGGTTATTGAAACGGATCACGTAAGTAGGAAGTCTACGGTGTCATAACTGTATCGATCTTGTTATGTCGTTTTCGGCTTCCTCAACTGGGATTTCGTTAAAATAGGTATGTCAGGCTAATGCGAAGATAAATTTTTTTCGGTATGGCTAAATAAAGCGAAGAATTTGAATCGAGACATATCATAAAAATTTACTAGTTTATAAAAGATGGAAAGGTACCTCTCCCACACTAAATCCAACATTGTCCACAATGTTGCGGTATATAGGCGGGGAAGTACAATTACAAAAAAACAAACGGTAAGGAAATGAAACAGAAAAAATAATAAAATACATAGAAAATAAAGAAAATTACTGGTGACCACGTCCTCTACTCCTGGTGCGAGAGCGTCTGGTAGGAGTGGCTTCTACTGCTTCATCCCAGTCGCGTCTTCAAGTCTTCGAAAGCTGCATGTATGTGATAAAACTACTCCACAGTAATATCAGTTAAGCCTATCACGTCCATACGCATACCCTTCAACTCGTTCTTGATTCCATTGATGTCCGTCTAGTAAACGTCCAGTGTAGAAAAGATCTTATTCAAATTTTTAGTATATTCTCCTTTTATTGTTGCAGGGGCATCAACATCCTCTACGATGTTGTTACCATCATGGTAACCAGGAGGGGTCTCGTGGTCACTCTCATCAGACATTGTGGTATCATAAACTTGGTAGGAATGGGGTGTCTCAGGTGTCGAAGGGTGGTCGGGAGGGTTAAGCTCATACAACTAATTGTTCCGATTGTGGGCACTTGTTTTGGCATGGTTAGGAAGTGTAAATACCGTGACTACTTCATCCCTTATCAAGTATTCGAAGGGTGCATGACCTAGATTACCTACTATTCGTAGGTGGAAACAAAAATCAATGTTCATAGGGCTGATTGAACTGAATTGTGTACACCTATGTAGCTGGTATCTAAGTCCGAGGGCATTAGCAATCATGGTAACAAGGCCTCTTATGATGATCGGCTCGCTAGGGTTCTCAGCAATGTGGGAAAAGGTCCGCATTAAGAATGGCACTGCATTTACAGGTCGGCCCTATGTCATACACTGCAGCAAAAATATCTCATCTTTAGATACGACAGTGCGGTTCTGTTCTTTGCCGAAAATGGTATGTGCTAGAATCTTGTGGAAATAACGGATAGCGGGGTTGTGTATTTCATTATTATCCATGCTATCCGGCTCAGGGTGGTAATTTCCGGTTAAAGTCCCCCAAAAATAGTCTAGCTCAAAATCCATTAACTCTGCTTGGGTGGTAGAAAAAGCAAAAGGTCCGCTAGGGAATCCTAGAAGGTCGGCTAATTCTTTATGGGTGTAAGCAAATTCAACACCAAATAACCTGAAGGCTATAAATCCCTTTCTAGTTCTGAAACCGCGCTCGGGTATATGAACTAAAGAGCTTAGAAATTCAAGGGTAAGCTCATGGTATGTAACAAACCTAGATTTAATGTGGGCTTTTTCCCACCCCAGCTGGCTAAACAGATAATGGACACTATCCTTAATGCCTAAAGTGTCCATTGTTGGTTCATCATAATATAAGGTCATACCAATATTTCTGTGTGATAATTCCTCAAACCTCCTCATTTGGTTTCTGTCTCTAAAAGTGGTTTCCATAGTATATAGTAAAGGGAGGGAAGCAAATCAGGGGAGAAGGTAGGATAGAAAAAAACTTTTTCAGAAAACCTGTAAAGTTGTTTGAAAATCAGCAGCAGTTGTATAAAAAAAAATAAAAAAATCTAGAAGTAATGAAAATAAAGCTTTAAAAGAAATAAATGTAGAAACGGAAAAGAAAAACAAAAATAAGAACAAACGGAAATAATAGCAATAACAAATAGGTGGGTTGCCTCCCACGCAACACTTTGTTTAATGTCGATAGCTCGACGGCTCAGAAGTGCAAGCACTCATGGTGGTTCTCTCGAGGATGACTGCTCGATTGAACTTTTAGTAGTTGTCATTTTCCATGGCCACTTATCAAGCCATCTCACACATCCCTCACCTTTTCTTTTCTTTCTTCTGTGGGGTGGTTCATTCTTATGAACTTGTGGTGGTGGTTTTGGATCTATCCTAAGTATCAACTTTTCAAGTTTGGGCTTAGTGATTTCATCCACCATCTCAAAGGTTAACCTTACCTTCTTAACAGTAATTATATCCATAGTTTCACGGTCCTCTAATTTTCTCTTTTTATGCAAGACTTCCAACAAGGGTGCATTAGTGTGGATATTTTCCAATACCTCCACATATGTTTTAGATTGGGAGTCTATCTGAGCTTCCATAAAACTTTTCAAGAAAGGAAACAGTGGGGTATAGGGGTGAGGCATAACAATAGGTGCTCCATTTTCTACCTCTTCTACAACCTCCCTTTTAGATGGTGTTGGAGGATTTTTCTCAATCTTTACTCTTTTCTCGTCTGAACTCTCCTCGTCCACATCATTACTCTCCTCAACCTCATTATCACTCTCTTCAACCTCATTATCGCTCTCCTTAGGATTTTCAACTTGTTTTTCACTACTGGTTGTTACAACATCCAATTTCTCCTCAGGGAAGGGTCCTAGAGGGTTTTGTTCAAGCTGGGAGATTTGGGTCTCTAAGGCTTTGTTGTGGGTCGCGAGCGAGTCAACCACAGTGGTCAGTTGCCTAAGGTTTTCACTGTTTTGAAGACTTTGTTTTCTAAACTCTTCGTTCTGGACAGTTTGTGTCTCTACAAAGTGCTCCATCAGAGATTCTAACCTAGAGTGAATTAGCATCGTGTCGGAATCCTCCATTGATGTTTCGAAGTTGAAATCATACGATTCTTCTGATTCTTCAAATTGAGTTAGAGTCGCATTTTGTATTTCCGTAAAGCTCTTTGTCATCATTGATATTTCATTAAAATTTCCCATTAATATTTCGAGGTCGGATTTATAGGATACTTGTGTCTCCTCGAAATATTGGGTGTAGTGATTGTAGGGGAAATTTGGTTGAGGATAAGTTCGGTTGGAATTATAATATTCTTGCGATTCCTCAAAACATTGGGATTGGTGGTTGGAAAGGTAATTCAGATGAGAATGAGTCCGTGATGCATTGAGATTCTCCAATAGTATTTCGAGGTCGGATTTATGGGATTCTTGTGATTCCTCGAAATACTTAGAGTGGGGGTTGTAGAAAAAATTCGGGTGATACATAGTAACTGGGACAAGATCTGTAGATGCAAAGGCTCGCTTCGGGAGTGAGTATTTGGCATACAAATCGAAAGAGGGTTTCTGTTGCCTAGTCTAAACGCGTAACAGAAGAATCGTACTTAATTGATTAATCAGTCCCCGGCAACAGCGCCAAAAACTTGATCGGGACTTTATAAGTCTATTGGGATACTAACTGCAAGTATACAGTTTAGTCGTTCTAGTTTTAAATGATTATCGAACCCACAGAGACTGAGGATCAATCACATACGATCTAATGTTACAGTTTGTTTAACTAAGCGATGAATATTTGATTTTAGGGGGGAATAGTTTAATTAAAAATAATAGTAATAGTTATACCGGTATGTGATAGTCGGACTTCGAGAATTCGGTGAATCGCTTGGCCTATAAAGTATTTCGGTAAAAACTAATTGTTTAAAGGCCTGAGACATACACTCTCGTGTTCATGAAATAAGTCATGCTACTAAACCTAGTGGATGCACTTTAAATTTAATAACACTTTTTGAAAACGATTTGAGTTTAATTAATTTATTAAAACACTCTCGTGTATTTAAAAATTAATGTTTCGTTACCACTATTTGGGTTGAACCCCAGCTCTCGCATGCAGGTTCTTGCCTTAATTAATTTCCCACTCTCGTGGCAAAATCTTGTTAATTATCCTCTCACTCTCGTGACAAGGGTAGTTAAATTAAACATGGAAATTGGAAACCAGAAATTGTTTTATAAATATTTTTGGCCAAGGTATCACTGAATTCTTTCGGTTCTTAAGAGTCACATACCGGTATGAATAATTTAGCCGGACATAATATATTTAATACCAATGCAATTCAAAATATAATCCATAGAAATAATTGGAATAATACAAGAATGAATAAATATTAATTGCAATAAAAAACCTGGAAATAATGTTGCTGTGGTAATCTTGGATGCTTATAAATTCCTTGTAATTCAATCGAAATCTATAACTGTGTTAATTCTTAGATGAAGAATTAACACTCTAAAAACTAATTCTGGAAATAAAAATTACAGTACAAATGAAAATGGTTCAAAAGTAAATAATATAGTTTAATGTAGAAAAGCAGCAATTTTGGTCTCTGGAAAAATTCTTCGTCCCTCATCCCTTTGCACTACCACATATATATAGGAGAAAATATTGCAGTTGAGAAAATCTTGGAAGAGGCTTGAGTGGCGTGAAAATAGGATGCACGGTTACTGAGTGGAGGAAATATTGGAGAAGGATTCTGCCTCACGTTGCCCACGTCTCCACCAATTCATAATGTTCCTCTTTACGCGCGTGACGGTCGTCACAGTTGGGTGACGGTCGTAATGCGCTTAAATAGCGCATTACGCTCGTCAACGACGTGTGACGAGCGTTCTTTCTAGTTGGGGAGGCATGACGGTCGTCACACGGTGTGACGGTCGTCACAGGTGCAAAATCTGAGATTTTGTTCTTTTCTCTTCTGTTTCTTGTTTAGCTTTCTTCATGTGGTCCTTTTTTCATTGTCTTGAGTTGACAAATGTTATACCTGTGAAAAGACATAAAAACTCGGAATAATCGAGAGTTAGACGACTCAATGTATTATAAAATCGGTAGAAAGCGTAGTAATTATATGATATGATTTCTCGTTATCAATAACCCAATTACTTGGACCGTTGCACCCTTGCATAAAGGAGCTCCTTTGTAATTCGAACACTAAAAAAGTCCAAATCGAAATCTGCTGGAACTTGAATAATGCTTCAACATAATGACTCCATATCTCCTACCAATATCCAATATTAATATTAATCTCCTTAGGTACTTCATTCGAAATATTATTTGATAGTGGTTTCTTCCTTATTCGAAATAGCCAACTAACAAATTGTTCCTTATTCGAAATAGCCAGCTAACAACCCCCTGCGTTTTTAAATAAAATTAATTTATTTTTACAATTTTATTTATTTATTTATTTATTTTCTATTATTTTGCATAATTAATATTTTTATATTTAATATATCTTTTTAATAAACTATAATAATATTAATTAATTTTTTTAATACTATCCCTTTTTAACTATTTCAATTGCATTAAAATATTTTTTCACGTATTAAAAACTATTTTTCTCATATTGCATAATATATTTGAAAACATCTAACCAATCAAATACTAACCTTATTTTCTACTAACATAATTCAAATCTATTTATTTTCAAAAAGGGATTATAGAAATTTCTTTTATCGACTGCGAACTTCGTCCACAGTTCCGCTATTCACACACCCATACTTGGTTCAAGGAGAATTTGAGATATTTTCATAATCCATAAAAAAAACTAACCAAACAACTACGAACTACGAATTGGGACTCTGATTCCTCATAAGAGGATACGTAGGCATACGACTTAAAATCGTGGCGAGTTCCCCTAACTAAAAAGCTAAAACCCTATTCCTAAACCGTAAACCTAAACCCCTAGTATCCTTGTGAACAAGGTAGATGAGAGGTACCTAACACCTTCCCTTTATCTAAAGTGAGTCAACAACTTAGAATCTCTGATCAAATTAGAGTTATCCGTTATATCCCCTTCCTTAGGATAAAAGTTAATGATGGGGACTCTGTATTTTTTGCCGCTTATTACAGCTGGCGACTCTGCTGGGGAATCAACCCTAGGGTTTATGAGCCTTTTCTTTTGGTTTAGGAATTTTTAGGGTTTTCTTATTCTTCTACATTTGCTTTATTTATTTATCTATCTACTTTTATTTATTATTATATTATTATATTTTTATTATTTGTTGGCTGGATTTTACTTTTTAAAAAAATATTTTCAAAAAACCTTAGAAAGAAGGTTCGTCTATTGGCCCAGGGGGTATATCATCCCTATGAGTTTTTGTGACGACTTCGCCTAGAGTCGGTGGAATTCTAAAAAAAGTAATATATCTTTAGAGATATCCTCTTGGGGGTAGGACTTTGGAATGAAACCTATGACTTTTTGTATAACCCTAAAATAAAAAACTCACGGTGATACCTTTTACGACCTTAGAGACAAAAGTTTTGGTCTACAAAGAGGTTCCGCTTAAGGGAGACCCTTGTGCCTTTCCCTCTAGCGTAATCCATGATACCCTTAAGGAAGCCACCTTATGGGAAGGGTGGAATATACGTAGGTCAAAACTAGGAGCCTACCAACTAAGGATACCTTTCATAAATCTTGTTACTATCATCATGTATTCATGCATTTTGCATCTCACATATTCATTATTCTCCATTCTCTTTGTTTGTCTTATTCACAGGACATAAAAAATAATAATAATCAATATTTTTGGCGAGTGTCTTAAAAATGGATGCCAGAGGGAAACAACTTATCCGTGTTAGTGTCATCAAGTCAGATATGATGATGATCATAATCATCAAAGGGAAATTGTCTGAAAGAGCTTTGAAGATGTTTGTTCACTGTTATAGGGATACCCTTGAGTTAAAAAAAGTGGATATACAGTTGGATGACATCTCCGCCTTGGTTCAGTTCTACGACCCTCCGTTAAGGTGCTTCACCTTTCAAAACTTTCAGCTAGCACTGACTTTGGAAAAATTTGATAGGCTCTTGAATTTTTCTCAGGAAAAAAGTTTATGTGGGAATCAGACAGACGGTTGATGTTAAGGACTTAGCAAAAAGTTTGGGGATCTCTTATCCTGAGTTTTCACTTAATTATAAAAAAGAAGATGATGTACAAGGGATCAAAAGATAATATTTATAAGCTAAAGCCCTTTCTTTTGCTAGTAAGAAAGAATGGGAATCTTGTGTTGATTGTTTGGAACAACTCGCCTTTGGTGTAATTCTGTTTCTACGGACTTTGGACTATATTGACTCTGCCGCTATTAGTGTATTTTGGGGCGCAAAAGCTTTGAATACAAATCCAACTCCTACTTTGCTTGCTGGTATTTACTATGCTCTTCACACTCGTTATGAAAAGGGGAGGGGTACACTGACCTGTTGCATCCCGCTCTTATATTCTTGGTTTATGTCTCATATTTATAAGGAAGATTACATGATTAAAAGTTTGACGTGATTTGAGTGGCCTCAAAAATTAAGGTCTCTTATTGTTGATTCTATGTTGTGGTATGCAAGGAAGCTAAACATTGGAGATATCATTTACAGTTGTGGATATTTTTTGAATGTTCCGCTGATTGGGTCAAGGGGTTGTATCAATTACAACCCTACTTTGGCTTTGCAACAACTTGGGTACCCTTTGGAGGATAAACCCTCCAATGAACAACTTCAACAACTAATCATTCACGACATGGGCAAAAATGACCAAGAGCTTCTCAACAAGATCATCCGAGCTTGGAATAGGGTTAATAAAAGAAAGGATGAAAGGAAAAATGTTGTGGCAAAAGAACCTTACACGCGATGAGTTTTGGATAGGGTGCAAGTTGTTAAGTTACCATTCGAAGTTGATCTTGAGTACAAGCCATATGTCCCAGATTCTCTACCTATGTCATTGGAAGAAATAAATAACTTGAAGAAAGCCTTGGATCAAGATCATAAGGAGAAAGAAGAATTAGAGCTTAACCTCCATAACTTAGCTAATGAGAAAAGACAGATGTAATGTGAGCTTGAGTCAAAAGACCAATAGATTCAAAAAAAACTGTGAAGCTTTTGAAAAAGAGAATCTTAAATGGAAACGTTTAACCGAAGGGTTGTTAAGTGCTACCTTAAACTTGGATTCTCACAACCAACATTTGGAAGATGCTGCTAGTGAAATCGGGAGGCTAAGTAGGTGGTACAAAAAGGCGATGCAAAACAAAAAGGATATGGAATAAAAATTGAGGGCTCAAATTTAAAGTTTGGCATAAGCTTATTTAGATCAAGAAGAGAAAATTCAGTATCTTACTACGAGACTCCAAGATAGCCAAGAATTGGATGTAGGAGAACATCTCAAGAGGATGAGAGCAGAAAGACTTCTCGTCCAAAAGACTGATGAATATGAGCAAGTTTGTCATGAGTTATAAGACCTCCGAAATGTTTTCCTCATACAAAGGAGACTATATACGGATACGAGGGCTGAAAATTTATATTGGAAAGAGTAACATGCAAAGATCTCCAAAGAAGGAAAGGATAATCATAAGATAATTACATACCTCTACCGGGAATATCGTTTCTATAAAGACAAGCATGTAAGACTCACCTTCTTGGCCAACAATCTCATTGGTGACATCCCTAGAAGTTTGAAAGATGCGGAAAATGTGATGGTCCCACTTCTAAAATATGTTGAAGACTTCCTCAAGCTTTGTAGGACAATGGTTGATGATATCAGAGCAGATATACGCATGTGCACTTAGAAGATTTTTGTTTCACTTTGTTATTTCTTTCAGCAAGTTAATTTTGATGTTTTGGTTTGAATATTTTTGAATATCTGAATTGTATTCCCGTTTTAAGGACAATTATTCTTTAATAATAAAGTTTTGTTTCCTTTATCTCATTCGTGTATTTATTTTTGATATGCCCACCAATAAAAAAGCAAAACGTGGAAAAAATATATAAAAAATATGAAAGAGAATCTAAGTGAATAAGACATTCAAAAAAAGAAACTCTTAGCATATTCATACGCATCTACGCATTCACAAATATTGCATCCCATAATTTCATACAAAAAACTTATCCTTTTTTCAAAAACATTCTTCAATTAAACCATTGGTAGAAAAATGCTACCTCTTTGACCGCCATATCAAACAAGAGCCCATCAAAAGAAAGTGATGGAATAGATCGAAGCGAATCAAGATGCATTCAAGGAAGATTTGGATGAAGTAAAGGGCAGTATTGGATCAATGAAAGGAGACAAGAGTCAAGTTTTGTTGGCTTTGAATAACATCATTTAGAGGTAAGAACAGATTCCTAGGGCAACATTTGAAGAAGTAGCCTAAACTATTGGTGCATCGAGTGGTCACCAACCAAGAAGAGAACCAAGGTCAGGACCTGATCAGTGGTTTTTCCACCTTTATTTACAATTAATTTTAGTTATAGTTTCTTTATTTTGTCAAGTGTTTTAGTTTATTCTTCTATGTTTTATGCGTTGGTTGTGCATTTTGTTGTTTTAAGGCTCAAGGGAATAAAACCAGGAAAATCAGTGCGAAAATTGAAGAATTCAGAGTTTTGGAGGAAGTCTCAAAAACCAAGCTACATGTTACCTAACACGGGCCGTGTCAGGAGAGGAGGCTCAGCAGGCAGGTTTGGGAGAAGAAGCAGAGGCTGGAACGGGTGCCCGTGTCAGTTGACACGTCTCGTGTTAGAAGGTCTGGGCGAGAGAGTTGTTGGTGTGATGGACAGAGAATGACTCAGCCCATGTCATCCTAAGACGCCGATTTCCTAATTTTTTTCATACTTTTTTCATATGTTAAGATGTAAGGGTGTTATGGGTACTTCCAACCGACCTGGATGAATGATGACTATTTAAATGAGTTTTCACAAGGAATAAAGGAACTTTTTGGAAGCGAAGAATATTTTACACGAATGAAGATTGGAGAAGTCAAGGTTTTTGGAGAGTGGGAGATTTTTATACGCGGAAGCAATTGAAGATCAAATTTCATCACAATCCTTGTAATGTCTATATTTGGTCTTGTGATTATTTTGAACAATATGAGTATCTAAATCCCCCAACACTAGGGGGTGTCCCTGATTTAAATCTGTAATGATTATGAATTCCTGAGTTCTTTAATAAAGTCTTCTTTATTCTATTTAATTGTACAATGTTTTTATGCCTTCCTGATCGGACAAATTAGGATTGATTTATGATTAACAACTAGTTGGACCACAGTTGTTAAGGTTTTTGTATAATTAGGCTATAATAGATATCACCTAGGACTAGGGATACCCTATAGTTACTGAATTTAACCCTTGATAAAATAAAGGCTTGACTCCATCAAATATCTCTAAGGACGTAGGATTCAGGATGTATGGTTAAAGGTTTTCCCACTAAGGACTTAGGGGAAGATAATCTAAAGGGCTGGTAATTGAAGGATATGAACTTGTTGAAGCGATCAGGATTCAAGGTTGTTATAGGGAAAATTGTACACCACACCCTAGCATGCTCCTCATATCTGTGAAAAAGCCCTAATTTACATTTGCTTATTTTTATTTCTGCTAAGTGACAATTCCTAAACCAAAACCCCAGTTAAAGTTTTTGTTTAATTGAACGTGAATTAAACTTAATAATTACATGAAGTCCTTGAGATCGACATTCGGGGAATTTCCCATTATTACTGCAATGAAAAAATAGTACACTTTCTATTTTTCTCACTAGGACCTCTAAAGTTAACTGTAGCACAACAAGAGGCCAGGCAAGTTGATATTGAAGGGTTTATCCTACCTCCACCAAAGGTAGGGGCATACCATACTTTGCGAATTTCGGTCAACAATGCAGATAATTATGTAGATTTATAATATGGATACCTTGATTTGGAGGGTGCCACTTAGTCATACCAACCTAAGGTTGTTGAGAATCCCTTGGCACTCAATCAATATAAAGCTCTTGAAGAAATGTTGAAGGATGTGGAGGGTTATAATGCTTTCAATGTTGATTCTCTCGAAATGGGTCTAGTTCATGATGTGGTGATCCCTCCAAAATTCAAAGTACATAACTTTGGAAAATATAAGGGGCTCACATGTCTAAGGAACCATCTATGCATGTATTACAGAAAAATGCATGCCTATGCTCAAGATCAGAAGTTGATGATCCACTGTTTCTAAGACAGTTTGAGTGGGACATCTCTAGAACGGTACATGCAATTAGAGTAAGTTCATGTCCAAACATGGGCAGATCTTTCCAAAGCTTTCCTGAGACAATACAAGTACAATTTGGACATGGTGCCTAACCGCATGCAGCTCCAAAACTTATCTCAGAAGAAGGATGAGTCCTTCAAAGAATATGCTCAGAGGTGGAGAGAAATGGAAACCCGTGTATAACCACCACTCTTAGAGAAAGAATTGTTCAATATGTTTATGGGTACTTTACAAGGGTTGTACTATGATAATATGGTAGGAAGTGTTTCTTCCGGATTTTAGATTTGGTAACTATTGGCGAAAGGATTGAAGCAGGTATAAAGAGTGGCAAGATACAAGGAGCATCATCTAGTACCCCTTTTAATTCAAAGAGAGGTCCCTAACTTCTCGGGAAAAAAAGAAGGATAAATTAATGTTGTTTCATCGCATCCAAGGGCACAACAACCATTGGTAATTCCATGGGAATAGCAAAAACATAACAGGTTTGAAAGGCCTCTGAGAAGATTTAATCCTCTCCCAATGCCTCACAATCAATTGCTGCAATACTTACTCAAAGCATCTTTGGTAGAGCTGAAACCTCTAGATCCTCCAATTGGGGCACTCCCGCCAAAGTATGATGCAAATACTAGGTGCAAATATTATTCCAATTCTCTAGGGAATACTATAGAAAAATGTTGGGCCTTCAAACATAAGGTTCAAGATTTATTGGATTCCCAAGATATCACTTTCGACAAGCTAAACATTAAGACGAACCCGATGCCCCCACATGGTGGGCCAACTGTGAATGCAATTGAAGTGGTGACTGACTTTGGGGAGGTCAGATGAGTAAAGGCTCCAATAAACCTTTTGAAAGAATATTTGTTTGAATGCGGGTTCCTCTTGGAACACAATGAAGCTTTTGAGAATACATTACCGAAATTGGTGAATCAGGGGATAGTCCAATTCGGGAAATACTCTAAAGAAGAATATGTAGTTGCGATTGATGGAAGCATAAAGAAGCCTTTGGTAATTCCTTTCCAAGGTCCAAGTCCTAATAAGAAAAATCTTGTGATTCCATGAGGAGAGTCAACATAAGCACCAATGATGATACCGTGACAAACACTGATGATACCCGTAGTTCCAAAGACTACAATGATGATTAGGAGGCCATATCTCACTCCTTACGAAAGTGACAAAGCGATACCATTGAGTTATAATTCTACTATCTATGTCAATGGTTTAAAGCAAGAATGTGATCCATCAACGAGTCAAGGACTCGTAACCACAAATATAGAAGGGACAGGGGGCATGACTCACAATGGTCGAATTTATGGTCCCGAACCACAAAAGGAGAATGATGTTGCGGTTAAGGATAAAGGGAAAGTTGTGATAGAGGCAAGCCAAGAACAAGAACCTCCAAACAAGAATTTTACTAACCAAGAGGCGGAAGAATTTCTGAAAATAATCAAGAAAATGGATTATATGGTGGTGGATCAACTACACCAAACACCGACCAAAATTTCAATACTCTCGTTGCTCCTTAATTCAGAAGTGCATCGAGACTCTCTAATAAAGATTCTAAGTTATGCTCATGTTGCAAAGGAGATTACAGTAAATCAGTTTGACAACATCGTAGAAAATCTATTATCTTGATCATATCTAGGTTTTAAGAACAGTGAGTTTCCTCCACAAGGTAGAGCTCACAACAAGACATTGCATATTTTCATTCAGATAGGTACAACTAACTTATCCATGGTGCTCACTGATATTGGTTCTGCCCTTAATGAGTTACCAAAATCCAGCTTGATAAAGTTAACACTAAATGGTATTGTTATAAGGATAAGTTCTACGATAGTCAAAGATTTTGATGGTTCTCAAAGTTCAGTGTTTTGAGAAGTGGATTTTCTTGTTAAGATCGGTCCACATATGTTTTATATTACCTTTCAAGTAATGGATATAGAGCCAACATATACATGTTTGCTTGGACGACCTTGGATTCATGCACCAGGGGCTGCTACTTCAAATCTACATCAGAAATTGAAGTTCCTCATTGAAGGAAGATTGGTTATAATCGACGATGAAGAAGACATATTTGTAAGTCACATAGAGTCCTATAGATATTTTTGTGCGGATGAAGACTGCATAGCAACACCATTTTAAGTCTTAGAGGTTGCTTCAATGGTAACCCTACCGATGGAGAAAATCAAGAAACGTATTGTGACTTCGTGGAGAGATTTACAAGCAGTTATGGAAGATGGTACCTCAAAAGTTTGGGGTAAACTTGTGGAGATGCCTTTGAAGAAAAATTGTTTTGGTTTGGGCTATGAACCATCAAAGGCTACTCTGAAAGGCAAGGGGAAGTTTCCTCCCATCCAGGAAACCTTCATCAACAAAGGAATAAAGCATGGTGAACAAGTGGCGATGATATCTAACAAGAGCATAAAAGAGCATCTGACTTCATCCGTGAGTGTGCTCTAGGGAAAGAACTCAAGAATTGGACAGTCATGGAGATTCTTGAGATCTTTTTCTTTGCGAAGTAATTTTTCTTGTTTTTAAGGAACCTATGTCATGCCCGAGGCATAGGGGTAGCTTGTAAGGGTCCCCCATTTGTTTCAAATAGTATTTTCAATTAATAAGAGCTGTGTTTTGCATTCAATTAAGATCCATGTCTTTCTCTTGCATTTGTCTCTTATGTTTTAAAATGGAAATACTTTTCTTCATATGCATTTTTAAATTCACATACTAAAGTTGCACCAAAACATGATAAATGTGCAGATCCATGCCTAAAATCATTGATAATGTTACTGCTGATATCCGATATAATTTTGATGCACCAATCAACTAAGTGGAAGAGGAAACTGATGAAGATCTTGAGCTCTCCGAAGAATTGGAAAGGGAATTAGAGCAAAAAGCTGACAGTATACAACCATACCAGGAATCTATTGAGACCATCAGCTTTTGCACAGAGGAAGATCCGAAAGAAATCAAGATAGGGGAAACATTGGAGGAAAGCATCAAAGAAAGACTGATCAAGCTGTTACATGGACATGTGGATATATTTTCCCGGTCTTACAATGATATTCCAGGGTTGGATACAGGTATTGTGGTGCATAGACTACCTCTCAAGGAAGGTTGTTCTCCAGTTAGGTAGAAGCTCAGAAGAACCCGTCCAAACATGTCTAGCAAGATTCAAGAAGAAGTCCTAAAATAATTTGATGCAAAGTTTTAGCAGTGGTAGATTATCCATCTAGGATAGCTAACACCGTGCTAGTGCCCAAGAAGGACGACAAAGTACACATGTGTGTAAATTATCAGGATTTGAACAAAGCAAGTGCCAAAGACGATTTCCCGTTACCTCACATAGATGTTTTGGTGGATAATAAAGCTCATGCTTTGGTATTTTCATTCATGGATGGTTTCTCAGGTTATAATCAGATCAAAATGACACCCGAGGATATGGAAAAGACTACTTTCATGACTCCTTGGGGAACTTTCTATTACAAGGTAATGCCTTTTGGTCTAAAGAACGCCGGGGCAACCTATCAACGAGCTACAATCACACTATTTCATGATATGACCCACAAAGAAGTTGAGGTATATGTAAATGATATGATTTCCAAATCTCATATAGAAGAGGATCAAATTATACACTTACAAAAGTTATTTGAGCCTCTACGAAAGTTCAAATGAGGTTGAATCCGAACAAATGTACATTTGGTGTTAGGTTTGGAAAGTTATTGGGTTTTATTGTAAGTCAGCGTGGCATTGAGGTAGATCCCGACAAGGTGAAGGCCATACAAGAAATGCCAGCTCCAAAAATGAAAAAATAGGTTCATGGTTTCTTATAATGATTGAATTACATTTCAAGCTTCATATTGCACCTATCTACCTCATGTGAGCCTATATTCAAATTACTTTTAAAAGATCAAACAATAGTGTGGAATGATGATTGTCAAACAACCTTCGAGACGATAAAGAAATATTTACAAGAGCCACCAATCTTGGTGCCACCAGTTCTGGAAAGATCGCTTATCATGTACTTAACAATGTTGGAAGGGTCAATGGGATGTGTACTAGGACAACATGACGAAACAGGTAGAAAAGAGCATGCAATTTACCACCTCAGCAAGAAATTCACCGATTGCGAAACTAGGTTTTGTACCCCAAAATTTGCCCTCTCATTTTATCAAGATTCCCCCTCACAAGACTTCTTTGGACTCAAGATCAGATTAGGGTTGCTCTGCTCAACACATCTCCTTGCACTGTTGACCTGAAATTAGGGTTTGAGTTTGCACAAGTATTTTTGGACTTCCAATGCTCAATGTGACTTTCATACTTCATGTTGGACCTATAAGATTTCCCATACCAAGTTTCAAGCTTTGAATCAAATTTTTGCCCAGTCAATTGGACAATTGGCCTAGAAATCAACTGTATTGGGGAAAAAGTCAACTGTGGCCAATTTACAGTCAAACCTCATAATTTTTGATCCACAACAACATTATAGACTCATATGAACCATTTGATCAAGTTTGGATCACAACTCCTCAAGAAATTTGATCAGATCATCAAAAGGGCAAAATGGACATTTTTAGGGTTTTGACTGCAGAAGGGCAATTTCTGATTTTTCACCTAGCCAATGGAAAATTGGGTTCAAGCATGGATTTAAGGACTCAATGGCATCATCTTGACCTAATCATAAGGTTCAAAAGATCTCAAATGCATTGGATTGACATATGAATTTTCCAATCAACTAATCAAAAATCAACTGTACACTAAAAAGTCAAACTTTGACTTTTTGGTCAAAATTAAGTGCCAAGGGTCATTATTCATCAAGATATTTCAAAACATGAAACTTGTTCACCAAGAAACCTAATTTTGGAAATTAGGGTTTAAGATTGAAAAATTTCATAACTTAGAAATTTTCTAAGTTATAAAATTTTCTTATTTTTTCCCAACTTTGCCCAACTTTTTCACCATGATGCAATTGGATTCAAAGAAAACTCCAAACATGAAAGTTATAGTCCTCCACAAAATCTATAACTTTGTTTCACAAAGTTTTCCAAAAATATGTTTGGATCTCAAGTTATGATTTTGTGAATAAGGGTCCAAAAACTTTCTAACTTAGTGGAATTTTGCCCTAGTTTAGGCAGGATTTTGACCTATCTTCGTGGCAATTTTTCACATAGTTACAATTAGAATATCAAAATGAATTTCAAATATGGATTGTATATCATTTTACAAGCTTTCCAAAATGTCCAAGAACTCTCCAAAATCATTTGTGGTTAGGGAGAATCGAAGGTTTGAATTTGGAAAAATATCACTTTGGTCCATGGAATTTTTCATGTTGCTACAAGTTGCAATTTCTGTCCAGCCTTGCTTGTACTTGTTTACAGGTCCTTAAACCATTCCACACTCAAAAATTGAATGCAAACACATTGGTTAGAGGCATTGTTCTGAGCTTTAGAAGATTACACAAAGGATTAATCCATTTTTGGCAAAAAGATAACAATGCCATTTTGATAAAGGTTGCTTTATACAATTTTGTTTCTCTTGAGCATTGCACCAAGTCTTTTTCAGAAAACAACATCCACAAATATCAGGTAAAGTACACCAACTATGTGCATGCTTGGAGCTAGCCTGTACAAGCCTGGCCTTGGTCACTTCTCACTTTTGCTTCAAAACCAAGTCAACTTGCAAAAACCACATAACTTTGGTATCTGTTAAAACCAAGTGTTGTAAACATTTCAAACAAGTTTTGCATATTGCCTAAGGTCAGAAACACGAGCTATCCAGTCCTAAAACACCCTTGTACACCAAATCACCAAAATCTTGCAAAACAGGGCAGGTTTTTCATTTTGATTTCCAAATCACAAACCACTCGTGCGTTTTGCTTGCAACCAGTTCCAACACACTCCATACAACCTACCTAAACTATCCCAGTCATTCCCAAGTCACTGTAACTCCATTTACACACTTCACCATTTTTGAATTCTGACTTTGCAGGTTGAGTTCTATAGAGAGATTCAAGCAAGTTCAAAGCAAACCAAGCATTGAGGAAGGTCAAAGGAACTTCAAGCAAGCTCACAAGTATCTCAGGCCTCACTGAAAACCCCTACATTGCCATACTCGAGCTTGACTGAAACAGGTAAAGGTCAAACTTCTATCTCTCTATTTAGGAATCATTAGGCTTAGGTTTGTGAATAAAAAAATGTAGTCCTCATTGCCCTTGAGCTGTACATATGCATAGAATTCATTTAAGTTAACTGAGCTGGGAGAATTTGAATGATGAACTTTTTGAAAAAACTAGGTTAGAAATTAGGGCCAGAGAAATTCTCTCTGGTCTTTGAGAGTTAGATTAAGTTTTTTACATGGTTAGAATCGTGTGATCATGCTCTATAACTTTCATGTTGCAAGTTTTTATTTTTGAGCACGTATGCAGGATTTTCAAGTTTGAACAGGGCGCGTGTTTTTGTTTGATCAGAGGTTGAAGACGAATTCCATGTGGGCTGGGCCTGGCTTTGGCTGGCTATTGACACCCCCTAGCCTGCTGTTCATACCACTTTGGCCCTTTGTTTTATTTTTTCATATTTTTCATTTCTATTTTCATTTCTGACTTTTATATTTTTTTTTCTAAATATAAAAAATCATAAAAAACATTTTCTTAATTTTTACATTTTTCTTTTATTATTTTTATTATTTTTTAGGCATAAAAATAGTTTACTAATAATATATACTTTATTATTCTTAAATAAGTTGCAAATAATTTCAAAATACTTATACATTTTATTTTTTATTATATTATACACTTAAATAATATTGTCATATATATTTTTATTTTTCAACATTTTGTATATATTTTATTTTATTTTTTGTACATAAATGAATAAATAATATAATATATATATATATATATATATATATATATATATATATATATATATATATATATATATATATATATATATATATATATATATATATATATATATATATATATATATATATATATATATATATATATATATATATATATATATATATATATATATATATATATATATATATATATATATATATATATATATATATATATATATATATATATATATATATATATATATATATATATATATATATATATATTTCTTAAAACCAAATTAGGGTTTCCACCCCTTTCAAAAAAAAAGACCATTAATATTTTTAATATTTTTAGGACATTAAATAATTTATTTTTACATACATAAAAATAAATACAAAAAAAACAATTTTGCATATTAATATTTAATTACTTATTTAAATATTGTCTATTTATTTATTTATGCAAATAATTCAATATGGTTGTAATAATCTTAGGGTTTTATTTTCTTGCAAATATCCCCCTATTCAAATTTGTATCCTTCTCCCCATAATCATTTTGTAATAGTATTAGATTTATGCTTTTATTGCTTTCAAATATGCCATGATAGAAAGATTAGGGTTTGTATGCAAATATCCAAAATCCAACAAATAGCTTGACTAAAACAAGACAAAAATGCATGAAAATTAACAACATAATGCACACAATCACCCCTAGGGTTTCATCTACTTGTTGCCTTTAAAATGGCCATGGTATGCATGTTAGGTATCTTGGAAAAACAAAATCAAAACAAAAAGATCATAGTCCCTCGATGACGCTATCTTGGTTGCCTTTACAAAAATGATCTAGTCCCTCAAAAAATTTGCTAAGATACTTGGCAACATTGTTATCATGGTCATACGATGACCCGCGCCTGTCCCGTTTAACATCCAAACACAAGGTTGTTTACCAAATGCAATGGTAAAACAACAATGTAAAAGGGTTAAAAATGTGTAGGAAATATTTTTTAGTAGGTAGGGTAGATGCTCCTAGTTACTTGATCAAACTTGCAAACATTCTTGCTATTTTCAAAAACACATCACAACACAATTTCAAAACATTTCCCAACAAACTTTCAAACAATTGAAACATTTTTCAAAAGACAAACACCTTTGTATACATTTAAACAAGAATCTTTACAAAGGTTGCCTAGATAAAAGGCCTCTTTTCAAAATATTTTCAAAACCACGCACAAATCACCATTTCAAACAATTGAAAAGCAAAAGCAAGTGATCTAAAACAAGTAACTAAGAGCCCATGGAAAACCATGGATGAAAAGGGTGCTAGCACCTTCCCTTTTCATAATCTACCCCTCGAACCCAAGAAAACATCTCAAAGGTCTTTCATGTGCTTTTTGACCTTTCCTTTGGATAAAATAAAAAGTCGGTGGCGACTCTTGCTAAACCGAAACATTTGCAAACACAAACGCAAAACCTCAAGTCAGTTCTCCCACCGCATCACAGAACTGGCGACTCTGCTGGGGAGATATCTAAAAGTGGGGTTACCTTAGGGTTTAGATCACCTTTACATGCTTATCTTGCTTGCTTTTTTTGCTTTTGTGATACGGTGGGAAAGAGAACTGACTGTTTTGGAATGCTGGTTTGCGTTTTGCATTTGTTTTCGCAAAATGTCGCGGTAAGCAAGAGTTGCCACCTACTTTTATTTTATCCAACAAGGAAAGGAAAAAAGCACAGAAAAATTCCTTTTTCGAGATGTTTCTCGGGTTCGGGAGGCAGATTATAGAAAGGGAAGGTGTTAGCACCCTTTCTATCCGTGGTTATCCATGGGCTCTTAGGTACTTGCTCATTGTGTTTTCAAAATTTTCTTTTCTTTGTGTTTATGGGTTTGAAATAGTTTTTTGTTTGAAAGGAGTGTAAGTGCAAAAAGTTTTGTCTTGTTTTAAAAGGAGCAAGTACTTAAGAACCATCTACCTACTCGAAAAAGGAATTAATCTGTACAAGTGTCCTTTAGACAATGCTATCCCACTATTGATGAGTAGGTAGCACCGTCGTTGGAGTTTTAAGGGTCAATTCGATTAAGGGACGTGTGGTCACTAAAGCAATGTTAGGACGCCTTAGCGGTAACCCTAATGTCTTAGATCATTTTTCCGAGGCAACCGTTTCGAGGCAACTTATGATCTTTGGACAAGAGGATGACCTCTAAAACTTCCTATACTCAATGGCCACGTTTGAAGGCAACCAAGTGAGGTGTACCCTAAAAGTGCGTATGTGCGAGTGTGTTATTTCGGTTTAATTTATCTTTGTACATGTCATGGGTGAGCTATGTTAATTTTAAGTTCATACATTTGATCTTGTCATGCATTCCCTATTATCAAACATTTAACAGTGTATAGTTGCGGAATTTAAATTGCGGAAATTAAATCTAAACTATTACAAGGCGTCGGGTATTTACATCGCCAAAAACAACTCTTGAAATTTAAATTGCGGAAAATAAAATAAAGCGATAAAAATGTCCTAATTAAAAGCTATTACATACCGAAAGCAATTATAAAATTGGAATCAAATGAATCGCGTGCAAGAAATTAAATCGGCGCATTTTTTAGGGTTTTGACCCTTTTTATTAAAGAAAGTATTTTTTTTTGTAATTTTTTGAATTAAATGGAATTAAATCTAAGTTAATTAATTAATTAAATAAAAATATATTTTTGGTTTTTTTTACATTTAAGGAAATAAAAATAAAATGGTTAAAAGTTAGTAAAACCTAATATTCTAAATTGATTTTAATTTATTGCAAAAAAAAAGTTAAAATTAACCTAATTAACACTAAATTAATTAATTAATATTTATTTACAAAAATAAAATAATGAAATTAATAAAAATAATATTTTTTTGGTTTTCTGATTTTATGAGAAAAATGAATTATTTGGTTAGTAATTAAAAATAACAAAACAAATAATAATAAATAAAATAAGAAAATAATGAAAGAAATAAAAAAGAAGCAAACTCAGGGGGGTTTGGGCCCCAGATGGAGGGTGTGAAGAACAATCGTTTGGCCCAATTCATACAAGCCTGTATTGACTTTCCAGATTGCCCACGCGTGTGTTGATTTGGATGTATGGTGGACTTGCAATCTGGGCCATCAGATTTGGCCTAGAGGCCATCTGGCGTCTGATCAGGTGATGATGCATGGTAAGCCACCTCTTGAATGTTGCATGGGAATGCTTGCTGAAAAATGAAACAAAGGCAATTGGGGGACCTGGGATTCGAACCCAGGTCCCATTAGACAATACACTAACCTGTTTGCCAACTCAACCAACGCGTTTGTTTGTTATTAAAATACACAATGGATATTATATTGGAAACTCAACTAATACGCTGAAAATAAAAAAAAAGTGGCGCGAGATTTGAACTGGCCAATAGGAAGAAGACACGCCTTCGTCTTCTTCGTTGAAATAACCAGGATTTTTACCTGCGGATTTTATTCGCAGCTGAATCCATGGCTGCCTTCTAAAATCATCTGTAGGCCTTGGAAACGAGTTTTAAGAACATCATCATACTCGTCTCTTTCCACTGAACACAACCATGGTCATTATTTGTCCTAATTTTCCCTGAAATCAAAACGCCTAAAAAACAAGAACACAAACCCTAGCTTCGAATCTAAGGTTATAGGCCATGAAAACAAAATTAAATAATGCAGAAATGCTCTAAATGAATCGATTAACATGATAGTGTCAAGATTTTGGCAAAAAGATGCAAGATTCAGAGGTTATGTTTTCGTGTACAAAGCCATGTTCATGAGGACTTACAGTGCAATTGGGGATGTCTCAGGGCTTGATTCTGATTGCTTTAGCTCCAGTGGATGTCAGGCAAGAAGGCTATGTGGAGATTTTGCTTTGAAAACGCCTCCAATATGGATTTCGATCTCCAACTTTTCAAGGTTTTTTTCAGTTTTGGTTTGGCCGTTTCTGCAGTTCTTAGGTCGTATCCTTGATTCCTTTAGCTTGTGTGTGTATATGGGAATCAATTAGGTTAAACTTTGGGCTTGAATCCATAGGAATTGATGAATCAAGATTTGATATGATCTCCATTAACAAAGCTTCCAAAATTATGCCAAATCCAAGATTTTGTTCACAATAAAGCTTGATACGAATTTGATTGGGTGCATCATGTTAATTGAAAGCTGTAATGATCAAAAAGATATCATTCCATCAATTTTTGGATTTTATTTGAATTAATATTGATTTAAAATGAATTAATTCAATAAAAATTAAATAAAATAGAAAAATAAATGAATGGACATGAAACTGAAGATAGGACACGTGTGTGGTGTGACAAGATCAAATCAAGTGGAAAAAAGTGGGCCCTTTTGTCAAAAATTGGAGTTTTGAGGATAATTGACTTTTGGCAATTTTGGAAAAATGCCCAACTTCAACAATGCATAACTTCTTCAATTTTGAACTTTTGGAGGTGTTCTTGGATGTTTTAGAAACCTTGAGATGTCCTCTAACCAACCCTTTTGGTATCATCTCATTTATATATTCCGTTCTCAAGTTATAAGCTTTGGAAAAAAGGTGTTTTTGTTGACTTTCAAAAATGACCTATAATGTCCAAATTTGTAATTTTTTGTGAGAGCATTTCTTGATCTTGGGGTGTGAATATGGATTGTAGGAAATTGAATCCTATTCAAAATGAGCTTTAGATGGGTCATTTCTCATAAAGTATGAGAAAGTTATGCTTGGTCAAAGTTGAGTTGACTTTTCCTATAAAACCCTAATTTAGCAACTTTTGAATATTGATGAATCTTGAGCAATCCTTGATGAATCATGATCAAACCTTGATAAAATGATGAATTATACTTAAAAATGAGAATGTTGACAAAAAATCTTGAGGTTTGACTATTTGTAGGCCACAGTTGACTTTTGCCTTAGCATAGTCGATTGTTGGGCCTCTTGAGCAATTGACTGACCAAACTTTCTCTGTAAGGCTTGAAATTTGACATAGATGAACTTGAGAAAATATTAGGAAATTGTGGAGAACCTGAGGTCATTTGGATGTAAGGACCTTGATGCAACACAAAACCCTAATTTTGAATTGACTGCCTTAGGAGATGATTTGACTGTCCAATTCTTGAGCCATCTTGAGTCACTTGGGGATTATTCTTGACATGTCTTGGGAAATATGGGAGGGAAAATTTTGGGGTACAACAACTTTACATTTGGTTCTATTGTTTGGGTTTGAAATCCTCTACCCGGATTTGGGAAACATTCATAGGTAAATAGAAATACGTTGTGGAAACTGTGCGGGGTATACCGACATGGTTGAAGCAATAGCTATATTAGTGCGACATATTTGTGGGTACCGGTAGCCTTTGAGTAAATCAAAGAGAATACGGGGCCGCTGAGTGATGTCATGAAGTACTAATGGACTTTTAGAACCTTTACTTGACCATATTGGCCTTTTTAGGGGTAGTGAGATGACCGGCTTTGGTGCAGTCCGAAGTTGGTAGATACTCGATACTACACTCATTGAGGGTTGTTTTCTTGGAATATTTCGGTCGCCAGTAAAGTGGCTAAACTGAAACAATGAACACAGAAAATAATCCAGTGATATTGAGCTCCTTAGAACCCGGTTACTATTTATAGGATAGGTTGAGCCAACTAAACTTCAAGAGGATACTTACCTATGAAACCCCATGCAAGCCTGAAACTAGGAACTTGTGTGATTTGTTTGTACATATATACTTGTGCATAACATCATAACATCATGAAGCATCATATGCATCCACTAACCATTCCAAGGATTTAGATCTTCATCTTTGTTCCTGTTTTGTAGGTAATGAATTCACTCCGCAGGAAAACAATTCAAGTCAACCTTGTGAGAATTCCTCCTCAACTCAAGGAGCTTGCTTCCAAGATTCCAGAGTATTCTCCATTCACCGAGAGGCATGACCGTCTTCTCAACTTAGTCAACACCAACACTGAGGAAGATATGGTGAAAGTTCTCTTCCAGTTCTTTGACCCCCTACACCACAGTTTCACATTTCCTGATTACCAGCTAGTACCTACTTTGGAGGAATTTTCTCAACTCCTGAGGATTCCTATTCTCCATCAAATACCCTACAACGGTACGGAAAGAGATCTAAAGCCTGAAGATGTTGCTCAATCCCTACACTTGCAACCATCGGATGTCATAGGTCATTGGGAAACCAAAAGTGGTGTCAAGGGTTTCTTGGCAAAATTTCTGTTTGAGAAAGCTCAAGAATGTTGGAATTCATTAGACTTACAAGCTTTTGAGGAGATTGTAGCTCTTCTCATCTACTGGTTGGTCTTGTTCCCAAACCCCGACCAACTTATAGATGTGAATGCTGTCAAGATCTTCATATCTTGGAATCCTATACCTACATTGCTTGGGGATATGCTCCACTCATTTCACACTCGAACAATGAGAAAAAGAGGTGTTCTCATGTGCTGTACTCCTCTTCTAGCAAGGTGGTTTATTTCTCACCTTCCCCAATCAGTTTTGAAGAATGAACAAGGTATGAGGTAGTCACAACGATTGATGAATCTTACGCATTCAAATGTTCATTGGTGTTCTCGATCCAGAGAAAATGTTATCATCATTGATCATTGTGGAGAATTCCCTAATGTCCCTCTACTAGGCATTAGGGGAGGCATCACCTACAACCCCTGCTTGGCTCTGAGACAGTTTGGGTATGCCTTAAGGGATGGCCCACATGACATGCTGATTCTAGACTTGGTTTTCGACTTCTACAACGACGATCAAGGACTTCGACAAAGGTTTATCCGAGCTTGGAGGATGCCCAACAAAGTGGACAGTAAGACCTTGGGACACAAGAATTCCATCCCCCTTGAGCCTTACCTCAAGTGGGTATGAACCCGTGCCCAAAGTCTTATGATGCCTTACCCCTACATGCTTCCTATGATTAAAGAGCCTGTTATGGAAGAAGAGGTTCCATACACCCTCCTACATCCTGACATGCCAACATCATTAGAAGATTTGCAAAAGGAGTTGGATACAGCTCAAGGGAGAGCGCGATACGTTTGAAGCCCAATTCTACGCTAGTGAGAAGAAGGTTTTGGAACTTACTCGTCAACTTCACGAAGAGCAGACTCTCAACACCTACATTGCACCAAAAAGGATGCGCAACGTCTTTTTACATTAGAATTTTGTATTATTTTGCCCATGGGGCATTTATGTACTAACAAATTCTATCTTATTAATATGACGTGTGTTCTTTTTTGTTTACAACAAATTTGAATTTATGAATCCTTGAATGCATTACATGAATACATCTCATTCATCATATGCATAAGCAGGTCTTCACACCAAGTTTCCTTATCTCTCTGTTGTTTATTTCAGCAAGATGGATATAGAGCAGACGGTCAAAGACTTACAAGCCCAGAATTCAAACTACTCATGACCTTGGCTAAGGGTCAGGAGGATCTCAAAACTCTACTGGAAAAGGAAAAGGAGAAAAAGAAAAAGAAAGGAGTTGGTGTGGCTACCTTGGGTAGAAGATTTGAAGGCCAAGCTAGAAGGGACATGGATTTCCCCTCAACATCTGATGAAGGGGTAGGAAAAGGAAAGGGAGCTGTAGTGCCCTCTAAGTCTGAGAAAGAAGAAGAAGAAGAGGATGGAGATTATTCTGAGCAGCAGTACCCTCCTGCAGACGACAAATACAAGAATCTGGAAGAGCGTCTGGCAGCTATGGAGTTACAGAGGGTGCCTGGGATGGATTTCGAGGAGCTAGGGTTGGTTTCTGGGATTGTCATTCCCCCTAAGTTCAAAGTACCTGTATTTTCTAAATACAATGGTTTGTCTTGTCCAAAGATGCATCTGCGGTCTTACGTCATAAAAATCCAACCTCATTCTTCTGATAAAGATCTATGGGTTCATTTCTTCCAGGACAGTCTTTCGGGGACACAGTTAGATTGGTTCTACCAGCTAGAGAGGTCTGATATGCACAATTGGGAGGATTTGGCTGCTGCCTTCTACAGACAATATCAATATAATGCGGATTTAGCACCAACCCGCACTCAATTACAAAGTATGGGCATGGTCTCAAATGAAGGTTTCAAGGAGCATGCCCAGAAGTGGAGGGACTTGGCTGGAGGGGTGCAGCCACCTTTATCTGAGAGAGAGCTTGTGGATATATTTTTGGGGACCCTGTCAGGTCCATTCTTTAATCACTTGATCGGAAGTTCGTCTGCGGGGTTCACCGAGTTAATTCTGACTGGTGAACAAGTTGAAGTCAGAATCAAGAGCGGGAAAATTCAAAAGGATGCATCCGCTTCCGCTGCCATCTAAAAGACTTTTCCAGCAAAGAAATAAGTATCAGCTGTTTATTCCCAAAGAGGTCAAGGAAGAGTTGAGTGCCGACCAGCGGTGGGGGCTGTAATGATTCAGAAGACTTCAGCTGATCATCCTAGAAACAATCAACCCAGAACCAACCAAGCAAGGGTGGAAAGGCCTGCACGGCAATTCACAAAAAAAAAACATGACGCCTGCTCAGGTTCTCCCCCATCTCCTGAAGTTAAACCTTACCACCTTGAGAGAGGCACCACAAAATCCAAATACAACTTCTCCTTTTTACCATGCCAACGCTAAGCGTGCTTATCATTCGGACAGCCTGGGGCACGACACCAACAATTGTTGGGCCCTCAAGAATAAGATTCAGGATTTAATAGATACCAAAGAAGTGGAATTGGACGCCCATAAAAAGCCTAACGTGATCTCTGCTCCAATGCCAAAACATGGTCACAATGTCCATGCTGTTGAAGAAGATCTCTTTGTTGCTACTGTTGATGATTTGATGACTCCGCTACCAATAATCAAGATGAATTTGTTGAAGGCTGGGATTTTCCCAGGTTATGAAGAAGATTGCTACATTTGTTCATCCTTACCAATCGACTGTCCGTTGTTGAAGTTAGGCATCCAACGCCTAATGGATAATCAAGAAATCCTTTTTGAGAAGACTCCTGTTACACCGACTCCTGCCAATGATATTTCCATAATTACCATATCCACCAATCTTTCCAAGGTCTCCAGAAGACCTGTTAAGATTACATCCGATCCAAAGATTGCACCTCTGAAGATAACTATGCCGGGGCCTATCCCGTACAAGTCCAACAAATCAATACCGTGGAACTATGGGGGAGAGATCTTCTACCACGGTATTAAAATTGAATCTGCTGAAGAAATTTCTGATAAAGAGACTTCTGATATTGGAAACATTGCTGGAACGAGTAAAATCACCCGCAGTGGAAGAATTTTCTCTCCGGAGATTGCACCTCCAAAGACAATCTTTGGACCCTCAGCCGCTCCTAAGGTTACTCCTGTACCGATCAACATATCTGCAAGAACTCCAGTTATTGAAGAAGTTTTAACTCCTGTGGTTGTCCCCTCTGCTGTTGCTGATGATAGAGGGAAAGGGATCCTAGAAGAGCCCGTAAGGACGAGAGCTCAGCCGTTGATCATCCCTGAAACCTCTCAAAAAGAAATGGAAGAAATTTTGAAAATAATCAAGAAAAGCGATTATAATGTTGTTGAGCAACTGGGGCAACCCCCCTAAAAAATCTCTATGCTGGCCTTGCTACTTTGTTCAGAAGCTCATGCCAAAGCTTTGATCAAAATCTTGAAGATGACCCATGTGCCCCAAGAAACCTCAGCGGATCAGTTTTAGGAATGTGTAGCTAGCCTAACAGCAGACAATGGTCTAGGGTTCTCCGACGCTGATCTAACAATCAAAGGGAGAAAACATAATGACGCTTTGCATGTCTCGGTAGAATGCAGAGGGACTACTCTGGCACACGTTCTGGTAGACACTGGTTCATCGCTGAACGTCTTACCAAAGAAGGCATTGGATAGGCTAGATTGTGAAGGTCTAACTTTGAAGCCCAGCAACATCATTGTCAGAGCCTTTGATGGTTCTAAACGGATGGTCCACGGGGAGGTGGACATCCCGATTAAAGTGGGAACTGAAACCTTCAACTCCACATTCTATGTCATGGACATCCATCCCTCCTATTCTTGCTTGTTGGGAAGACCCTGGATTCATCATGCTGGAGCCGTCACTTTAACTCTGCATCAAAAGCTCAAGTACCCTGTCCAGGGGAAAATTGTGACAGTTCACGGTGAAGAGGAATACATGATAAGCCATCTTAATTCATCGAAACCCCCTTTCAGCACTTCGAGGAAGTTTCCGAAGAGATTGCAGCAACCAAGCCAGTGTCTTATGTACCCATGGTCACCCGACCTCCGCCTCGGATGTCGTCACTCAAAGATGCAAAGGCTGTCATTGAAGAAGGAGGAAGCACAATCTAGGGGCAGCTTCCCGATTTTCCTTTCAAGTCAGATAGATTCGGCTTGGGTTTCAGTACTTCTGCTCAAAAGGCTGTGCGTCGCTCCCGGGCTGGAGGGCCACCAGTGAAGATCACTCATCATGGAGTCAATGCTTTGGAGGATGGTGAAGAGGAGAGCAACCTAGAAGACTGGATTTTCCCTACCGTTGAAGGAGGACTATGCCATTGGGAGGCAAAGGATTTTGTTCCCATTACTTTCATCAATCAGTAATTTATCTTTCAAACATTTCTGTTGGTTTGTAATAATTCCTAAAAAATTCATACACTTTTAACCTTGTGCCTTACCCGAGGCATATAGGTCCATTTGTAAGGGTTTGATTTTTCATCTTCATATGCCATTTTAATGAATCATGGACGTTTTCACATATAAACTTTTGTGTTCATTTTCTTTCTTTTTACATTTTATTTGTTTAAAGGTGGCTATCCCTTACACACACCCACACTCACCAATGCAGGTACCCTTCCATTCCGGATTCCATGGGTAACAATTCTGCTATGGCCTTCGGTGACTCTGAAGATCTGGTCAATCATGTCGAATACGAAGGTGATGAAGACTGTGAAGTGCCTGGAGAATTGGATAGACTGCTACAACAGGAAGAAAGGGTTATTCTACCACATGAGGAGTTGTTAGAGACAATCAACTTGGGAACTGAGGAAGACAGAAAAGAAATCAGAGTAGGTGCCAACCTAAAGCCAAGTGTCAAAGAGCGTTTAGTTCAGCTGTTGAATGAATATGTCGAGATCTTCGCCTGGTCCTATGAAGACATGCCGGGACTTGATACAAATATTATGGTTCACCGTCTCCCTACAAGAGAAGACTGTCCACCAATTAAACAAAAGGTTCGCCGCATGAGGCCCGACATGTCTGAATAGATTAAAGCTGAAGTGATGAAACAGTTCAATGCTGGTTTTCTTGCTGTTACTTCTTATCCATAATGGGTTGCTAACATTGTACCCGTGCCTAAGAAGGATGGCAAAGTCAGAATGTGCGTGGATTACAAAGACTTAAACAAGGCTAGCCCTAAAGATGACTTTCCACTACCGCACATTGACATCTTGGTTGACAATACAGCTCAACACAAGGTATTTTCTTTCATGGACGGATTTTCAGGGTACAACCAGATCAAAATGGCCCCTGAAGACATGGAGAAAACTACTTTTGTTACAAAATGGGGTATGTTCTGCTATAAAGTGATGCCATTCGGACTGAAGAATGTTGGGGAAACCTATCAACGCGCCATGGTGGCTTTATTTCATGATATGAAACATCATGAGATAGAGGTCTACGTAGACGACATGATAGCCCGATCACAGACAGAAGAAGAACACCTCGACCATCTGCAAAAGCTGTTTGTCAGGTTGAAAGAGTACAAGCTCAGACTGAACCCTAATAAGTTCACTTTCGGAGTCAGGTCTGGTAAACTCTTGGGTTTCATCGTCAGTAACAAAGGCATCGAGGTTGATCCTGCCAAAGTCAAAGCTATACAAGAAATGCCTGCCCCTCGCACTGAGAAAGAGGTCAGAGGTTTCTTGGGACGCCTAAACTACATTGCAAGATTCATTTCTCACCTAACATCTACCTGTGAACCAATCTTCAAGCTGTTGAAGAAAGATCAGGTGGTTAAATAGAATGATGACTGTCAAGTTGCTTTCGATAAAATCAAGGAATATTTGCTAGAACCTCCTATCTTGATGCCACTCATCGAAGGAAGGCCGTTAATCATGTATCTGACTGTCTTGGAGAATTCAATGGGGGTGCATACTGGGCCAACATGATGAGTCTGGCCGAAAAGAGCATGCCATTTATTACCTTAGCAAAAAGTTTACCGACTGTGAGACCCAATACTCACTGCTCAAGAAAACTTGCTGCGCTTTGGTATATGTTGACACATACCACTTTGTTGATTTCCAAGATGGATCCGATCAAGTACATCTTTGAGAAGCCTGTTCTATCCGGAAGAATCGCTAGATGGCAGATGATCTTAACGGAATACGATATACAGTACACGGCCCAAAAAGCTATAAAGGGGAGTGTGCTGGCCGATCATCTGGCCCATCAAGCTATCCAAGATTACTAATTCATCAGGTTCGACTTCCCCGACGAGGATATCATGACCTTGGACAACATTAAAGAGAACAGACTATATGACAGACCTGAACAAGGATCCCGATGGACCCTGTACTTTGATGGTGCTTCCAATGCACTTGGCAACGGTATCGGCGCGATACTTATCTCTCCAGAAGGTTTCCATACACCTTTCACCGCCAGACTCTACTTCAGCTGTACCAACAACATGGCCGAGTATGAAGCTTGTATCTTTGGTCTCAAGGCCGCTATTGACTTGGGAATTAAATCTTTGATTGTATTTGGGGACTCAGCTTTGGTTATCAGTAAAGGAGAGTGGGATACTAAACATCCAAACCTCATCCCTTACAAAGAACATGTCCTGACATTGCTACCACATTTCGAGCAGATCACCTTCGAGCACTTCCCACGAGAAGAGAATCAGCTAGCGGATGCGCTAGCTACAATGTCATCCATGTTTAAACTTAATTGGGATAATGAGGCTCCTCAAATCACCATTGAAAGGATGGGCAAACTTGAACATTATCACGAGATTAATACCGAAGAAGTAGTGGACCGACCCTGGTTTCATGACGTTAAAAGGTATCTCGAAGCACAAGAATACCCTGAAGGAGCTTCAATCAATGACAAAAAGTTCTTAAGGAGGTTCTCTGCCAAGTTCTTCCTGAGCAATGGTATCCTATACAAGCGCAATCATGATTGCATTCTACTCCATTGTGTGGACAAGGTTGAGGCTGAGCAAATCATGGCTGAACTGCATAATGGTACCTTTGGCACTCACTCTAGCAGACATACGATGGCTAAGAAGATTCTGAGGATAGGCTATTACTGGTCTACCATGGAAGCTGACTGCCATCAACATTCCCGTACTTGTCACAAATGTCAAATCTATGCGGACAAGGTACATATACCTCCAGTTCCTCTCAATGTCTTAACAGCTCCTTAGCCATTCGCTATGTGGGGAATCGACATGATTGGAGAGATCAATCCTACAGCATCCAATGGACATTGTTTCATCCTGGTGGCCATTGATTACTTCACCAAGTGGGTCGAAGCAGCTTCCTTCGCCTCCGTTACAAAGAATATGGTTGCCCGCTTCATCAAGCAGAACCTCATTTGCCGGTATGGTATCCCCGATAGGATCATTACTGACAACGGTACAAACCTGAATAACACTATGATCACCGCTTTGTGCGAGCAGTTCCAGATTTAACATCACAATTCATCTCCCTATCGGCCAAAGATGAACGGTGCTGTCAAAGCTGCGAACAAAAATATCAAGAAGATCATACAAAAGATGACAGTCACCTACAAGGATTGGCATGAAATGCTACCGTTTGCTCTGCACGGGTACCGTACCATGACACGCACTTCAACTGGGGCAACACCCTATTCTTTGGTATACAACATGGAAACTGTCTTACCTATTGAGGTTCAGATTCCCTCCTTGAGAATCATGAAAGATGCTGGTTTGAGTGAAGACAATTGGATTCAGACCCGGCTTGATCAACTTAACTTGATTGACGAAAAGAGACTTACTGCTGTTTGCCATGGTCAGGCGTATCAAAAATGAATGATCAAGGCATTCAACAAGAAAGTCAGGCGCCAGGTATATCAAGTCGGGGATCTTGTAATCAAGCGGATCATCTTGCCGCAAAGTGACCCCAGGGGAAAATGGACTCCTACTTACGAAGGACCATTTGTGATCAAAAACATCTTTTCTGGTGGGGCAATGATCCTGACCACCATGGACGGTGACGACCTTTCGCACCCTACGAATGCAGACATAGTCAAAAGATACTATGCATAAAACGACCCGGCAAGTTGAAAACCCGAAAGGGCGACTTGGGCAAAAATGGGCATCCCGGTGAATCGAAAACCCGAAATGGCGGTTCAGGCAAAAATTAGGGATAAAAAAATCTGTACACCCGGCAAGTTGAAAACCCGAAAGGGCGACTTGGGCAAAAAAGGGTTTTCCGGTGGACTGAAAACCCGAAAGGTCGATCCAGGAAAAAGTTAGGGAATTAAAGCGTATGATTATGTCTCATCGGATCACTTTAAGGACAATCTCTTCACAGACAAGCCCCGAGCTTCTGATTAACTCAATCATCTTCGGACGAAGCAACGAATGGATAAGATATCCAGAGTTACAAAGGCTATAGCAGAATTGGAACCCCATGGAATTTTTACACATAGCCATCTTTCTTTGTATGAATTCTTCTCAATTTTTATGAAACAATTCTCTTACTAGGATGTCTGTCTCCTTTGTACAAAATACTTACACAAAGTTAATACAAAGATACTTCAAAGTGCAAAAAACTATTTGCCTTTTCCTCTTTTTTACACTTGTGTTTTATTTGAAAACGTCCAATGGTTTATTAAATGAGCATATGCATTTGAATATAATCACTAATTACAAATAAACGAAATATGGAAGAATAATTACTGACAAGATGAAAGGATGGGAAAACGTCTTTAAGCTATTCCAAGAGAAATCCCCTGCAGTACATCATCTGGATCCCCAGCAGAGATACAACCTTGAAATATGTATCCCCAGCGGAATTAAATTTCAAAATCCTCGCCAGAGTCAAAACTTCAAACTCTCAATCCCCGGCGGAATTATATTTCAAACCTTTAATTCTCATCAGAGTTAAGTTTTCAAACTCCCAATCCTCAGTGGAGCAAAAAAAACTTTGGGTCATAAATCCCCAGCAAAGATGAAACCTTCTTCCCCAACGGAGTCAAATTTCTAACTACCAATCTACAGCGGAAACCATTCAGTTTTCTCCAGATCCCCCAACAAGTTATCTTAAAGTATGAGAATCAATCAGATAACCGTTAACTTTTATCCCCGACCTCCGGATAATTCCCCAGTAGATTGGCATACAACCCGAACTCCTGAGCTTTTTCCAAACAGGAATAAACCTCTTCCCCCAGAATCTTGAACTTACCCTCCAACAGAATAGCTACTCCCCAGCAGTATAGCTACTCCCCACAGAGTTTTTACTCCACAATAGAATGAAGATTCTCATTCTTAACTCCCCAGTTTGAAATCCCCAAGGATTCAAATTCCCCTAGCAGATTGAAGATTCTCAATCCCCAGCCATAGTCATCAAGTTTCTCGGGACTCCCCAAGCAGGTTTCTCAAGCAGCACTCGGCATTATTCTTACAATAGAATGTCTATCATCTTCCAAGGGCTTGAAGGATCCCCACATCCCCAGGAAAGTCATGAAGAATTCTCACATCCCCACATAAGCTGTTAAAGTTTTTGATAATCCCCGCGAGTTGTCAAAGGTTTTGAATCTCTAGCAACAATCAAGGATTTATTTTCCTCGACAGTAGTCAAAGATTTTATTATCTCCAGCTATCAAGGATTTATTTTCCTCAGCAAGATAGCTAATCAGCTTACATGCGCATACATTACATCCATATATCATAAACATTGATAAAACACATGTATTGCATCATACATTTCATGCAACATAATTTCGTGTTTCAGCTAACATTTTACCCTTTTCAGGATAAAATTAACAGCTATCTTTAACAGATGTTCAAAGCTCAAATATAGCTTAGAGATGCTCCAGATACGGATGCTATTCTATTGCTTATTCAAATCAATGCTCAGATTCTTGTTCCAGTTCAAATTATGAAGCCCGGATTCAACTGGATAATATCTTGATCATACTGAAGCCCGGAGATCGACCGGAAAATAGTTGAATCCCGAACAAATTACTGTAAAGCCTAGAATCAACCAGTTAGTAGTATGAAGCACCATGAAGCCTGGAATCGACCAGATTGTGGTACACCTTAAGTTCAAGCTACGAAGCTCGGGTTCGAACGGCTAGTAGCTTGATCTCTACAAAACACTGAAGCCTGGATTTTGACCAGATAATAGTGAGGTACACTATGAAACTTGGTTTTTGACCAAATAACAGTTTATTTGGCTAATTACTTTGAAGCTCGGATTCAACCGGATATTAGTAAGCCCCAAAATCAAAAGGAAGCCCAGAGGCAACCAGATAACCATTTGATTTTCTTCTGAAGCCTGGATTTTGACCAGATAGGAAGTAAGGTATTGTGAAGCCTGGATTTCGACCAGATAGCAATACAAGACTGTGAAGCTTGGATTTTAACCAGATAACAGTTTAAGATACTGTGAAACTTGGATTTTGACCAAATAGCAGTTTACTTAGCTAATTACTAAGAAGACCAGAATCAACCAGATATTAGTATGCCCTAAATTCAAGTTGAAGACCGGAGGCGACCAAATAACAACTTAATTCCTTCTAAATCCTGGAGTACGACCAAATAAGAATTGAGAAATTGCGAAGCCTGGAGAACGACCAGATAGCAAGTTTAATCTCATCCCCCCAGTAAGTCACTGAAGAGCCTGTAGCACGACCATATAGCAGTTCATTTTCACCCTTCAACCAAGAGATAATTCCCCATTAGAATAACGGACGACTAAAGCTCCTAAAATTCTATTTCTACCACGACAGAGATCAGCATTCCCCAGCGTAGTCCTCCTCAACAACAGGTATATGGGCTCTCGCAAAGGAATCTCTTATGCGATCGACACTTCTTTGGATGACATCTTTAATCCCATCTCCAACAAGATTCTATCAACCTCTCCAAATGGCATCTTTAAGCCCATTTCCTCAATTACATTTTGACGAGTGCAAATTTACAGACACTCTAGTGTCCAATCATCTTTTACCTTCGAGTCACGAAAGGCGGACTCGCCAATCTAACTCTTGAGGTTCAAGAAGATTGAACAGGGGAAGCTGTTGTACCCTAAAATTTTCCCTCTCATTTTATCAAGATTTCCCCTCACAAGACTTCTTTGGACTCAAGATCAGATTAGGGTTGTTCTGCTCAAGACATCTCCTTGCACTGTTGACCTGGAATTAGGGTTTGAGTTTGCACAAGGAATTTTGGACTTGCAATGCTCAATGTGACTTTCATACTTAATGTTGGACCTATAAGATTTCCCATACCAAGTTTCAAGCTTTGAATCAAATTTTTGCCCAGTCAATTGGACAGTTGACCTAGAAATCAACTGTATTGGGGAAAAAGTCAACTGTGGCCAATTTACAGTCAAACCTCATAATTTTTGATCCACATCAACATTATAGACTCATATGAACCATTTTATCAAGTTTGGATCACAACTCCTCAAGAAATTTGATCAGATCATCAAAAGGGCAAAATGGTCATTTTTAGGGTTTTGACTGCAGAAGGGCAATTTCTGATTTTTCACCTAGCCAATGGAAAATTGGGTTCAAGCATGGATTCTAGGACTCAATGGCATCATCTTTACCTAATCATAAGGTTCAAAAGATCTCAAATGCATTGGATTGACAAATGAATTTTCCAGTCAACTGATCAAAAATCAATTGTACACTGAAAAGTCAAACTTTGACTTTCTGGTCAAAATCAAGTGCCAAGGGTCATTTTTCATCAAGATGTGTCAAAAAATGAAACTTGTTCACCAAGAAACCTAATTTTGGAAATTAGGGTTTAAGATTGAAAAATTTCATAACTTAGAAATTTTCTAAGTTATAAAATTTTCTTATTTTTCCCCAACTTTGCCCAACTTTTTTTACCATGATGCAATTGGATTCAAAGAAAACTCCCAACATGAAAGTTGTAGTCCTCTACAAAATCTACGACTTTGAGTCATAAAGTTTTCCCAAATGATGCTTGGATCTCAAGTTATGATTTTGTGAATAAGGGTCCAAAAACTTTCTAACTTAGTGAAATTTTGCCCTAGTTTAGGCAGGATTTTGACCTATCTTCATGTCAATTTTTCACATAGTTCCAATTGGAATATCAAAATTCATTTCAAATATGGATTGTAGATCATGTTACAATCTTTCCAAAATGTCCAAGAAATCTCCAAAATCATTTGTGGTTAGGGAGAATCGAATGTTTGAATTTGGAAAAATATCACTTTGGTCCATGGCATTTTTCATGTTGCTACAAGTTGCAATTTCTGTCCAGCCTTGCTTGTACTTGTTTACAGGTCCTTAAACCCTTTCACACTCAAAAATTGAATGCAAACACATTGGTTAGAGTTATTGTTCTGAGCTTTAGAAGATTACAAAAGCATTAATCCATTTTTGGCAAAAAGATAACAATGCCATTTTGATAAAGGTTGCTTTATGCAATTTTGTTTCTCTTGAACATTGCACCAAGTCTTTTGCAGCAAACAACATCCACAAATATCAGGGAAAGTACACCAACTATGTGCATGCTTGGAGCTAGCATGTACAGGCATGGCCTTGGTCACTTCTCACTTTTGCTTCAAAACCAAGTCAACTTGCAAAAACCACATAACTTTGGTATCTGTTAAAACCAAGTGTTGTAAACATTTCAAACAAGTTTTGCGTATTGCCTAAGGTCAGAACACGAGCTATCCAGTCCTCAAACACTCTTGTACACTAAAACACCAAAATATTGCAAAACAGGGCAGGTTCTGCATTTTGATTTCCAAATCACAAACCACTCGTGCGTTTTGCTTGCAACCAGTTCCAACACACTCCATACAACCTACCTAAACTATCCCAGTCATTCCCAAGTCACTGTAACTCCATTTACACACTTCACCATTTTTGAATTTTGACTTTGCAGGTTGAGTTCTATAGAGAGATTCAAGCAAGTTCAAAGCAAACCAAGCATTGGGTAAGGTCAAAGGAACTTCAAGCAAGCTCACAAGTATCTCAGGCCTCAGTGAAAACCCCTACATTGCCATACTCGAGCTTGACTGAAACAGGTAAAGTTCAAACTTCTATCTCTCTATTTAGGAATCATTAGGCTTAGGTTTGTGAATAAAAAATGTAGTCCTCATTGCCCTTGAGCTGTACATATGCATAGAATTCACTTAAGTTAACTGAGCTGGGAGAATTTGAATGATGAACTTTCTGAAAAAACTAGGTTAGAAATTAGGGCCAGAGAAATTCTCTCTGGTCTTTGAGAGTTAGATTAAGTTTTTTACATTGTTAGAATCGTGTGATCATGCTCTATAACTTTCATGTTGCAAGTTTTTGTTTTTGAGCACGTATGCAGGATTTCCAAGTTTGAACAGGGCACGCGTTTTTGTTTGATTAGAGGTTGAAGACGAAGGCTATGTGGGCTGGGCCTGGCTTTGGCTGGCTATTGACACCCCTAGCCTGCTGTTCACACCCCCATGGCCCTTTGTTTTATTTTTTCATATTTTTCAATTCTATTTTCATTTCTGACTTTTATATTTTTTTTTCTAAATATAAAAAATCATCAAAAACATTTTCTTAATTTTTACATTTTTATTTTATTATTTTTTAGGCATAAAAATAGTTTACTAATAATATATACTTTATTATTCTTAAATAAATTGCAAATAATTTCAAAATACTTATACATTTTATTTTTTATTATATTATACACTTAAATAATATTGTCATATATATTTTTATTTTTCAACATTTTTTATATATTTTATTTTATTTTTTGTACATAAATGAATAAATAATATAATTAATATATATATATATATATATATATATATATATATATATATATATATATATATATATATATATATATATATATATATATATATATATATATATATATATATATATATATATATATATATATATATATATATATATATATATATATATATATATATATATATATATATATATATATATATATATATATATATATATATATATATATATATATATATATATATATATATATTACTTAAAACCAAATTAGGGTTTCCACCCCTTTCAAAAAAAATACCATTAATATTTTTAATATTTTTAGGACATTAAATAATTTATTTTTACATACATAAAAATAAATAAAAAAAAAACATTTTTGCATATTTATATTTAATTTCTTATTGAAATATTGTCTATTTATTTATTTATGCAAAGAATTAAATATGGTTGTAATAATCTTAGGGTTTTATTTTCTTGCAAATATCCCCCTATTCAAATTTGTATCCTCCTCCCCATCATCATGTTGTAATAGTATTAGATTTATGCTTTTATTGCTTTCAAATATGCCATGATAGAAAGATTAGGGTTTGTATGCAAATATCCAAAATCAAACAAATAGCTTGACTAAAACAAGACAAAAATGCATGAAAATCAACAACACAATGCACACAAGCACCCCTAGGGTTTCATCCACTTGTTGCCTTTAAAATGGCCATGGTATGAATGTTAGGTATCTTGGCAAAACAAAATCAAAACAAAAAGATCATAGTCCCTCGATGACGCTATCTTGGTTGCCTATACAAAAATGACCTAGTCCCTCAAAAAATGTGCTGAGATACTTGGCAACATTGTTATCATGGTCATATGATGACCCGCACCTTTCCCGTTTAACATCCAAACACAAGGTTGTTTACCAAATGCAATGGTAAAACAACAATGTTAAAGGGTTAAAAATGTGTAGGAAAGATTTTTGAGTAGGTAGGGTAGACGCTCCTAGTTACTTGATCAAACTTGTAAACATTCTTGCTATTTTCAAAAACACATCACAACACAATTTCAAAACATTTCCCAACAAACTTTCAAACAATTGAAACATTTTTCAAAAGACAAACACCTTTGTATACATTCAAACAAGAATCATTACAAAGGTTGCCTAGACAAAAGGCCTCTTTGCAAAATATTTTCAAAACCACACACAAAGCACCATTTCAAACAATTGAAAAGCAAAAGCAAGTGATCTAAAACAAGTAACTAAGAGCCCATGGAAAACCATGGATGAAAAGGGTTCTAGCACCTTCCCTTTTCATAATCTACCCCCCGAACCCAAGAAAACATCTCAAAGGTATTTCCTGTGCTTTTTGACATTTCCTTTGGATAAAATAAAAAGTCGGTGGCGACTCTTGCTAAACCGAAACATTTGCAAACACAAACGCAAAACCTCAAGTCAGTTCTCCCACCGCATCACACCAGGTATTCACTCCTTGAGAAAACTTGTTGTGCTTTGGCTTGGGCTACTAAATGATTGAGGCAATATATGTTAACTCACACCAAGTGGTTAATAGCAAGGGTGGATCCTCTGAAGTATGTGCTTGAAAAACCAGCCCTTACAGGAAGGATAACCAGATGGAAGATGTTATTATCCGAGTACGACGTCCAATATGTTACTTAAAAGGCCATTAAAGGTAGTGTACTATATGATCATCTAGCTCATCAACCATTTCTATAATACCAACCAATGAAGTTTAAATTTCCAAACGAAGATGTCATGGTTATAGGTGACTACGAAATACTAGGACCCGACGAAGGACCTGAACCAGGGGCACGTTGGACACTCATGTTTGGTGGTGCTTCAAACACCCTAGGGCATGGTATTTGGACAGTGTTGACTTCTCAAAAGGATTTTAACAAGCTTTACACTGCAAGGTTATGCTTTGACTGCACCAACAATATTATTGAATACGAAGCTTGTATGTTGGGTCTAGAAGCGGTTGTCGATCTAAGAATTAAACACCTCGAAGTATATGGAGACTCAGTATTAGTCATATATCAAGTCAACAGTGAATGGGACACTAAACATCCCAAACTGATTCCATACCAGGATCATGTTTTGAGGCTAGCTACGAAATTTACTGAGATTACCTTTAGTCATATCCCACGAGAAGAAAATCAAATGGCAGACGCCTTGGAAACTTTATCATCCATGTTCAAAGTAACTTGGCCAAATCACGAACCACATGTTACAATCAGGCATTTGGAAGAATGTTTCACATTGCCTTGCCATTGAAGAAGGACCAGATAACAAGCCTTGGTTCTACAACATCAAAAGATATCTCGAAAAGCAAGAATATCTAGAAAATGCGTCTATAATTAACAAGCGGACTCTGTGGAAGATAACTTTAAAGTTCTTTCTAAATGGTGATGTGTTGTACAAAAGAAACTACGTTATGGTGTTACTCAGGTGCATGGAGAAACACGAAGCATATACACTTATGAGAGAAATCCATGAAGGTACTTTTAGAACTCATACAAATGGACATGCCATGGCTAGAAAGATCTTGCGAGTAGGTTATTATTGGTTGACGATGGAAGATGATTTCTACCATTATACAAAGACATGCCACAAATGCCAAATCTATGCTGACAAAATGCATGTTCCACCAATTCTTCTGAATGTCTTAAGTTCCCCTTGGCCATTTTCGATGTGGGGAATTGATATGATAATAATGGTTCCTCTAATGGACACCGATTCATAATAGTTGCCATCGATTACTTCACCAAGTGGGTGGAAGTTGCATCCTATGTGAATGTGACAAGACAAGTGGTTAATTGGTTCATCAAGCAAAATCTTATATGCAAATATGGGGTTCCTAGCAGGATTATTACAGATAACAAGTCCAATTTGAACAAAAAAATGATGAAGGAGTTATGTGATGACTTCAAAATTGAGCATCATAATTCCTCACTGTATCGACCCAAGATGAACTGGGCCGTTGAAGCTTCCAATAAGAATGTCAATAAAATCATTCAGAAAATGGTGAAGACATACAAAGATTGGCACAAAATGCTTCCCTTCTCTCTGCATGGCTACCGTACTTCCATACGTACGTCAACAAGTGCAACTCATTTCTCTCTAGTATATGGCATGGAGGAAATACTCCCTGTTGAAGTAGATATTCCATCACTACGAGTTCTAATGGAAATAAAACTTGAAGAATCATAATGGGTTCAGACACGCTTTGATCATCTTAACCTCATTGAAGAAAAACGCTTGATAACTTTGTGCCATGATCAGTTGTACCAAAAAAGGATGAAGAAAGAATTCAACAAGAAGATTTGTCCTTGAGTGTTCAAAGAAGGAGATTTGGTGCTCAAGAAGATTCTACTACCTCTCCTTGATTCAAGTGGTAAATGGACACCCAACTAGGAAGGTCCATATATGGTAAAAACAACATTTTCGGGTGGTGGTCTTATCCTCACAATAATGGATGTGGGAGAACTACCACATCCGACAAACTCTAACGCAGTAAAAAAATACTATGTATAAAAAAGTTCGCTAAGTTCGAACCCTAAACGGGCGACTTAGGCAAAAAGGAGCATTCCGGTGGATTAAAAACCCTAAAGGGCGATCCAAGCAAAAATTAGGGACATAAACAAAAAAATTATCCCGGTGGATTGAAAACCCAAAAGGGCGGTCCAGGAAAAAGTTAGGGATCTTGTTCAAAATAAAGAACAAAAAGAGTGTGATCCAAAAACCATGGCTAAGACAATGAATGAGAGGGATCAATTCAAATTATTTGACTCATAAGAAAAGGAGATTGGAGCTATCAAAAGAACATGGGAGAAACAACAACAATAATTACCATTTTCATTGCCATTTTACAGTTGTTAGCTCCTAAATTCGACACCCACGACAAATTGGCCTTATGGGCCAAAAATAGATTGAACAAATCTAAGCTGGAAATACTTCGACAGATTGGAAAATACTTAGAGAAATTTCTAAGTTAAAGTTAATCATCGACCATAAGGTTCTTGCAGCCTTCGACTAAAAGGAAACCTCATATCAGCAACAGGTGATATTGAATCTGAAGAAAGGAGGGAAAAGCAGTTCGCTTGGTAGTTGAGGAAAGTAACGTGGCATAAAGATAGAGGTCAAAGCATATGCAGGAGACACTTATCCTCATCCTAGAGCAAAGCAACTCTTCGACGGTTACCTAGTTCTAGTATAAATATAGGAATTTTATGTAGATTTTCGTGTGTTCAACTAACTGTACAAGTCATTCAATACTATTCGAGTACCCGCTGCGTGAGTGTGATACGGTGGGAGAACTGACTTGGGTGTTTTGCATTTTAGCGTAAATGTTGCGGTTAGCAAGAGTCGCCACCGACTTTTCTTTTATCCAAAAGGAAAGGCTGAAAAGAACAGTAAATACCTTTGAGATTATTTGTTGAGTTTGGGGAGTAGATTATGAAAAGAGAAGGTGTTAGAACCCTTTTCATCCATAGTTATCTATGGGCTCTTAGTTGCTTTCTAGATCACTTGCTTTTGTTTGAAAATGTGCTTTTATGTGGTTTTTAAAAGTATTTTGAAAAGGCACCATCGTTTAGGAAAACTTTGTAATAGTTCTCGTTTGTAAGAACGTATACAAAGTGTTGAGCTTTTGAAAATGTTTCAAGTTTGGAAAATGTTTTGAAAGTATTTTTGAAAGTGTTGGTGTTGGTTTTGAAAATAAGCAAGAGTGTTTGATTTGAAATTGAGCAAGTAACTAAGAACAATCTACCTACTCAAAAGTCTTAGTTCATTTCTTCCTTTCCTTTGATATTGTTATCTTACTATTGATTTGGTAGGAAACCCTATCTGTGGATGTAAAGGGATGGGCATGGGTCATCGTATAGCCATGATAGAAATGTTGTGAAACATCTTAGAAATTCTCTTTGAGGGACTAAGATCATTTTTGAAAGGCAACTTTGATAGCATCGTCGAGGGACCATGATCTTGTATTTTTGATTGTTTTTTGCTAAGATATCCCACATGCATAACATGGCCATTTTTATAAGGCAACAAAGTGGAATTACCCTAGGGTGCAAGTGTGCAAATGTGTTGATTTACATGCATTGTTTTGTCTTGAATTAGGGTTTGCTAACTTGTTGATTTTATATTTCCATACAAACCCTAATTACTAGCATTTATATAAAGCGATAAATGGAAGAAAATAAAAATACTAAGCTATTACATCATTAGGGGAGGGGGTATACAAATTTACAAATGGGGATTTTCAAAAAAATTAAATCTAATTAACTATTGCAACCATATTGAATAAATGTACAATAATTGGATAAATAATGTACAAATGCAAATGAAAAAGTAATGATTTTTGTTTGATTTTCATGAAAGGGTTTTAACCTAATTAAGAAAATGGTTAATATAAATTAAATAAAATTAACTCAAACTAATTAAGAAAAGAAATTAATTTAAAAGGGTTTTTTAGTTTTTTTTATGAAAAGGTAAAAATAAAATGAAAGTTAATCAATTAAAATGAAAGTTAATTAATTAAAATAAACCTAAGTTCTAAATTAATTAATTAAGAAAATAATAATATAATAATTAAACCTAATTATCTAAATATTAATTATTAAAAAAAGGGTAAATTTATTAAGAAAATACTTTTAGTCTTTTTGTCTTTTTACAAATAAAAATAAATAAATGTAAAAATAATAATAATAATATTTTTTGTATTTTTTATCACTAATAAAAATAATAATAAAAATAAAATGTAAATAAAATAAAATAAGAAAATAAATAAATGAAATAAATAAAAGTTGGGCCAGGAGTGTATGAGCAAACAGGGGGTTAGAATCTGGAAAAAAACAAAAGCCCAGTGGTTTGGGGCCCAGGCGCCTGTTTCAAACAAAAAAAGAAGAAAAATGTGAAAAATGCACAAAAGGGTACCACTGGGGCTCGAACCCATGTCCCATAGGTAACAGGCGCGCGCTTTAACCACTGGGGTGGTGATACATCCGTCAACTTAAACAAAACAATAAATATGTAACATAAATCTTGCCCTGAACGTACTTCATCTTCAACCTCCAGCCAAAGGATCTGTAACTTATTCATTTCTCATCCATTCACAAAACTTCCAACATCAAACTTGTTAGAAATTTCCTTACAATTCTGAATATGTAAATAACTTAAGCTAATTCTCAAAGATGAGCATGAATTTCTAACAGTACCAAATTCTGACCTAAATATTTTCAAAGGTTCAAACTCAAAATTCTCCCTACTCAAGTAACATAAATTAAATATATGGACATGTATAGTTTCAAGGCAATGATGTCTACATTTTATCTTCACAAATTCAAGCCTAACAATGACTAAATAATGAGATAGAAGTTCAAGAAAAATACCTCAAAACTGGAAATCGTGAAATGAGTTTGAGCTTGATTCAAAGTGCTGCAATGACCATGTTAGCTTCCTTGAGTCTCTAGGAAGCTAATGCAATGCTTAGCTTGAGTTGAGAGTAGCTGAAATGTCCTGGAGAAGTCCAACTCCAATGCTCTGTTTTTGGTTATGAAGGATGATGGAAATGGAGTTACAGTCGTGTAACTGGGACATGGATGGTTTGTATTTGATGCAAGGAAGCTTTTGGAACTAAAAGGCCAAATAACACACGAGGGAAATTGAAGCTTGAAGTCCAAAGTCAGAAACTATGTAACAATGGAGTTTTGGGCAATTTCTGATTTGAGGGAGTTTGGGAGTGTTTCAGGGTATTCAAGCTCGTGTCCTAGGTTGCATAATAGTGTTTTGATATATAGGAAAAGGTTTGGAGACTTGAGATGGTCAGAAGTACAAGATCACATGTTTTGGCTTATTGGCTTGTTTTTGAAGTAAGGTTGACAAACATGGTTTCAATGCATAGTACAAGAATGGTCTGAGTAGTTAGAGGCTCTAGACAAGTTTCTTATGGATTTTAGTTTATGTGTGATCAGAAGAAATAAGTGCAAAGCTCAAGACAAGTTGACTTTGTGATTAAAGCCTCTTTACTAGAATGGCAATGTTACTTTGTGCCATTAATGAAAATGCAACTTGGATAATGGCTCAAATGATTGGATAAGAGCTCTAATAGCTGTGTAAACATATAATTATGGAGTGAGAAACAAGTTTGAGTGCAAAGCAAATATTATGCATCCTAGAATGGATTTGGTTCATGTATTCTTCATAAAATGGCTTGTAATTCAAGTTTGAAAACCCTAACTTCTTGTCTTCGATTATCCTTGCTCAAACATGATCTCAATGAGTTATTGGACATTTTGGAAAGCTTGTAACATCATATACAACCTCTATGTTGGACATTTTTGAAAATTCTTTTTGGAACTATGTGAAAAATTTCCATGAAGTTAGGTCAAAATCCTGCCTAAACTAAGGCAGACTTTCACTAAGTTTCCAAGTTTCATGAACATGTATTCCCAAAATCATAACTTGAAATCCATGCACTTCTAGGAGAAGTTTTGTTATACAATGTTTTATATATCATTGAGATCTAAAACTTTCATGTTGGAAGTTTCCTTTGAATCATCTTGCATCATGGTGGAAAATTGGCTCAAAGTTGTGAAAAAATATGAAGTTTTCAACACTTAGAAAAATTTCTAAGTTTAGAAATTTTGACTTTTCAAAATGAAATCTTGATTTTTTTTTATTTCTTGATGAACAAGTTTCATATTTTGACATGTTTTGATGAATTATGATCTTTGACACTTGATTTTGACCAAAAAGTCAAAGTTTGACTTTTCAGTATACAATTGACTGAAAATTCATATGTCAATTAATTGATCTTGAGCAATGTTTTGAGCCATGCCATTAGGTCAAAATTAATCATTTGAATACTTGTGATCATAAATTAAACCAATAAGTCATTTGCTAGGTCAAAAATAAAAAATTGCACCTTTTCAGTCAAAACCCTAATTTTGACCATTTTGCCCTTTTGATGATTTGATCAAATTTCTTGAGGAATTATGATCCAAAATTTATCAAATTACATATATGAGTTCATAATGTTCATATGGATTAAAAACTATGAGGTTTGACTGTAAATTGACCACAATTGAATTTTCCCCAACACAACTAATTTTAGGTCAACTGATCAATTAACTGAGCAAAAATGTGATCCGAGACTTGAAATTTGACATGAGAAATAGTGATAGTCTAAAATGATCCATGAAAGTCATATGGGGCATTAAAAGTCCATTTTTCCTTGTGCAAACTCAAACCCTAATTTTCAGTCATCGGTGCTTGAGGAGGTGTCTTGAGCTCATCAACCCTAGTGCAGTCTTGAACCAAAGGGGGTCTTGTAGGAGTATACTTGATAAATAAGAGGGTAAATTTTGGGGTACAATAGTTGCCCCTGTTCAATCTTCTTAAACATGAAGAGTTAGATTGACGGATCCGCCATTCATGACTTGAAGGTGGAAGATGAATGAACACTAGAGTGCCAAGAAATTTGCACTCGAAGATGGATTGGGAATGGGCTTATAAATTCCATTTGGAGGAATGATGGTAAATACTGGAAGAAGTATCAACATGAATCTTTGGTCAATTTATACTAAAACTTGATGTTTCACCTGTGGGACAAAAGGTTAGTAAAATGCAGATGTATGCATGATGTTCACAAGATGAATGAGATCATGCTAAATGCATTTTGTATGTATATGTCATGATGTATGAATGTGAGATGCATGTTTTCATCCGGGAAAATAAATCCCGGATTGCTACTGAGGAACTCCTGGGAAGTTGAATCCAGGATCACTGTTGGGAATGAAGCGTATACATATCTTCAAACTTTGTTGAAATGATGCTTCTGCTGGGGAATGTCAGTTGTTATTTGGTCAGATCCAGGCTTCTTAACTTGCTGAGGATGAGGAATTCAACTGCTATCTGGTCGGGTTCCAAGCTTCATGGTAACTTATTGGGGAAGAATAAATTATCTATTATCTGGTCGGATTCCAGGCTTCGCAGAAAGTTTCTTGAAATTGAATTGTTATCTGGTCGGATCTAAGATTCACAATAATTTACTGGGGATAAGGAAGTTTAAATTTTATTTGGTCGGATTCCAGGCTTTGCAGTAACTTCTTGAAGTTGAACTAATATTTGGTTGGGTCCAGGCTTTATAGTAACTTGCAATGGTAACTACTATCTGGTCGGGTCCAGGCTTCCTAGTTTTTTTTAAAAGTGTTGTACCCCAAAATTTTCCCTCCCATATTTCTCAAATATTTCAAGAAATCTCCTCAAGTTGCTCAAGGTAGTCCAAGGGTTGGCCAGACAAGCTCACTCCTAAGACAGTCTACCCCAAATTAGGGTTTCATGTTGCATCAAGATACTTGAGCTCAAGGGATCCCAAATACTCAACATTGTCCTAATATTTTCTCAAAATCATCCATGTCAAGTTTCAAGCCTTGCAGAGAAAGTTTGCTCAGTCAATTGCTCAAAGGTCTGAAAATCGACTGTGCTAGGGCAAAAGTCAACTGTGGCCCACATACAGTCAAACTTCAAGATTTTTGGTCAACATCCTCATTTTGAAGTTTATTTCATAATTTGATCAAGGTTTGATCATGATTCATCAAGGATTGCTTATAATTCATCAAGACTCAAAAGTTGCTAAATTAGGGTTTTGCAGGAAAAGTCAACTCAATTTTGACCAAGCATAACTTTCTCATAATTTATGAGAAATGACCCATCCAAAGCTCATTTGGAAGAGGATGAAATTCAATACAATCCATCTTCAGATCCCAAGTTCAAAATATGCACTCATAAGAAGTTATGAATTTGGACATTATAGGTCATTTTGAAAAGTCAACTAAAACACCTTTTTAGTCAAAGCTTCATACATGAGCATGGAATATCAAAATGATATGAGACCAAAAGGGTTGCTTAGAGGACATACCAATATTTCTAAAAAGTCCAAGAACAACTCCAAAGAGTCAAAATTGTGGAAGTTATGCATTGGTGAAGTTGACATTTTTTGCAAAATTGCCAAAAGTCAAATATCCCTAAAACTTCAAATTTTGCCAAATGGGCCCAATCTTTTTCACTTGTTTTGAGTTGGCAACATAGTCCACAAGCTCTAGCCTTTTCCACTTGTCCATATCTTATGTTTATTATTTATTTTGATTTTTATTTGAATTAATTCAATTTAAATCAAAACAAATCATATAAAATCCAAAATATTGAAAGTAAGAGATTTTGTGCTTGTTTCAGGTTCCAATTACAGCTAGCAAGCAATCAAACTCGTGCAAGGCATTAGAGTGAACAAAAAGATTGATTTTAGGCCAATTTTAGAAATATTTAAAAGTGAATCAAATCAAAGATCCAAATCATTGATGGAGGAAGATTGAGTGCAGTTATCAACCCTAATGCATTCCTTGATACATATAGAAGCAATGCAGACCTAAAAGAGAGGTTAGAAAGAGGCGCATGAACAAGAACAAAAACTGAAAAAATCAAGAAAAAGTGGTGAATCGAATTTGCACTTAGAGGCATCCTCAAGACTCTTTGCCTATCCCAATAGATTCCTGGGAGTGTCAGCAAGCTAAAGCAATCAAGAACAAGGCCATTCCAGTCCCAAAAAGCTTTGTATGTCCCTCACGATACCCTTGAATTTTTGAAATCGGTTACCACGATTTAGGCACTGTTAACATGAATTAGTCACATATTCTTGATCTATGAGACATATACAAGCTTGCTGTATGATTTAATTGAATTTATATAGCCTATACAAGATTTCACCATGGCTAGGTTTCGAAGCTTCGAATTAGGGTTTTTGTCTACAGGTGAAATTAGCTTTGATGAAGGGTACCATTGTGTTCAGAGTGATGAGACGAATTCAACCATGGCGTTAGGTGTCATTTATATGGCCCATGGAAGATTTGGGAATGAGCCAGGGTTATAGCAACAGACAAAATATCCGTAGGTAAAAGTCTGGGACTTTTACCCACGGTGCCAGGAAGAAGACAACCAACGTGGCGATCTTCCATTGGCTTATTCAAAATTTCGCGCGTGGATCTGATACCTAAGGCCTTTTAATATTTGTTTATTATTTTGCATTATTATTACAATAGAAGCAATTGGCCCAGTGGTAGCCAGACAAGCATTTAAGGCGCTGGAAGCTTGAGGACAGGGGTTCGACCCCTGCCTCCACCAAATGCATTTTTCCTAATTTCTTTCAGGTAATCTCATGTGCATACCAAGCCAAGGAGTATCACACGTCCCCTTAATCCAGCAAGCCAAGTGTCAGATGGCCAGATCCAAGGGCCATCCATGAAGGTGAATCATGAGCCACAGTCAACGCACAACATCAAATCATGCAAAGTCAAACGGACCTCACTCAAATGGGCCCAGATTCTGCTTCTTGCACCCCCAAAAATACAACTCAGGCCCAATTTCTTTCTTCATTCTTTTTTTTATCTATTTTTGTTTTATTTAAATTATTTATTTATTTACTAACCAATTAAACTATTTTCTTTTATAAAAAAAAATCACAAAAATATTTCTTTCACCAATTAGATTTAGGTATTTTTTATCAATAAATTTATTAATTAATTAGATTAAATTTTAGGTAAAACTTTAATTATTTTGTAAATAACTTAAAAATAATTAGAATAAATAGGTTTTATTACTAACTTAATTATATTATTTTTTTCCTAAAATAACAAAAAACCAAAAATAGGCCATTATTTTTATTGATTAATTTAATTAACTAATTAATTTTTATATTTAATTTAGAAAATTTATTTCTTTTATTAAAAAAACAAACAAAAAACATTTTTTCTTTTAATTAGATTAGGAGGGTCAAAACCCTAATTTCTTCCCGATCTAATTTTCTTCTCGCGCGCTTTATTCTATTTTTTATCCCAATTATTGTAACTGCCTGCAGTTTGTAATAGTTTAAATTAGGACGTTTATATACATTTATCGCTTTAATTTCAAAGGGTTTGTTTTTGGCTATGTAAATACTCGAAGCCTTGTAATAGCGTAGTTTAAATTTCGCATTTTAAATTCCGCAAATTATTAACTGTTAGATGTATGAATAATTAGGATTTGCATGACAAGAATGTATGACTAATTTTAAAACAGTTAGATCACCCTAAATGTGCAAAGATAAATAAACTGAAATCGAATCACTCGCACATGCGCACTCCTGAAGTATACTCCCACTTGGTTGCCTTCGGTAAACGACCATTGAGTATAGGATGTTTTAGTGGTCATCCTTTTGTCCAAAGATCAAAGTTGCCCCGGAAAAGTTGCCTCAGATATTGTTGCCTCGGATAAATGATCTAAGACATTAGGATTACTACTAAGACGTCCTAACATTGCTTTAGTGACCGCACGTCCCTTTCGAATTGACCCTCAAAATTCCAACGACGGTGCTACCTACTCACTAGTAGTGGGATAACATTTCCTAAAGGAAACGGATATAGAACGATTCTTTTTTTGAGTAAGTAGATTAGCTCTTAAGTACTTGCTCATTCCAAACAAAATTTTCACACTTACACTCCTTTACAAACAAAGTTTTCAAAAATACTTCATTACACTCTTGAAGACAGAAGCAAGAGTTAAATCGAAGTCAGAACAAAAACTTTTCAAATCCCACAAACACAAAGAAAACAATTTTGAAAATGATGAGCAAGTACCTAAGAGCCCGTAGATAACCACAGATAGAAAGGGTGCTAATACCTTCCCTTTCTATAATCTACCCCCCGTACTCAGAAATATCTCGAAAAAGGAATTTTTTCTGTGCTCTTTTCCTTTCCTTGTTGGATAAAATAAAAGTCGATGGCGACTCTTGCTTACCGCGACATTTTGCGAAAACAAACGCAAAACGCAAACCAACAAAATTTCCTTAACGAAATAGGGAAACACGTCCCGGTTCTGGCCACCATAACAGAGAACTGGAGACTCTGCTGGGGATAATAATAAGTGGGGTGTACCTTAGGAATAGTTCATTATATTGTTTTCAATTGTTTGATCTGTTTGCTTTATATTTGTGGGCTTTGTATCAGAGTTACTATAGATCCTAACCTGGATCTGGGGATACCTTTTAGGTAAGTAGCAATAGACTGTGAGGGAACTGTATGGCGTAGACCAATATGGTTGAAGCAATAGCTACGTTGGTGTGACACATTAGTTGGTACCGATATCCCTTGTGGAGGAACAAGGAGAGTATGGGGCTTCTAATGGGTCATTAAGCATCAACTGACCTTAGAACCTATAATTGACCAACTTGGCCATAGAAAGTAGCCGTATGCTACACTCATTGAGACCATACTCTCACGATGATTCCGACCGCCAGAAAAGGTTGCTAAACTGGAATTATGACCGATCAAGGATGGTCAGTGATATTGAGATCCTCTAGAACCCGATTACTATTACTAGGACAGGTTGAACCAACTAAACTGAAAGAGGGTAATACCTAAACTCCATGCCAGCCTGAAATTTAAGGGCTACTGTGTGACTTGTTTGCCTTTACCATGTTTGCTATTTGTGATACCTGTTGTGTGTTCTATCATGACATCATGCATCATGACATCGCATGCATATTTCATTAGACTAACCATTTCAAAGACCAAGGGGATTCATCTTTGTTCTGCTTTGCAGATCATGGCATCTATGCGCAGAAATACCATTCAGATCAGCTTCGTGCAGATACCTGCTCAACTTAGAGAGTTGGTTTCAAAAGTTCCTGATACTTCTTCCTTTGTTAGAAGACATGGTCATCTCCTCAGCCTGGTTACTTCCAAGTTGGATGAGCAAATGATGAGTGTCTTGTTCCAGTTCTTTGACCCTTTGCATCACTGTTTCACCTTCCCGGACTATCAGTTGGTCCCTACTTTGGAGGAGTTCTTTGATTTACTTGGCATATCTATTCTAGAGCAGACACCCTTTACAGGTTTGGAGATAGATCCTAGGCCAGAGGATATTGATTCATCCCTCCATCTGACAAAGGCTGATGTAGTATCTAACTGGGACATTCGGAGTGGGGTTAAAGGCTTCCTGGCTAAGTTCTTGATTGATCAAGCTCAACAGTTCTGGGATAGTTTGGACTTTCAAGCATTTGAAGACATCCTGGCACTCCTCATCTATGGCCTGGTTCTGTTCCCTAATTCAGATTCTTTCGTCGATGTGAAAGCGATCAAGATCTTCATGTCCCGTAACCCAGTGCCTACTCTCTTAGATGACATTCTAAATTCTCTTTATGCCCGTACCACTCGGAGAAGGGGAACCCTTATGTGTTGTGCACCGCTGCTGGCGAGGTGGTTTATTTCTCACCTCCCCAAATCTGTATTGAAGAATGAGGAAGGTATGGGTTGGGCCTACAGAATCATGTCCCTTGCTCATACGGACATCCTTTAGAGCACTAAAGATATGGAAGAGGTAGCTGTCATTGATCGGTGTGGAGAATACCCCAATGTTCCATTGCTTGGAATTAGAGGAGGGATAACCTATAATCCTTGTTTGGCCTTACGACAGTTTGGACGAGCTCGAAGGGACGGTCCTCATGAGCTGCTGCTTCCAAACATTGTCTTTGACTTCCAGGGGGGATGTTGAGGGACATCGCCGCAGGTTCATACGAGCTTGGGATAGGGTGAACAGGTCTGATCCACATGAGCTAGGAATGAAGACTTCTCTCCCGATGCAACCGTATCTCCGGTGGGTTTGAGCTCGTGCTCAAAAGCCGGGGATGCCGTACGAAGCTGTCTTACCGGTGATTATGGAGCATACTGATGAAGAAGGGGTTCCTTATACGGTCCTCCATCCATACATGCCTACTGATATTTGGGCATTAAAGAGATCTTGGATCCAGTTAAGGGAATAACGGGATACCTACAGAGAGAAGTATCATGAGCAGGAACAGAAGATCCTGAAGCTTACAAGGCAGCTAGAGACTGAGAGGACAATCAACGATTATGTCAGCACGAAAGGAAAACGACCATGGGAGCATTGATGTCTTTTGCTATTTCTAGTTTAGATTTGCTTTTCAGTATTTCTTTTGTAACGCCTTAAAGGCATTTGTTAAACATTATTTCAAGTTTTAATCTAATAAAGTGTGTTTCATTTTGGTTTACAAATTTGAATCTCCCTAAGTCTTTGAAATCATTTCATACGCATTCCATTACCATGCACCTCATTACAGGTACCCTTACAGGTTTCTCATCTTCTTCGCTATTTATTTCAGCACAACATGTCTTCTGAAACACCTACTGATCAAGCCATCAAGGCTCTAAAAGCTCAGAATGCTCAGTTCCAGGAAATGTTCTTGAACCTGGCCAAGGGGCAGAAAGATTTGAAGACTCTTATCTTGAAAGACAAGAAGAAGAAGAAGAAGAAGAAGAAGACGGTCCTCCTGAATATGGGTCACATATTTGGGAACAGGTTGCGAGAGGAAGTTGATTTGTCTCACTCATCTGGAGGAGGAGAGAATCAAGAAGAAAGGAAGGGTCCTAGCCCTGTGGTTTCTGATAATGACACATATTTTGATGAAGACCAGTATCCTCCTACCGAGGATAGATATAAACAACTTGAAGACCGGCTAAGTGCAATGGAGATCCAAAAGATACCTGGGTTAGACTTCGAAGATTTGGGTTTGGAATCTGGGGTGGTGATCCCACACAAGTTTAAAGCTCCTGTCTTTGCTAAATATGATGGGGTCTCCTGCCCAAAGTTACACCTCCGCTCGTATGTCAGAAAGATTCAACCATATATTGCTGATAGGAACCTCTGGGTTCATTTCTTTCAAGATAGTCTGTCAGGGACTCAACTTGAATGGTTCTACCAACTGGAAGGAGCTAACATCCGTAACTGGGAGGACCTTGCTGCTGCTTTTTACAAGCAATACAAGTATAATACCGACCTTGCTCCCACGCGTACCCAACTTCAGGGTATGTCTATGGGCGCGAGTGAAGGTTTTAAGGACTACGCTCAGAAGTGGAGGAATCTTGCTGGGAGAGTACAACCCCCTTTGGCTGATAGGGAGTTGGTGGATATGTTTCTTGGGACTTTGTCTGGTCCGTATTTTAATCATTTGATCGATAGTTCATCGTCTGGGTTCACTGAATTGATTATGACTGGGGAGAAAGTTGAGGCCGGTATCAAGAGCGACAAGATACAGAAGGGTGCTTCGTCAAGTACAAAGAAGAAGCCTTTCAAGAAGGAATCTAGTGCAGTTTACAGCTCGAGGAGCCAAAATCAACCCGAACGCCACCAAGCAGTTAATGCCGTGGTAATATCAAGACCATCTGTTGCCCCACAACGCAACACTCAGCAAAGAGCAGAGAGGCCTCAGAGACAGTTTACTCGGCTCAGTATGACTCTATCTCAAATTCTGCCGCAGTTGTTAAAGACCAATTTGGTGACTCTAAGGGAGGCTCCGAAGAATCCCAGTACTACATCACCGTTGTATAATCCGAATGCCCGCTGTGCTTATCACTCTGATAGCCCAGGGCATGATACGAATAATTGTTGGGCCTTGAAGAATAAGGTACAAGATTTGATTGAGGCTAAGGAGATTGAGTTTGAAGCTCCAGAAAATCCTAATGTCATAACGGCTCCTATGCTAAAACATGACGCGGGAGTAAATGCAATTGAGGATGATGATGAAGAGTATGAGTTTGACAGCTGGATTTACCCGACTACTGACGGTGGATTAAGCAATTGGACGACAAAGGACTTCGTGCCCATTTCTTTTATTACACAGTAATAAGACTTTTATTTTGAGTTTTGTAACAGACAGTTTAAAACTTTACGGCCCGATGCCTTGCCCGAGACATCGTGGCTTTGTTTGTGAGGGCTTAATATTTGTCATTTCCATATATCATCAATAAAAGCATTGGACGTTTTCTTGCATTACAAATTTTGCGCTCCTTGTTTTTCTTTTCTATCTTGCAAAACAACTATTTTAAACACACTCACATATCATAATAATCCACATCCACTCTGGATCCCAGTGATAACGACTCTGCTACTGCCAGTTATGACTTCGAAAATCCGATCAACCAAGCCGAGGACGAAGGTAAGGATGATTGTGAAGTGCCTGGGAAACTTGCTAGACTGTTACTACAGGAAGAGAGGGCCATACATCCTCCAAGAGCCACCAATTCCGATGCCTCCAGTTGAAGGAAGACCTTTGATCTTATACTTGACAGTGCTGGACAATTCAATGGGGTGCGTGCTGGGGAGGCATAACGAGTCTGGCCGAAAAGAGCACGCTATTTACTACCTTAACAAAAAGTTTTCCGACTGTGAGACCCGATGCTCACTGCTTGAGAAAAACTTGCTGCGCTTTGGCATGAGTTGCTCACCGGCTGAGACAGTATATGCTGACTCACACTACCCTATTGATGTCAAGGATGTGAGCGTCTTGACAGCTCCTTGGCCCTTTGCAATGTGGGGCATCAATATGATTGGCGAGATCAAACCTACTGCGCCCAACGGGCATCGTTTCATCTTGGTAGCAATTAATTACTTTACAAAATGGGTTGAGGCAACTTCCTTTGCTACTGTAACCAAGAACGTCGTGGCACAGTTTATTCGGCACAATCTGATTTGTCAATATGGTTTACCAGAGAGGATCATTATGGACAATGGTACAAATCTCAATAGTAAGATGATCACCGAGCCCTGCAAGCAGTTCAGGATACAACATCATAACTCTTCTCCTTACCGGCCGAAGATGAATGAGGTTGTTGAAGCGGCTAATAAGAATATCAAGAAGATTATGCAGAAGATGACAGTGACATACAAAGACTGGCACGAGATGTTACCATTTGCTCTTCATGGGTACCGTACCTCAGCGTGAACGTCAACAGGGGCAACACCCTATTCCTTGGTATATGGCATGGAGGCCGTCTTACCCATTGAAGTTCAGATACCCTCTCTTCGCATTATGAAGGATGCAGGTTTGAGCGAAGATGATTGGATTCAGACCCGGCTTGATCAGCTGAACTTAATCGACGAAAAGAGACTTACTGCTATTTGTCATGGTCAAACGTATCAAAAACGGATGATCAAGGCATTTAACAAAAAAGTTAGACGACAAGAGTATCAAGTTGGGGATCTAGTGATCAAGCGCATCATATTGCCACAAGGTGACCCTAGGGGCAAATGGACCCCTAATTACGAAGGGCCATTTATGGTTAAGAACATTTTCTCAGGAGGAGCTATGATTCTAACCACCATGGATGGTGACGACCTTCCTCACCCCATCAATGCAGACATAGTGAAAAAATACTACGCATAATCAGAGACCCGCTAGGTTGTTTGGCCTAGGCAAAAATAAGGGCTTCCTGGCGAACCAAAAGGGTTTGGGCAAAAATAAGGGATGAAAATGAAAAAATCTGTACACCCGGCAAGTCGAAAACCTGAAAAGGCAGCTTGGGCAAAAATGGTATCCCGGTGGACTGAAAACCCGAAAGGACGGTTCAGGAAAAAATTAGGGATTAAAGTGTAACACTATGTCTCATTGGATCACCTTACAACCAGACTTCAATATCGATTATCAAGCTTGGACGACACCAAACAATCTGATCTACCTTCAACCAAGTAGCAAAGTGATGAGATGCTCGAGGATATAAAGGCAATAACAGAGTTGGAACCCAGTGGGATTATTCACATAACTGTTTTTATTTGTTTTTCACAAACTGTATAAACTCTATTGTTCGGCGGCGTTCTCTTACTAGGACATCAGCCTCTTGTACAAAAATGCCTATTTATAGGCTGACTTCAAAATCAATACAATTCATTTCCACAAATAAATAAATTTTTATTTTTCTGTTTTGTTTTGCAAGAACGTCCAATGTTCATTTTTGATATATGCATTTGACATTAATTGTTGCTCATGATATTTACATGCGAAACAAAAGACGATTAATCTTAATATCAGAGGCAGGGGAAAATAAGAATTGTCCAGACCTTACAGTTGCTCTATCCACCAGGTACAAGGATAGATTTAGCTGAAGAATATGACTAAGGTACATTCACTCCCCGCAGAGTAAGAAAAAGACAGTAATGTTAACTCTCCCCAGCTGAGGCTCACAACCGCGAATGAGTCAGCAATATTCTCCCCAAGCAGAGTTTATCCATCATTTATCACTAGACAATTATCCCCAACGGAGTCTAGAAAGTCTTCCCCAATGGAGTTTGGAGAGTCATCCCCAATAGACTCTGAAAGATTATCCCCAGTAGAGTCTAAAAGATTATTCCCAATGAAGTTGCAACTAAAAGATCATCCCCAACGGAGTTCATTCCTTTCACAAGCAGAAACTCAATCCCCAACAGGATTCAGTATCGCCAACAACGGTAATTCATCCCCAGCTGAATTTATCAGCAGAATCCTCAGCAGAGCATGTCCTCCCCGCAGAGTCATTTCCTCATCAGTTTATTCCCCAACGGAGTTATCCTCTCCCACAGGTTTATTCTCACAATCATCTTCATTCACTATCCCAAGCGGAAACGAAGAATTCAACTCTCTTCTCCAGCAGCAATCCGGGATTTATTTTCCCTAGCTAAAAACATCACATTTCCATACATCATGACACATGCATATACGCATCATACAGCACAATCTCATTTATTTTGATAACATCATTGGCTGATACATATCATGCATTACATGCAGCTAACCTTTACCTTTCAGGAAAGATACAATCAAATTCTCCCAAAAGCAAGCTATGAAGCCCGTATTTGACCAGACAATAGTTTAAATCCTCAACAAGCCGTGAAACCCGGATTACAATCGGATAACAGCTCAGTAAGTTATTGTGAATCCTGGATTACGACCAGACAACAATACAAGTTCCTGTGAAACCTGGATTACAACCAGATAGTGATTAAAGACACTGTGAAGGCTGGATTTCGACCAGATAACAGTAAGGGATATATGGCAACTTAGATTACGACCAAATAGCAGTTCATCTGGCCAGATACTATAAAGCTCGGATTACGACCGGATGTTAGTTGGCCCAAAGCCAAAGGGAAGCCCGGATTACGACCGGATAGCCATTTGATCTCTTCTGAAGACTGGATTACGACCAGATAAGAAGTAAAGTGTTCTGAAGATTGGATTATGACCTGTGATACGATGGGAAGAACTGACTGTTTTTTTTGGAATGCTGGTTTGCATTTTGCGTTTTTGCAAAATGTCGCGGTAAGCAAGAGTCGCCACCGACTTTTATTTTATCCAACAAGGAAAGGAAAAAAGCACAAAAAAAGTCCTTTTTCGAGATTATCTCTGAGTACGGGGGGTAGATTATAGAAAGGGAAGGTATTAGTACCCTTTCTATCCGTAGTTATCTATAGGCTCTTAGGTACTTGCTCATCATTTTCAAAATTGTTCTCTTTGTGCTTGTGGGTTTGAAAAGTTTTTGTTTTTAACTTCGATTTAACTCTTGCTTCTGTCCTCAAGAGTGTAATGAAGTGTTTTTGAAAACTTTGTTTGAAAAGGAGTGTAAGTGTGAAAAAAGTTTTGTTTTGGATGAGCAAGTATCTAAGAACTATCTACCTACTCGAAAAAGGAATCTTTCTATGCTAGTTTCCTTTAGACAATGCTATCCCACTATTAGTGAGTAGGTAGCACCGTCGTTGGAGTTTGAGGGTCAATTCGAATGAGGGACTTACAGTCACTAAAGCAATGTTAGGACGCCTTAGCGGTAACCCTAATGTCTTAGATCATTTGTTTGAGGCAACAATATCCGAGGCAACCGTTTCGAGGCAACTATGATCTTTTAGACAAGAGGGTGACCTCTAAAACGACCTATACTCAATGACCGTGTACGAAGGCAACCAAGTAGGGTGTACCCTAAGAGTGCGCATGTGTGAGTGTGTCGTTTTCAGTTATTTTTATCTTTGCACATGTTAAGAGTGATCTAATTTGATTTTAAGATTAAGCATTCAGTCTTGTCATGCAAACCCTATTATCGAACGTCTAACAGTTATAATTAGCAGAATTAAAATGTGGAAATCAAATTACAAGGCGTCGGGTATTTACATCGCCAAAAGCAACCCTTTGTAAATAAAATAAAATAAAAGCAGAAAAATAAATAAAATGTCCTAAATATTTATTACATACCGGAAGCAGATACATTAATTGGATGAAGAAAAGTAAAGCGCGACGCGAAATTAAATCGAATGCGAATTTTAGGGTTTTGACCCTTTTAAAAGAAAATGCTTTTTTGTTATTTTTATTTAAGAAAAGAAATTAATCCTAAAATTAAATACTAAATTAATTATAAAATTAATTAAATGGAAAAAATAATTAATGACATATTTTTGGAGTTTTTGATATTTTAAGAAAGAAATTAAAAATAATTAAATTAAAGTTAAAACCTAATTAATTCTAATTGATTTTAAATATTTACAAAATGAATTAAAGTTGTTCTAGAATTAAAAACCTAATTGATTAGTTAGTATTTATTAATAAAAATAAAATTTTGAATTAAAAATTATTTTGGTGATTTTTTGATAAAAAAAAAAGAAAATTTGTTATTGGTTAGAAATTAATTAAAATAAAATAAAATAACTAAATTAAATAACAAAATATAAAGAGAAAGAGAGAATGGGCCTTTTTTGGAGGGTGTAGAAAGCATTTTTGTTGCCCCATTAAGGCTGATCCATGTGACTTTTTCTGATCATGTGCCCACGCATTGACTAGCCTTTTGGTGGACCTTCAATACTTGACCACCAGATCTGGCCACCTGGCCATCTGGCATGCTGAGGAGTGAGGCGCACGGTGGACTGTGGACTTGTGTGCACACTAGATCTCCTGAAAAATAACAAGAAAATACAAATTGCTGGAGGCAGGGATCGAACCCCTGACCTCCAGCCTTGAGAGCCTTAAGCGCTGAGGTGTCTACCACTGGGCTGCGTTGTTTCATTTGTTATAATAATAATAACATAATGCAATATATAAAAACAAAAATCAATTGCCAGAAATAAAAATAACGCGCGTTATTTGAATGGTCCAATGATGGCGTGACACGCCTTCATATCCTTCATTGAACCATTGCTAAAAGTTCCAGGGCTTATACCTACGGACAGAGGTCCGTCACTACAAACCAGGCATCTCTAAAATCCTGTACAGGCCATGGAAATGCATTCTAAAACCATGGTTGAGTTCGTCTCAACATGCTGATCACAATCGTAGCCATTATCATGGCCAATTTTTCCTGAAACGAAAAACCCTAAAAACGAACAACAAACCCTAGCAATGTTGGATCTTGATACAGGTCAGATAAATGAAATTGGTTATTACAAAAAGCTTGCAAATGATGCGTGGATTAAGAATATGCAATCATTTCATGTTAACAATGCCTAAATTCAAGAATACTAAATCAAGAATGTAATGAATCCGTGGATGACTTACAGTGCTATGGGAAGCTGGAAAACGCGTGGTTGTGATTGGTTTCACTTGTGGAGATGGCCAGGAAACGATTGGGACAAGTCTCAAGGCTTGAATTTGCCTCTAGGGTTGATTTCGGAGTCACACTTTTTCTGTTTTTTTGCAAACTTTGTTCTGCCTCTACAAATGATTTCTAACCCTCATTCTTGTATGCACACGATCCTTATGTATTGCTCAATGCATTAGGGTAAAAAATTCTCTCCAAATCTTCCCCCATTGATGATTTTGATATTTGATTTTATTCTCTTTCAAAACTTTCCAAATTTGACTTGAATCCAATCTCCCTGTGCACAATTACCTTGATACGAATTTGATTGCATTGCTAGCTGTAATTAGAACCTGAAACAACCAAAAAATCCTTTGTTATCAATGCTTTGGATTTTATTTGATTTTATTTGATTTAAATCAAATTAATTCAAACAAAAATCAAAATAATTAATAAAAATGTGATATGGACACATGGCCAAGACTAGAGCACGTGGGAAATAATTCAAACTCAAAACAAGTGAAAAAGAATGGACCCATTTGGAAAAATTTGATGTTTTGGGCAAAGTTGACTTTTGGCAATTTTGCAAAAAAGTCCAACTTCAACAATGCATAACTTCTTCAATTTTGAACTTTTGGAGTTCTTCTTGGACTTTTTAGAAATCTTGAGATGTCCTCTAATCAACCCTTTTGGTATCATATCATTTTGATACTCCATGCTCAAGTTAGAAGCTTTGACAAAAAAGGTGTTTTTGTTGACTTTTCTAAATGACCTATAATGTCCAAATTCATAACTTCTTGTGAGTGTATATTTTGATCTTGGGGTATGAAGATGGATTGTAGTTAATTTCATCCTCTTCAAAATGAGCTTTTGATGGGTCATTTCTCATAAAGTATGAGAAAGTTATGCTTGGTCAAAGTTGGGTTGACTTTTCCTACAAAACCCTAATTTAGCAACTTTCAAATCTTGATGAATTTTGAGCAATCCTTGATGAATCATGATCAAACCTTGATAAAATGATGAAATACACTTCAAAATGAGAATGTTGACAAAAAATCTTGAAGTTTGACTGTTTGTAAGTCACAGTTGACTTTTGCCCTAGCATAATCGATTTTTGGGCCTTTTGAGCAATTGAATGAGCAAAATTCCTCTGCAAGGCTTGAAACTTGACATGGATGATCTTGAGAACATATTAGGACATTGGTGAGCACTTGGGGTCACTTGGACTCAAGTATCTTGATGCAACACAAAACCCTAATTTGAGTAGACTGCCTTAGGAGAGAGCTTGTCTGGCCAACCCTGAGGGGAAACATCTTCGTCAAGATTTAAGAGATCGCCCGTAATTCAACTGAGAAAACTTATCTGTTGAGATTTAGGAACTCGTCTGTAATTCTACGGAGGAACACTTTTGTCGAGATTTAGGAATTCGCCTGTACTTCAACTGAGAAAACATCTCTGCTGAGATTTAAGAACCTGTCCGTAATTCAACTGGGGAAACATCTTCGTCGAGATTTAAGAACTCGCCCATAATTCAACTGAGAAAACTTCTCTGCTGAGATTTAGGAACTCGTTTGTAATTCAACGAAGGAACACTTTTGTCGAGATTTAGGAACTCGCCTGTACTTCAACTGAGAAAACATCTCTGCTGAGATTTAAGAACCTGTCCGTAATTCAACTGGGGAAACATCTTCGTCGAGATTTAAGAACTCGCCCGTAATTCAACTGAGAAAACTTCTCTACTGAGATTTAGGAACTCGTCTGTAATTCAACGGAGGAACATTTATGTCGAGATTTAGGAACTCGCCTGTACTTCAACTGAGAAAACATCTCTGCTGAGATTTATGAACCTGTCCGTAATTCAACTAGGGAAACATCTTCGTCGAGATTTAATAACTCGCCCATAATTCAATTGAGAAAACTTCTCTGATGAGATTTAGGAACTCGTCTGTAATTCAACGGAGAACACTTTTTTCGAGATTTAGGAACTCGCCTGTACTTCAACTGAGAAAACATCTCTGCTGAGATTTAAGAACCTGTCCATAATTCAACTGGGGAAACATCTTCGTCGAGATTTAAGAACTCGCCCGTAATTCAACTGAGAAAACTTCTCTGCTGAGATTTAGGAACTCGTCTGTAATTTAATGGAGGAACATCTATGTCGAGATTTAGGAACTCGCCTGTACTTCAACTGAGAAAACATATCTGCTGAGATTTAAGAACCTATCTGTAATTCAACTAGGGAAACATCTTCGCCGAGATTTAAGAACTCGCCCGTAATTCAACTGAGAAAACTTCTCTGATGAGATTTAGGAACTCGTCTGTACTTCAACAGAGGAAAACTTTGTCGAGATTTAGGACCTTGTCTGTAATTAAACTGAGAAAAACATCTCTGCTGAGATTTAAGAACTTGTCAATAATTCGACTGGAGTAAAAGCTTCAAAACTTTGAATTTTGTGAGAATTTAACCGCATCCTTCCTAAAAGGTAAACATTGTATGTAATGCATGATATGTATCAGGCAATGATATTCTCAAAATAAATGAGATTGTGTTGTGTGATGCGTATATGCACATGTCATGATGTATGGAAATGTAATGTTTTTAGCTGGGGAAAATAAATCCCGGATAGCTTCTAGAGAAAAGAAGTGAATTCTTTGTTTCCGCTGGAGATAGTGGATGAAGATGATTGTGAGAATAGACCTGCATGAGAGGATAACTCCGTTGGGGAATAAACTGATGAGGATATTACTCTGTGGGGAAGAGATGCTCTGTAGAGGATTCCACTGATAAATTTTGCTGGGGATGAATTACCGTTGCTGGTGATACTGAATCCTGTTGGGGATTGAATTCCTGTTTGTGAAAGGAATGAACTCCGCTGGGGATGATCTTTCAGTTGCGAATTCACTGGGGATAACCTTTTAGGCTCTACTGGGGATAAACTTTCAAAGTCTACTAGGGATGATTCTCTACACTCCACTGGGGAAGCTTTTTTAGACTGCGCTAGGGAGAATTTTCAAACTCCATTGGGGATATTTTATACTCCACCGGGGATAATAAGACTTTTCAGTGCTGATGGTAGATAAACTCTGCTTGGGGAGGATATTACCGATTCATTCACAGTTACGAGTCTCAGCCGGGGAGAGTTAACATTACTGTCCTTTTCTTACTCTGCGGGGAGTGAATGTACCTTAGACATATTCTTCAGCTGAATCTACCTTTGTACCTGGTGGATAGAGCAACCGTAAAGCTTGGACAAATCTTATTCGCCCCTGTTTCCGATATCACAAGTAATCGTCTTTTGTTTCGCATGTAAATATTCATGAGCAGCAGTTAATGTCAAATGCATATATCAAAAATGAACATTGGACGTTCTTTGCAAAACAAAACAAATAAAAGGAAAAACAGTTTGAAATTTCTTTGAAGATGAATTGTATTGATTTTGAAGTTTGGCCTGTAAATAGGCGTTTTTGTACAAGAGGCTGACGTCCTAGTAAGAGAACACCGCTGAACAATAGAGTTTATACGATTTGTAAAAAACAAAGAAAAACAGCTATGTGAACAATCCCACTGGGTTCCAACTCTGCTATTATCTTTATATCCTCGAGAATCTCATCACTTTGCTGCTTGGTTGAAGGTAGATCAAATTGATTAGTGTCGTCCGAGCTTGATAGTTGATACTGAAGTGTGGTTGTAGGTGATCCAATGAGACATAGCCTTACGCTTTGATCCCTAATTTTTTCCTGGACCGCCCTTTCGGGTTTTCAGTCCACCGGGATACCCATTTTTGCCCAAGCCGCCTTTTCAGGTTTTCGACTTGCCGGGTGTACAGATTTTTTCATTTTCATCCCTTATTTTTGCCCGAACCCTTTTGGTTCGCTGGGAAGCCCTTATTTTTGCCTAGGCCAGTCAACCTAGCGGGTCTTTGATTATGCATAGTATTTTTTCACTATGTCTGCATTGACGGGGTGAGGAAGGTCGTCACCATCTATGGTGGTTAGAATCATAGCTCCTCTTGAGAAAATGTTCTTAACCACAAATGGCCCTTCATAAGTAGGGGTCCATTTTCCCCTAGAATCACCTTGAGGCAGTATGATGCGCTTGATAACCAGGTCTCCAACTTGATACTCTCGTCGTCTGACTTTCTTGTTAAACGCCTTGATCATCCGTTTTTGGTACGTCTGACCATGACAAATAGCAGTAAGTGTCTTTTCATCAATTAAGTTCAGCTGATCAAGCTGGGTCTGAATCCAGTCATCTTCGCTCAAACCTGCATCCTTCATAATCCAAAGAGAGGGTATCTGAACTTCAATGGGAAAGACTGCCTCCATGCCATAAACCAAGGCATAGGGTGTTGCCCCTATTGACGTCCCCGCTGAGGTACGGTACCCATGAAGAGAAAAAGGTAACATCTCGTGCCAATCTTTGTACGTCACCGTCATCTTCTGCACAATCTTCTTAATGTACTTATTAGCCACTTCGACAGCCCCATTCATCTTCGGCCAGTAAGGAGAAGAGTTGTGATGCTGTATCTTGAACTGCTTGCAGAGTTCGGTGATCATATTGTTATTGAGATTTGTACCATTGTCCATAATGATCCTCTCTGGTACACCATATCGACATATCAGATTGTGCCGAATAAACCGTGCCACGACGTTCTTGGTTACAGTAGCAAAGGAAGCTGCTTCAACCCACTTCGTAAAGTAATCAATAGTTACCAGGATGAAACGATGCCCGTTGGACGCAGTAGGTCTGATCTCGCCGATCATATCAATGCCCCACATTGCAAAAGGCCACGGAGCTGTCAAGATGTTCAGAGGTACTGGAGGTATGTGCACCTTATCAACATAGACTTGGCACTTGTGACAGGTCCGAGAATGCTGATAACAGTTAGCTTCCATTGTAGACTAATAGTATCCTGCCCGAAGGATCTTTTTCGCCATGGTATGTCCACTGGAATGAGTCCCGAAAGTACCTTCATATAACTCCACCATAATCCTTTCTGCTTCGTTCTTATCCACACAACGTAGTAAAGTTGAATCATGGTTACACTTTTAAAGAATGCCATTGCTGATGAAGAACTTCGCCGCGAACCTCCTCAAGAATTTCTTATCATTAACAGATGCACCCTCTGGGTACTCCTGAGCCTCGAGATAGCTCTTCACTTCATGAAACCAGGGTTTATCTGTTACCTCCTCAGTCTCAAGGTCACAACAATGTGCAGGGTCATCCAACCTCTCAATGGTAATTTGGGGAGCTTCATTGTCCCATCTGACCTTGAACATAGAAGAGATCATAGCTAGCGCGTCCGCCAATTGATTCTCATCTCTAGGGAAGTGTTCAAAGGTTATCTCCTCGAAATGTGGAATCAACATCAATACATACTCCTTGTAAGGAATAAGATTAGGGTGTTTCGTATCCCACTCGCCTTTGATCTGGCTGATCACGAGAGCGGAATCTCCGAAAACACTTAAGAACTTAATCCTTAAGTCAATAGCTGCTCGAAGACCCATAATGCATGCTTCATACTCCGCCATGTTGTTGGTGCAGTTGAAACATAGTCGGGCGATGAACGGAGTATGAGAGCCTTCAGGAGATATGATCACGACGCCAATGCCATTACCCAAAGCGTTTGAAGCTCTATCAAAGTACATAGACCATCAGGATCCCTCCTCAGGTCCTTCATGCGGTCCATGTGTCTCACAGTCATTTACCAACATGATATTCTCATTCGGGAATTCAAAGTTCATAGACTGGTAATCGTCCACTGCCTGATGTGCCAAATGATCTGCTAACACACTTCCCTTGATTGCCTTTTGGGTCGTGTACTGGATGTCATACTCAGTCAAAATCATCTGCCATCTTGCTATTCTTCCAGACAAGGCAGGCTTTTCAAAGATATACTTGATTGGATCCATCTTTGATATCAATAGAGTAGTGTGAGTCAGCATATACTGTCTCAGCCGGCGAGCAGCCCATGCCAAAATGCAGCAAGTTTTCTCAAGCAACGAGTATCGGGTCTCGCAGTCGGTAAACTTTTTGCTAAGGTAATAAATAGCATGCTCTTTTCGGCCAGACTCGTCATGCTGCCCCAACACGCACCCCATTGAATTATCGAGTACTGTCAAGTATAAGATCAGAGGTCTCCCTTCAACTGGAGGCATCAAAATAGAGGGCTTTTGGAGATACTCTTTAATCCTTTCAAAAGCGGCCTGACATTCATCGTTCCATCTTACCACTTGATCTTTCTTCAACAGCTTGAAGATTGGCTCACAAGTAGCAGTTAGGTGTGAGATAAACCGAGCAATATAGTTCAGACGTCCCAGAAAGCCTCTGACTTCTTTTTCTGTTCGGGGAGCCGACATTTCATGTATAGCCTTCACCTTTGCAGGATCCACTTGAATACCTTTATCACTTACGACGAAGCCCAACAACTTACTAGATCTCACCCCGAAGGTGCACTTGTTCAGGTTTAACCTCAGCTTGTACAACTTCAACCTGTCAAATAACTTCTGAAGGTGGTCAAGATGTTCTTCTTCAGTCTGGGATCTTGCAATCATGTCGTCAACGTATACCTCAATCTCATGATGGATCATGTCATGGAACAAAGCGACCATGGCGCGCTGATACGTTGCCCCAACATTCTTCAATCCAAAAGGCATGACCTTGTAGCAAAAGGTACCCCATTGAGTAACAAAGGTTGTCTTCTCCATATCTTCGGGAGCCATCTTAATCTGATTGTAACCGTAGAAACCATCCATGAAGGATAAAACCTTATGCCGTGCGGTGTTGTCAACCAGAACATCAATATGAGGCAGAGGGAAATCATCCTTGGGGATTGCCCTGTTCAGATACCTATATTCAACACACATTCGAACCTTACCATCATTTTTCGGTACCGGAACCACGTTGGCGACCCACTGCGGGTAAGAAGTAACTGCTAGAAAACCGGCGTCAAACTGTTTCGTAACTTCAGCCTTTATTTTCTCAAACATCTCTGGGCGCATTCGGCGAACTTTCTGTTTCACTAGAGGACAGTCTTCCTTGGTAGGCAAATGGTGAACCACGATATCGGTATCCAACCCAGGCATATCTTCATAAGACCAGGAAAAGATCTCAACATAGTCACGTAGCATCTGAATCAACCGTTGCTTAACACTAGGCTCCAGATTTGCACCAATCTTGACCTCTTTCTTGTCTTCCTCTGTACCCAGATTTACTGTTTCCACTGGCTCTTCATGCGGTTGTATGGCCCTCTCTTCCTGAAGTAACAATCTAGCAAGTTCACCAGGCACTTTGCAATCATCCTCACCTTCCTCAACTTGGTTGATCGGACTTTCGAAGTCATAACCGGCAGTAGCAGAGTCGTTATCAGTGGGATCCAGAGTGGATGTAGACCTGTATATGTGAGTGTGTGTAAAATAGCTGTTTTGCAAGATAAAAAAGAAAAACAAGGAGCGCAAAATTTGTAATGCAAGAAAACATCCAATGCTTTTATTAATGATATATGGAGATGACAAATATCAAGCCCTCACAAACAAAGCCACGGTGCCTCGGGTAAGACACCGGGCCATAAAGTTCAAAAAATTGTCTGTTACAAACTTAAAACAAAAGTCTCATTACTGGGTAATAAAAGAAATTGGGACGAAGTCCTTTGCCGTCCAATTGCTCAAGACACCGTCAGTAGTGGGGTATATCCAGCTGTCAATATCAAACTCTTCTTCATCATCCCCAATAGCATTCACTCCCGCGTCATGTTTGGGCATAGGTGCTGTTATGACATTAGGTTTCTCTGGTGCTTCGAACTCAATCTCCTTAGCCTCAATCAGATCCTGTACTTTATTCTTCAAGACCCATCAGTCATTTGTATCATGCCCCAGGCTATCAGAGTGAAAAGCACAGCGGGCATTTGGATTGTACAGCGGTGATGTTGTATTGGGATTCTTTGGGGCTTCCTTCGAGATCACCAAGTTGGTCTTTAACAATTGCGGCAGAATCTGAGACAGGGCCATATGGAGCTGAGTGAACTGTCTTCGCGGCCTCTCGGCTCTTGGCTGATTGTTGTGTTATGAGGCAACAACAAGTCTTGATATAACAACCGCATTGACTGCTTGGCGGCGCTTAGGTCTATTATGTCTCTTTGAACTGTAAACGACACTGGACTCCTTCTTAAAAGGCTTCTTCTTGGTACTTGATGAAGCACCCTTCTGTATCTTACCGCTCTTGATACCGGCCTCAACTCTTTCCCCGATCATAATTAGCTCAGTAAACCCGAACAATGAACTTCCAATCAGATGGTTGAAATACGGACCAGACAAGGTCCCCAGAAACATATCCACTAACTCTCTGTCAGCTAGTGGGGGTTGCACTCTTCCAGCAAGGTCCCTCCATTTCTGAGCGTAGTCTTTGAAACCTTCGCTCGCACTCATAGACATACCCTGAAGTTGGGTACGCGTGGGAGCGAGGTCGGCATTGTATTGGTACTGCTTGTAAAAAGCAACAGCAAGGTCTTCCCAATTACGGATACTAGCTCCTTCCAGATGGTAAAACCATTCAAGTTGAGTCCCTGAAAGACTATCTTGAAAGAAATGGATCAAAAGGTTCCTGTGAGCGGTATATGGCTGAATCTTTCTAACATACGAACGGAGGTGTAGCTTTGGGCAGGAGACCCCATCATATTTAGCAAAGATTGGTGCTTTAAACTTGTGGGGAATAACCACCCCAGATGACAAACCCAAATCTCCGAAGTCCAGACCAGGTACCTTCTGGATCTCCATCGCACTCAACCGGTCTTCAAGCTGTTTATACCTATCCTCAACCGGAGGATACTGGTCTTCGTCAAAGTCAGTCTCGTTGTCTGAAACCACAGGGCTAGGAGCCCTCCTTTCTTCTTGGTTTTCTACCCCTCCAGATGAGTGGGATAAATTGACTTCATCTCACAAATTGTTCCCGAATCTGCGACCCATGTTTAGGAGGACTGTCTTCTTCTTCTTATCCTTCAAGATAAGAGTCTTCAGATCTTGTTGACCCTTATCCAAGTTCATGAACATTTCCTGGAACTGAGCGTTTTGAGCTTGCAGAGCCTTGATGGCTTGATCAGTTGATGTTTCAGAAGACATGATGTGCTGAAATAAACAGCGAAGAAGATGAGAAACCTGTAAGGGTACCTGTGATGAGGTGCATGGAATGAAATGCGTATGATATGATTTCAAAGACGTCGAGAGATTCAAATTCGTAAACTAAAATGAAACACACTTTTATTAGATAAACTTGAAACAATGTTTGATAAATGCCTTTAAGGTGTTACAAAAGGAAATACTAAAAAGTAAATCAAAACTAGAAAAGACATCAGCGCTCCCATGGTTATTTGCCTCCTGTGCTGACATAGTCATTGAGGACCTTTTCATTCTCCAACTGTCTTGTAAGCTTTAGAATCTTCCGCTCCTGCTCGTGATATTTTTCTCTGTAAGTATCCCGTTCCTCTCTCAGCTACATCCAAGACCTCTTTAATTCCCCAATGTCAGTAGGCATGTATGGATGGAGGATGGTAGGAGGAACCCCTTCTTCATCAGCACTCTCAACAATTACCGGTAAGACAGCTTCGTACGACATTCCCAGCTTTTGGTCACGGATTCGAACCCATCGGAGATATGGTTCCATCGGAAGAGAGGTCTTCATCCCTAACTCATGCAGATCAGACCTGTGTACCCTATCCCAAGCTCGTATGAACCTGCGGCGATGCTCCTCACTATCCCCTTGGAAGTCAAAGACAATGCTCGACATTAGCAACTCATGAAGTCCGTCCCTCCTAGCTCGCCCAAACTGACATAAGGCCAAACAAGGATTATAGGTAATCCCTCCTCGAATTCCCAGTAGTGGAACATTGGGGTATTCCCCACAACGATCAATAATAGCTACTTCTTCCATGTCTTTAGTGCTCTAGATAATGTCAGTGCGAGCGAGAGACATAATTCTGTAGGCCCAACCCATGCCTTCCTTGTTCTTTAAAACTGATTTGGGGAGGTGAGAAATAAACCACCTCGCCAGCAATGGTGCACAACACATAAGGGTTCCCCATTTCCGAGCAGTACGGGCATAAAGAGAGTGCAGAATGTCACCCAAGAGAGTGGACACAGGATTACAGGACATGAAAATCTTCACTGCATTCACGTTGAAGAAAGAATCTGAGTTAGGAAACAACACTAAACCATAAATGAGAAGAGCCAGGATATCCTCGAATGCTTGAAAATCCAAACTGTCCCAAAACTGATTGGCCCGATCAACCAAGAATTTAGCCAAGAAGCCTTTTGTCCCACTTCGAGTGTCCCAATTAGGCATTACCTCAGCTTTTGTCAGATGGAGGGCTGAAGCAATCTCTTCAGGCTAAGGACTTTCTCCCAACCTGTAAACGGGGTCTGCTCTAGAATAGAGATACCAAGTATATCAGAGAACTCCTCTAGAGTAGGGACCAATTGGTAGTCCGGAAAAGTGAAGCAGTGGTATAATGGATCAAAGAACTGGCACAAAACACTCAACATCTACTCATCCATCTTGGAAGTGACCAAACCAAGGAGGTGACCATGTCTTCTGATAAAGGAGGAAGTGTCAGGAACCTTTGCAACCAAATCTTTAAGCTGAGTAGGAATCTGTACAAAGTTGATCCGAATAGTGTTTCTACGCATAGAGGCCATGACCTACAAAATAGAACAAAGATGAATCCCCTCTGTCTTTGAAATGGGTTAGTCTGATGCAAGATGCATGCAATGTCATAATGCACGATGTCATGATAGAAACACACCACAAGTATTCACATATAGCAAACATGGTAAGGGAAAACAAGTCACACAGATAGCCCTTAGATTTCAGGCTGGCATGGAGTTTAGGTATTACCCTCTTTCAGTTTAGTTGGTTCAAACCTGTCCTAGTAATAGTAACTGGGTTCTAGAGGATCTCAATATCACTGAACACCCTCGATCGGTCATAATTCCAGTTTGGCAACCTTTTCTTGCAGCCAGAATCATCGCGAGAGTTTGGTCTCAATGAGTGTAGCATACTGCTACTGTTCTATGGCCAAGTTGGTCAATTATAGGTTCTAAGGTCAGTTGGTGCTTAATGAACCATTAGAAGACCCATATTATCCTTGTTCCACCATAAGGGATATCGGTATAAACTAAAGTGCCACACCAACATAGCTACTGCTTCAACCGTATCGGTCTACGCTGTACAGTTCCCTCACAGTCTATTGCTACTTACCTAACAGGTATCCCCCAAATCCGGGTTAGGATCTATAATAACTCCGATTAAAACCCACAAAGATAAATCATACAAATCAAGCAATTGAAAACATTATGATGAACTATTCCTAAGGTACACCCCACTTTTATTTATCCCCAGCAGAGTCGCCAGTTCTGTGATACGGTGGGAAGAACTGACTGTTTTTTTGGAATGCTGGTTTGCGTTTTGCGTTTTCGTAAAATGTCGCGGTAAGCAAGAGTCGCCACCGACTTTTATTTTATCCAACAAGGAAAGGAAAAAAGCACAGAAAATTCCTTTTTCGAGATTATCTCTGAGTACGGGGGGTAGATTATAGAAAGGGAAGGTATTAGCACCCTTTCTATCCGTAGTTATCTACGGGCTCTTAGGTACTTGCTCATTATTTTCAAAATTGTTCTCTTTGTGCTTGTGGGTTTGAAAAGTTTTTGTTTTTAACTTCTATTTAACTCTTGCTTCTGTCCTCAAGAGTGTAGTGAAGTGTTTTTGAAAACTTTGTTTGAAAAGGAGTGTAAGTGTGAAAAAAGTTTTGTTTTGGATGAGCAAGTATCTAAGAACTATCTACCTACTCGAAAAAGGAAGCGTTTTATGCTAATTTCCTTTAGACAATGCTATCCCACTATTAGTGAGTAGGTAGCACCGTTGTTGGAGTTTGAGGGTCAATTCGAATGAGGAAATTACAGTCACTAAAGCAACGTTAGGACGCCTTAGCGGTAACTAACCCTAATGTCTTAGATCATTTGTTTGAGGCAACAATATCTGAGGCAACCATTTCGAGGCAACTATGATCTTTTAGACAAGAGGGTGACCTCTAAAATGACCTATACTCAATGACCGTGTACGAAGGCAACCAAGTAGGGTGTACCTTAAGAGTGCGCATGTGTGAGTGTGTCGTTTTCAGTTATTTTTATCTTTGCACATGTTAAGGGTGATCTAATTTGATTTTAAGATTAAGCATTCAGTCTTGTCATGCAAACCCTATTACCGAACGTCTAGCAGTTATAATTAGCAGAATTAAAATGCGGAAATCAAATTACAAGGCTTTGTAAATAAAATAAAATAAAAGCAGAAAAATAAATAAAATGTCCTAAATATTTATTACATACCAGAAGCAGATACATTAATTGGATGAAGAAAAGTAAAGCGCGACGCGAAATTAAATCGAATGCGAATTTTAGGGTTTTGACCCTTTTAAAAGAAAATGCTTTTTTGTTATTTTTATTTAAGAAAAGAAATTAATCCTAAAATTAAATACTAAATTAATTATAAAATTAATTAAATGGAAAAAATAATTAATGACACATTTTTGGAGTTTTTGATATTTTAAGAAAGAAATTAAAAATCATTAAACTAAAGTTAAAACATAATTAATTCTAATTGATTTTAAACATTTACAAAATGAATTAAAGTTGTTCTAGAATTAAAAACCTAATTGATTAGTTAGTATTTATTAATAAAAATAAAATTCTGAATTAAAAATTATTTTGGTGATTTTTTGATATAAAAAAAGAAAGTTTGTTATTGGTTAGAAATTAATTAAAATAAAATAAAATAACTAAATTAAATAACAAAATATGAAGAGAAAGAGAGAATGGACCTTTTTTGGAGGGTGTAGAAAGCATTTTTGTTGGCCCATTAAGGCTGATCCATGTGACTTTTTCTGATCATGTGCCCACGCATTGACTAGCCTTTTGGTGGACCTTCAATACTTGACCACCAGATCTGGCCACCTGGCCATCTGGCATGCTGAGGAGTGAGGCGCATGGTGGACGGTGGACTTGTGTGCACACTAGATCTCGTGAAAAAAACTAGAAAGTACAAATTGCTGGAGGCAGGGATCGAACCCCTGACCTCCAGCCTTGAGAGCCTTAAGCGCTGAGGTGTCTACCACTGGGCTGCATTGTTTCATTTGTTATAATAATAATAACATAATGCAATATATAAAAACAAAAATCAATTGCCATAAATAAGAAAACGCGCGTTTTTTGAATGGTCCAATGATGGCGTGACACGCCTTCATCTCCTTCATTGAACCGTTGCTAAAAGTTCCAGGGCTTATACCTACGGACATAGGCCCGTCACTACAAACCAAGCATCTCTAAAATCCTGTACAGGCAATGGAAATGCATTCTAAAACCATGGTCGAGTTCATCTAAACCTGTTGATCACAACCATATCCATTATCATGGCCAATTTTTCCTGAAACGAAAAACCCTAAAAGCGAACAACAAACCCTAGCAATGCTGGATCTTGATACAGGTCAGATAAACGAAATTGGTTATTACAAAAAGCTTGCAAATTATGCATGGATTAAGAATATGCAATCATTTCATGTTAACAATGCCTAAATTCAAGAATACGAAATCAAGAATGTAATGAATCCGTGGATGACTTACAGTGCTATGGGAAGCTGGAAAACACGTGGTTGTGATTGGTTTCGCTTGTGGAGATGGCCAGGAAACGATTGAGACAAGTCTCAAGGCTTGAAGTTGCCTCTAGAGTTGATTTCGAAGTCACACTTTTTCTGGTTTTTTGCAAACTTTGTTCTGCCTCTACAATTGATTTCTAACCCTCATTCTTGTATGCACACGATCCTTATGTATTGCTCAATGCATTAGGGTAAAAAATTCTGTCCAAACCTTCCCCCATTGATGATTTTGATATTTGATTTTATTATCTTTCAAAACTTTCCAAATTTGACTTGAATCCAATCTCCTTGTGCACAATTACCTTGATACGAATTTGATTGCATTGCTAGTTGTAATTAGAACCTGAAACAACCAAAAAATCCTTTGTTATCAATGCTTTGGATTTTATTTGATTTAAATCAAATTAATTCAAACAAAAATCAAAATAATTAATAAAAATGTGATATGGACACATGGCCAAGACTAGAGCACGTGGGCAATAATGCAAACTCAAAACAAGTGAAAAAGAATGGACCCACTTAGCAAAATTTGAAGTTTTGGGCATAGTTGACTTTTGGCAATTTTGCAAAAAAGTCCAACTTCAACAATGCATAACTTCTTCAATTTTGAACTTTTGGAGGTTTTCTTGGACTTTTTAGAAAGCTTGAGATGTCCTATAATCAACTATTTTCGTCTAATCTCATTTTGATACTCCATGCTCAAGTTAGAAGCTTTGACAAAAAAAGTGTTTTTGTTGAATTTTCAAGATGACCTATAATGTCCAAATTCATAACTTATTATGAGTGCATATTTGATCTTGGGGTATGAAGATGGATTGTAGAGAATTGCATCCTATTCAAAATGAGCTTTGGATGAGTCATTTGTCATAAAGTATGAGAAAGTTATGCTTGGTCAAAGTTGGGTTGACTTTTCTTGCAAAACCCTAATTTAGCAACTTTTGAATCTTGATGAATTTTGAGAAATCCTTGATGAATCATGATCACCCCTTGATAAAATGATGAAATACACTTAAAAATGAGAATGTTGACAAAAAATCTTGAAGTTTGACTGTTTGTAGGTCACAGTTGACTTTTGCCCTAACACAGTCGATTTTTGGGCCTTTTGAGCAATTGAATGAGCAAAATTCCTCTGCAAGGCTTGAAACTTGACATGGATGATCTTGAGAACATATTAGGACATTGGTGAGCACTTCTAGTCACTTGTACTCAAGGATCTTGATGCAACACAAAACCCTAATTTGAGTAGACTGCCTTAGGAGAGAGCTTGTCTGGCCAACCCTTGGACTACTTTGAGCAATTTGGAGATCTTTCTTGCAATGTTTTGAGAAATGTGGGAGGGCAAATTTTGGGGTACAACACGACCATATAAGAAGTAAAGTGTTCTGAAGACTGGATTACGACCAGATAAGAAGTAAAGTATTGTGAAGCATGGATTACGACCAGATAGCAGTACGGAACACCATGAAGCCTGGATTACGACCGAATAACGATAAAAGGACTGAAGCCTGGATTGCGACCAAATAGCAGTACGAGACCCTGTGAAGTTTGGATTTCGACCGAATAAGTAGTTCACCTAGACAGTTACTAAGAAACTCGGAGTCGACCGGATATTAGTGTGCCATAAATTCAAGTTAAAGCCCGGATGCGACCGAATAACATTTGAATTCCTTCCGAAACCTGGATTACGACCAGATAAGAATTAAGAAGTTGCGAAACCTGGGTTACGAATGGATAACAAGTTTAATCTAATCTCCCCAGTAAGTATGAAAATCCTGGATTGCGACCAGATATCAGTCGGTCTTATTACTATGAAGCCTGGACCACGACCAGATAATAATTCATTTTCATCTCCTCGACTAAGAGACAGTTCCTCGGTAGAATAACGGACGATCGAAGTTCCTAAAATTCAACAGAGATGATTCCCCAACAGAATAACAGACGATGAAGCTCCTAAAATTCTATTTCTCTCAAGACAGAGATCAACCTTCCCCAGCGGAATCTTCCTCAATGACAGGTATACAAGCTCTTGCTAAGGAATCTCTTATGCGATCGACACTCCTTCGGATGGCATCTTTAAGCCCATTCCCGACATCGTAAGATAATTACCACTTCATGCGAGTGCAAATTTCTGGGCACTCTAGTGTTCAATCATCTTCCACCTTCGGATCACAAAAGGCACGAAAGCCAATTTACATCCTCAGGTTTAAGAAGATTAAATAGGGGCAGCTGTTGTACCCCAAAATTTTCCCTCCCATATTTCTTAAAATATTTCAAGAAAGATCCTCAAGTTGCTCAAGGTAGTCCAAGGGTTGGCCAGACAAGCTCTCTCCTAAGACAGTCTACCCCAAATTAGGGTTTCATGTTGCATCAAGATACTTGAGTTCAAGGGATCCCAAATGCTCAACATTGTCCTAATATGTTCTCAAAATCATCCATGTCAAGTTTCAAGCCTTGCAGAGAAAGTTTGCTCAGTCAATTGCTCAAAGGCCTGAAAATCGTCTGTGCTAGGGCAAAAGTCAACAGTGGCCCACATATAGTAAAACTTCAAGATTTTTGGTCAACATCCTCATTTTTAAGTTTATTTCATCATTTGATTAAGGTTTGATAATGATTCATCAAGGATTGCTCATAGTTCATCAAGACTCAAAAGTTGTTAAATTAGGGTTTTGCAGGAAAAGTCAACTCAACTTTGACCAAGCATAACTTTCTCATACTTTATGAGAAATGACCCATCCAAAGCTCATTTTTAAGAGGATGCAATTCCATACAATACATCTTCATCTCCCAATTTCAAAATATGCACTCACAAGAAGTTATGAATTTGGACATTATAGGTCATTTTGAAAAGTCAACAAAACAACTTTTTTTCAAAGCTTCATACATGATCATGGAATATAAAAATGAGATAAGACTAAAAGGGTTGCTTAGAGGACATCTCAAGCTTTCTAAAAAGTCCAAGAACACCTCCAAAGAGTAATAATTGAGGAAGTTATGCATTGGTGAAGTTGACCTTTTTTGCAAAATTGCCAAAAGTCAACTATCCCTAAAACTTCAAATTTTGCCAAATGGGCCCAATATTTTTCACTTGTTTTGAGTTGGCAACATAGTCCACGAGCTCTAGCCTTTACCACTTGTCCATATCTTATGTTTATTATTTATTTTGATTTTTATTTGAATTAATTCAATTTAAATCAAAACAAATCATGTAAATCCAAAATATTGAAAGTAAGAGATTTTGTGCTTGTTTCAGGTTCCAATTACAGCTAGCAAGCAATCAAACTCGTGCAAGGCATTAGAGTGAACGAAAAGATTGATTTTAGGCCAATTTTGGAAAGATTTAAAAGTGAATCAAATCAAAGATCCAAATCATTGTTGAAGGAAGATTGAGAGCAATTATCAACCCTAATGCATTCCTTGATACATATAGAAGCAATGCACACCTAAAAGAGAGGTTAGAAACAGGCGCATGAACAAGAACAAAAACTGAAAAAATCAAGAAAAAGTGGTGAATCGAATTTGCACTTAGAGGCATCCTCAAGACTCTTTTCCTATCCCAATCGATTCCTGGGAGTGTCAGCAAGTTAAAGCAATCAAGAATAAGGCCATTCCAGTCCCAAAAAGCTCTGTAAGTCCCTCACGATACCCTTGAATTTTTGAAATAGTTTAGCACGATTTAGGAACTGTTAACATGAATTAGTCACATATTCTTGATCTATGAGACATATGCAAGCTTTCTATATGATTTAATTACATTTATATAGCATATACAAGATTTCACCATCGCTAGGTTTCGAAGCTTCGAATTAGGGTTTTTGTCTACAGGTGAAATTAGCTTTGATGAAGGGTACCGTTGTGTTCAAAATGATGAGACGAATTCAACCATGGCGTTAGGTGTCATTTATATGGACCATGGAAGATTTGGGAACGATCCAGGGTTATAGAAACGGACAAAATGTCCATAGGTAAAAGTCTGGGACTTTTACCCACGGTGCCAGGAAGAAGACAACCAACGTGGCGACCTTCCATTGGCTTATTCAAAATTTCGCACGTGGATCTGATACCTAAGGCATTTTAATATTTGTTTATTATTTTGCATTATTATTACAATAGAAGTAATTGGCCCAGTGGTAGCCAGACAAGCGTTTAAGGCGCTGGAAGCTTGAGGACAGGGGTTCGACCCCTGCCTCCACCAAATGCATTTTTCCTAATTTCTTTCAGGTAATCTCATGTGCATACCAAGCCAAGGAGTATCATATGGCCCCTTAATCCAGCAAGCCAAGTGTCAGATGGCCAGATCTAAGGGCCATCCATGAAGGTGCATCATGAGCCATAGTCAACGCACAACATCAAATCATGCAAAGTCAAACGGACCTCACTCAAATGGGCCGAGATTCTGCTTCTTGCACCCCCAAAAATACAACTCAGGCCCAATTTCTTTCTTCATTCTTTTTTTTAGTTTTGTTTTATTTAAATTATTTATTTATTTACTAACCAATTAAACTATTTTCTTTTATCAAAAAAATCACAAAAATATTTCTTTCACCAATTAGATTTAGGTATTTTTTTATCAATAAATTTATTAATTAATTAGATATAATTTTAGGTAAAAATTTAATTATTTTGTAAATAACTTCAAAATAATTAGAATAAATAGGTTTTATTATTAACTTAATTATATTATTTTTTTCCCTAAAATAACAAAAAACCAAAAATAGGCCATTATTTTTATTGATTAATTTAATTAACTAATTAATTTTTATATTTAATTTAGAAAACTTATTTCTTTTATTAAAAAAACAAACAAAAAACATTTTTTCTTTTAATTAGATTAGGAGGGTCAAAACCCTAATTTCTTCCCGATCTAATTTTCTTCTCGCGCGCTTTATTCTATTTTTTATCCCAATTATTGTAACTGCCTACAGTTTGTAATAGTTTAAATTAGGGCGTTTATTTACATTTATCGCTTTAATTTCAAAGGGTTTGTTTTTGGCTATGTAAATACCCGAAGCCTTGTAATAGCGTAGTTTAAATTCCGCATTTTAAATTCCGCAAATTATTAACTGTTAGATGTATGAATAATTAGGATTTGCATGACAAGAATGTATGACTAATTTGAAAATAGTTAGATCACCCTAAATATGCAAAGATAAATAAACTGAAATCGAATCACTCGCACATGCGCACTCCTGGGGTATACTCCCACTTGGCTGCCTTTGGTAAACGACCATTGAGTATAGGATGTTTTAGTAGTCATCCTTTTGTCCAAAGATCAAAGTTGCCTCGGAAAGGTTGCCTCAGATATTGTTGCCTCGGATAAACGATCTAAGACATTAGGATTACTAATAAGACGTCCTAACATTGCTTTAGTGACCGTACGTCCCTTTTGAATTGACCCTCAAAACTCCAACGACGGTGCTACCTACTACTAATAGTGGGATAGCATTGTCTAAAGGAAACTGACATAGAACGATTCTTTTTTCGAGTAGGTAGATTAGCTCTTAAGTACTTACTCATTCCAAACAAAATTTTCATACTTACACTCCTTTACAAACAAAGTTTTCAAAAACACTTCATTACACTCTTGAAGACAGAAGCAAGAGTTAAATCGAAGTCAAAACAAAAACTTTTCAAAGCCCACAAACACAAAGAAAACAATTTTGAAAATGATGAGCAAGTACCTAAGAGCCCGTAGATAATCACAGATAGAAAGGGTGCTAATACCTTCCGTTTCTATAATCTACCCCCCGTACTCAGAGATAATCTCGAAAAAGGAATTTTTCTGTGCTTTTTTCCTTTCCTTGTTGGATAAAATAAAAGTCGGTGGCGACTCTTGCTTACCGCGACATTTTGCAAAAACAAACGCAAAACACAAACCAGCAAAATTTCCTTAACGAAATAGGGAAACACGGCCCGGTTCTGGCCACCGTATCACAAAAAGTTATACTATTATCTGGTTGAGTCCATGCTTCATAGTGTCGTGCTGAGGGTTATAGCTAGTTGTTATCTAGTAGGATTCCAGGCTTCACAATAAGCTTACTTGAATAGACAAAGTTGAACTGATATCTGGTCGGATCCAGGCTTCATGATAAACTTGTCTGAAGAAGATAAGGTTAAACTGATATCTGGTATGGTCCAGGATTTATGGTAACCTGCTTGGGAATTTAGTTGTTATCTGGTCGTATTCCAGGTTTCACAAAGAATTTCTGAGGGTAATTTCTATCTGGTCGGATCCAGGCTTCACAATAGCTTGTTGGGGTAGAGGCAAACTCTTCTGGGGAAAAGAAATTAAACCTTGGTCTGGTTAAGTCCCAGGTGCTTCTATATCTTTGAAGAGTTAAACTATTATCTGGTCGGGTCCAGGTTTCATAGTATTTGAAAGATGACACTATTATCTGGTCGGATCCAGGATCTATAGTGACTTGAGAAGTTGACTATTATCTGGTCGAGTCCAGGCTTCATAGTAACTTGAAAATTGTGCTAATATCTGGTCGGGTCCAGGCTTTATAGTATCTTTTAGAGATAGTAAAGGTTTTGTTGACGACTTTACTGTGGATTAGGGGTTGTGGCTCTAGGATTTGCAATAGCCCGAAAGGCAAGCTCAAGCTGGAGAATGTAGACTCAGTCGGGGAGAACAGACTCAGGTTGGGGAGGATACACTAAGCTGGGGAAGATATACTAAGCTAGCGAATTTTGTACCCGGCTGGGGAGTTATGCTACTCATTATTTGTTGGGGAAATGAAACCTGTTGGGGAAATAAACCCTGTTGATGAACTACTGAAGAGGTGAGTTCTTCTTCTTGTAAGATCAACTTAGCCGAGGAGAGAGCAGCCAAGAGATTGAGACTCTGGTTGGAGATTACCCTATGCAAAAATACTTTATGGGTAACTTTGTTGTGGATGATGTTAATGAAATAACTATGGGGTGATATTCCATATACATTAAAGAGGTGCTTGTTACTGCTTATGTCATATGTGCCAAACAATTTTAATTATGTTCATATGCATATGTTCGTTCAATTTTAGTCATTTGGAAAAATTTGCATTCAAAACAAAGACAAAAAGTTTGCACTTCAAAGTATATTTGTATTGATATTTTGCCCATGAATAAGTGCTTTTTTACAAAGAGACGGAGATCCTAGTAAGCGGAAATCTTCGAAAGAAAAAAAAAGTTGAAACCAAAAACAAATAGCCATGTGAAATGATCTCATTGCCTTCTGTGATGCAGTGGGAGAACTGACTTGAGGTTTTGCGTTTGTGTTCGCAAATGTTGCGGTTAGCAAGAGTCGCCACCGACTTTTCTTTTATCCAAAAGGAAAGGTAAAAAAGAACAAGAAAGATCTTTGAGATGTTTTCTTGAGTTCGGGGGGTAGATTATGAAAAGGGAAGGTGCTAGCACCCTTTTCATCCATGGTTTTCCATGGGCTCTTAGTTACTTGTTTAGATCACTTGCTTTTGCTTTGAAATTGTTTGAAATGGTGCTTTGTGTGGTTTGATTTTGAAAGTATTTTGAAAAGAGGCCATCGTTTAGGCAATGTTTGTAATGATTCTCGTTCGTAAGAATGTATACAAATATGTTTGTCTTTTGAAAAAAATGTTTCAATGTTTTGAAATTTGTTTGGGAATGTGTGTGTTTGTTTTTGAAAATAGCAAGGATTGTTTTTGAAATCGATCAAGTAACTAGAAGCTATCTACCTACTCAAAAGTCTTTCTTGTACATTTTTATTCCTTTGACATTGTTGACTTACCATTGATTTGGTAAGCAACCCTATGTTTGGATGTAAACGGGACAGGCGTGGGTCATCGTATGGCCATGATAGCAATGTTGCCAAATATCTTAGCATGTTTGAGGGACCAAGATCATCTTTGTTTAGGCAACCTTTTGTATAGCGTCATCGAGGGACTATGATCTTATTTTGTTTTATTTTGCCAAGATATTTCACGTGCGTAACATGGCCATTTTTGTTTAGGAAACAAAGTGGGAGAAACCCTAAGGGTGCTTGTGTGCAAAGTGTGTCATTTTACATGCTTCTGATTTGTCTTGAATTAAGTCTTTTCTATTTGTTTGATTTTTGGTCTTGTCATGCAAACCCTAGTTTACTAAACATGGTATACTAGCGATAAATTGCGTAAATGTAAACTAAGCTATTACAACAATTATTATGGGAGGGGGATACAAGTTTTTGAATGGGGATATTGCATAAAATAAACCCTAAAAATATTATTACAACCCAATTGAATATTGTGCGAAAGGAATAAATAAACAAGTATTTAAATATGTTATGTAATGTATTTATGGAAAAAATGTTTTGTATTTGTTTAAGGTATGAGAAAATAAAATTAATTAACCCTAGAAAATAAGAAAAAATAATATTATTATTTTTGGAGGGATGAAACCCTAGTTTTCAAATTAAAAGAAAAATATGTTTCCTTTTATTATTTTGTTCATTTTTTGTTCAAGAAAATAATAAATAATATTATGCACAAATATTGAAAATTAAAATATGTATGAAAAATAAATATTTGATGAGTATAAATAATACAATAAAAATATGTAGTATTTTTTGTTATTTACAAGTTATTTTAAGAAAATGATTTCTATTCTATTAAATAAATTATTTTTTATGCAAAAAATAATAAAAAAATAAAATAAAAATGTGAAAATAAATAAAATATTTTTGGTCATTTTTTTATCATTAGAAAAAATAAATGCAAGTTATAAATATGAAAATATAAATAAAAATGCAAAAATATAAAATAATAGTCAAGGGGTGCAAATAGTGGTCCGGGGGTGCAAAAAGTAAAAACAAAAAGGCCAAATGCAACAAAAAGCCCAAGCCAACTCATCTTCGTCCCTGTCCTTCAGTTCTGCGCGCGCATCATGTACAAACCTGTATCTTGCTATTGCTTGCATAAAAACAAAAACCCATAACATAAAACATGTAGCTTGTAATCTCACGATTCCAATGCTATAAAATTTGTAACCTAACTCTCAAAGATCAGAGAGAATTTAATCAGCCCTAAATCGTGACCTAATTATTTCAGCATGTTCAACATTCAAATTCTCTTAGCTCAGTTAATATAAATGGAAAGTATGCATATGTACAACTTCACCATGTTAAGGACTACATTTTTGCTTCACAAATCGTGGCTTGAGGATGCCTAAATAGAGAGATAGAGTTTTGAAAAATACCTCCTTCAGCTGGATTTGGATATGGCAATGTGGGGACTTTGAGTGAGGCCTGAGGTTCATGTGAGCTTCCTTAAAGTTCCTTCAAGCTATTTCAATGCCTAGCTTGCTTTGTGGATGGCCAGAAGTCTCTGTAGAAGTCAAGCTGCAACCTCCAAATTTGAAAATGGAAATGGCTGAAACAGAGCTTACAGTACCAGGACAAGGGCTTGGATAGCTTTGATAGGATGTATGGAAGGTGTTTGAAGTGTTGAAATAAAAAACGCACGAGCCAAAAATGAAATGGCTAGAGTTTTGCAGCAACTGGCAGTTTTGGCAGAAAAATGAAGTTTTAGAGTTTTGGAGAGTTTCAGATGTTTAGCATTCGTCCTAATCCTTGTAATGACTTGGTATATTTGTATAGAGTGATACAAAGTCCACCCCTTATCAGTTGTACCAGTTCTGACCCCTTTTGCCACTTTTCTTGCATTTGAAGAAAAGTTGAAGTGACCACGCTAACAGGCATGTCCTTGCTTGCTTGTGAGCTGATAGGAGTTGGTACATATTGCTTAAGATATATGGAGATTGCTTGCCTCAAAGAAACAGGTCTAAGGCTCAAGAATGATAAAGTTGCAAAAGCTTGCCTTTATGAAAATGGCAATGTGCCCTTTATTCCATTTATGGAATTTTCTCTTGTACAATGTTCCAAAAGCCAAAATAAAGCCTATATCCTCTGAGTTTGCATTTAATTATGGAGTTTAGAAGGATTTTAGGACCTGTAATTCAAGGTACAAGCATCATGGATCAGATTTGCAACTTGATGCATTGTAAAAATGGCATGAACAAAAGTGATAAAATGCCATTTTCTTTTCTTCGATTCTCCCTAACCACAAATGATCTTGGAGAGTTCTTGGTCATTTTGGAAAGCTTGCAACATGCTATACAATCCATCTTTGAAATTAATTTTGAGATACCTCTTATAACTAGGTGAAAAATGTCCATGAAGTTGGGTTAAAAAACTGCCTAAATTAGGGCAAAGTTTCACTAAGTTATTTAGTTCATGGACCCTTATTCACAAATTCATAACTTGAGATTCAAGCATCTTTTGGGAAAGGTTTGTGAATAAAAGTTGTATATTTCATGGAGGACTACAACTTTCATGTTGTAAGTTTTCTTCGAATCCAATTGTATCATGATGAAAAAGTGGTGGAAAGTTGAGAAAAAATAAGAAAATTTCCATACTTAGAAAAATTATAAGTTATGAAAATTTTCAAATTCAAAACCCTAATTTGCAATTTTGAGTTTCTTGGTGAACAAGTTTCATATTTTGACATATCTTGATGAATTATAACCCTTGGCACTTGATTTTGACCAAAAAGTCAAAGTTTGACTTTTCAGTGTACAGTTGACTTTTGATCAGTTGACTGGAAAATTCATCTGTCAATCCAATGAACTTGAGATCTTTTGAACCATGTAATTAGGTCAAGATGATTCCATTGAGTCCTTGAAATAATGTTTGAAGCCAATTGGTCATTTGCTAGGTTAAAAATCAGAAATTGCCCTTTCTCAGTCAAAACCCTAATTTTGACCATTTTGCCCTTTTGATGATTTGATCAAATTTCTTGAGGAGTTGTGATCCAAACTTGATAAAATGATACACAGGAGCCTAAAATGTTGATTTGGATAAAAAATTATGAAGTTTGACTGTAAATGGGCCATAGTTGACTTTTTGCCCAATACAGTTGATTTTTAGGTCAACTGTCAAATTGACTGAGCAAAAATGTGATTCAAGGCTTGAAACTTGACATGAGCAATCTTAGGGATCCAAGATGAAGTATGAAAGTCACATGAAGCATTGGTAGTCAAAAAATCCTTGTGCAAACTCAAACCCTAATTTTGGGTTATCAGTGCAAGATGATGTCTTGAGCTGAGCAAACCCTAATTCTGTCTTGAGTCCAAGAAGTCTTGTGAGGAAAAATCTTGATAAATGAGAGGGAAAATTTTGGGGTACCATGGCATGCACCTACAAGGACTGGCATGAAATGTTACCGTTTTCTCTTCACGGGTACCGTACCATGGCACACACATTAACTAGGGCAACACCCTATTCCTTGGTATATGGCATGGAAGCTGTTTTACCTATCGAGGTTTAGATTCCCTCCTTGAGAATCATGAAGGATGCTGGTTTGAGTGAAGACGATTGGATTCAGACCCGACTTGATCAGTTGAACTTAATTGACGAGAAGAGACTTACTACTATTTGCCATGGTCAGACGTACCAAAAACGGATGATCAAGGCTTTCAACAAGAAAGTCAGACGCCAGACATATCAAGTCAGAGATCTGGTAATCAAGCGCATTATCTTGCCATAAAGTGATCCCAGGGGCAAATGAACTCCTACCTACGAAGGACCATTTGTGATCAAAAACATATTTTCTGGTGGGGCAATAATCTTAACCACCATGGACGACGACGACCCGCCGCACCCTGTGAATGCATACATAGTCAAAAGATACTACGCATAAATGACCCACTAGGTTGACACACCTAGGCAAAAAAGGGCATCCCGGTGAATCAAAAACCCAAAAGGGAGATTCAGGCAAAAATTAGGGATAAATAAAAAAAAATCTGTACACCCGGCAAGTTGAAAACCCGAAAGGGCGACTTGGGAAAAAAAGGGTTTCCCGGTGGACTGAAAACCCGAAAGGGCGGTCCAGGAAAAAGTTAGGGAATTAAAGCGTATGACTATGTCTCGTCAGATCACTTTAAAGACAATCTCTTCACTGACAAACTCTGAGCTTCTGATCAACTCAATCATCTTCGGACGAAGTAACAGATGGACAAGATATTCGGAGATACGAAGGCTATAGCAGAATGGGAACCCCATGGGATTTTTACACACATAGCTATCTTTCTTTGTATAAAATTTTCTTACTTTTATGACACCATCCTCTTACTAGGATGCCTGTCTCCTTTGTACAAAACACTTATTCAAAGTAAATACAAAGATGTCTCTTTCAAAGTATAGAAAACTATCTGCCTTCTTTTCTTTTACACTTGTGTTTTTATTTGCAAAAGCGTCCAATGATTCATTGATGAACATATGCATTTGAACATAATTACTGTTTACAAATAAGCAGGATGGAAAAGAACAATTACTGACATACTGAAAGGATAGGAAAACGTCTTTAGACTATTCCAGGAGCAATCCCTACAGTACATCATCTAGATCCCCAACGGTGCTAAAACCTTGAAATACATATCCCCAACGGAGTTATAATTTCAAACCCTTAATTCCCATCAGAGTTAAGTTTTCAAACTCCCAATCCATAGCGGAGCAAAAGCTTTGAGTTACAGATTCCCAGCGGAGATGAAACCTTCTTCCCTAGTCGAGTCAAGATTTCTAACTACCTCCAGTTAATCCAATTTCCCCAACAAGTTATCTTGAAGTCTGGAAATCAACCAGATAACAGTTAACTTTTGTCTCTCCCCAACCTAGGATAACTTCCCAGTAGAGTGGAAGACGACTGAAAACTCCCGAACTTACTCTCCAGCAGTAAGCCTTCTTCCCCACAGAGTTTCAAACTCCCCAGCAGATTGAAGATTCTCATTCTCATTTCCCTAGTGAAGTCACCAAAGTTTTCATTACTCCTCAACAGAATGAAGATTCTCATTCTTAGTTCCCCGCGGAAATCATCAGAGTTTTCCCTATTCCCCAGCCGAGTAAGGATTCCCTTTGTGTAATCCCCCGTAGAGGTCATCAAAATTCTCTGGATTTCCCAAGCAGATTTCTTAAGCAGTTTAGCATTACTCTCACAAAAGAATTTTTGTCAATACTCCAAATTCAAGACATAAAGGATCCTTATATCCCCACAGAAGTTATCAAGGATTTTTCTAATCTCCAACAGTCACCAAGGATCTCTCATCCTCAGCAATCAAAGATTTTGAATCTCCAGCAGCGGTCAAGGATTTGTTTTCCCTGGCAGCAGTCAAAGATCTTTATTATCCCCAACTATTAAGGATTTATTTTCCTCAGCAATACAGCAAATCAGCTTACATGCGCATACATTACATCCATATATCATAAACATTGATAAAACACATATATTGCATCATATATTTCATGCAACATAACTTTGTGTTTCAGCTAACATTTTACCCTTTTTCAGGATAAGATTAACAACCTACCGTTAGTGGTATACAATCATGATACAATACAGATACACTCCAGACAAGGAAGTCATTCTGTCACTCATTCAGATTCAGTTTTTAGATACAGTTCAAATACGCTCCAAACGCGGATGCCATCCTGATACTTATTCAGATTTCAACTATCAGATTTATATTAGATACGCTCCAGACATGGAAGCCATTCTATTTCTTATTCAGATTCAACTATTAATTTCAAGTCCAGATACACTCCAAACACGGAAGTCATTCTGTCACTTATTCAGATTCTAGTTCAGATACGCTCCAGACACGGATGCCATTCTGGCCCTTATTCAGTTTTCCGATTCAAATACAATACATATATGCTCCAGACATGGAAGTCATTCTGTTACTCATTCAGATTCAGATTCAGATCTCAGATACAGTTTTGGATACGCTCCAGACGCAGATGCTATTCTATTACTTATTCAGATTCAAACTTCAGATACAGTCCATATACACTCCAGACACGGTTGCCATTCTATCACCTATTCTGATATTTCCCAACTCAGAGACGCTCCAGACACGGATGTTATTCTATTCAAAAGTTCAGATACAGCTTAGATACGCTCCAGATATGGATGAAATTCCTTTGCTCATTCAGATTCAGTCCCTAGACACAGTTCAGACACGTTCCAGACGCGAATACGATTCTGATACTTATTCTCCTGACTTACAACTTACAACTCAACAAACATTCTTGGATGGAATCTTTAAGCCCATCTCCAATAAGATTCTATAACATCTCCAAATGGCATCTTTAAGCCCATTTCTTCAACTACATTATGACGAAAGAAAATTTACGGGCACTCTAGTGTCCAATCATCTTTTACCTTTGAGTCACGAATGACAAACTCGCCAATCTAACTCTTGAAGTTCAAGAAGATTGAACAGGGGTAGCTGTTGTACCCCAAAATTTTCCCTCTCATATTATCAAGATTTTTCCTCACAAGACTTCTTGGACTCCAGACAGGATTAGGGTTTGCTCAGCTCAAGACATCTCCTTGCACCGATGACCTGAAATTAGGGTTTGAGTTTTCACAAAGACTTTTGGACCATCAATGCTTCATGTGACTTTCATACACCATCTTGGACCCCTAAGATTGTTCATACCAAGTTTCAAGCCTTGAATCACATTTTGGCCCAGTCAATTAGACATTTGACCTAAAAAGCAACTGTATTGGGGAAAAAATCAACCATGGCCAATTTACAGTCAAACTTCAAAATTTTTGATCCACATCAACATTATAGACTCATATGAACCATTTGATCAAGTTTGGACCACAACTCCTCAAGAAATTTGATCAGATCATCAAAAGGGTAAAATGGTCAAAATTAGGGTTTTGACTGAGAAATGGCAATTTCTGATTTTTGACCTAGCCAATGACCAATTGGGTTCAAGAATGATTTCAAGGACTCAATGGCATCATCTTGACCTAATCAAATAGTTCAAAAGATCTCAAAAGCATAGGATTGACAGATGAATTTTCCAGTCAACTGATCAAAAATCAACTGTACATTGAAAAGTCAAACTTTGACTTTTTGGTCAAAATCAAGTGCCAAGGGTCATAGTTCATCAAGATATGTCAAAATGTGAAACTTGTTGACAAAGAAACCTAAAATTTCAAATTAGGATTTTAATTTGAAATTTTTCATAACTTAGAATTTTTCTAAGTTATGGAAATTTCTTATTTTCCCCCAACTTTCCACAACTTTTTCACCATGATGTAATTGGATTCAAAGAAAACTTCCAACATGAAAGTTGTAGTCCTCCATGAAATCTACAACTTTTATTCACAAAGTTTTCCAAAAATAGGCTTGGATCTCAAGTTATGATTTTGTGAATAAGGGTCCATAAACTTTTTAACTTAGTGAAATTTTGCCCTAGTTTAGGCAGATTTTTGACCTAACTTCATGGCAATTTTTCACCTATTTCCAAGAGGTATCTGAAAATGCATTTCAAAGATGGATTGTAGAGCATGTTACAAGTTTTCCAAAATGTCGAAGAACTCTCCAAGATCATTTATGTTTAGGGAGAATCAAAGAAATGAAAATGGCAATTTATCACTTTTGTGCATGGCATTTTCACAATGTTACAAGTTGCAAATCAGTTTCAAACATGCTTGTACTTGGTATTACAGGTCCTAATCCCTTCTACACTCCATAATTGAATGCTAACACATTGAATATTGGCTTTATTCTGACCTATGGAGCTTTGCACAAAGAATTAATCCATTTATGGCATAAAGTTCTCAATACCATATTCATAAAGCTTGCTTTTCCAACTTTACATTCCTTGAGCATTAAACCTGTTTCTTTGTCACAACCAAGGTCCACAATTATCAGGCATGTTTACCAACTCTTATCAGCTAAGGAACTAGCAAGTATAAGGTTTTGGGCATTGTCACTTCAACTTTCTTCAAAAGCAAGTAAACTTGCAAAAGTTAATACAACTCATCCATCTGATAAAGGCAAACCTTGGAATTATTTCAAACAACCTCAGAACCTTGTAACAAGCCTAAGCACGAATCGCTAACATCTCAAACACTCCAAAACACAAAAAACCACATTTCTGCCCAAAACAGGGCAGCTTCTGCAAATCTCAAGCCAAATCAATATTGGCTCGTGTGTTTCTTGATTCAACCCTTGAAACACCTTTCATACATCACACCTAAACTGTCCAGGCCCTTGTCTTGCAAATGTGTGCCCTGTTTCAAGCTTCACCATTTTCATTTTGAAGGTTTGCAGGTTGACTCCTGCAGCAAGATTCAAGCATCTACAAGGCAAACTGAGCATTGAAGAAGCTTGAGGGAACTTCAAGGAAGCTCACAAGAACTTCAGGCCTCACTCAAAGTCCCTACATTGTCGTATCCAAACTCAACTGAACAAGGTCAGGAATTAGGGCCACTGAAATTCTCCCTGGTTTCTTAGAGTTAGGTCACAAAATGGATATGGTTGAAATCGTGATTAAAAATGCTATAAGTCTCATGTTGTAAGTTTTTGATTTCATGCAAGCATGAGCAAGAACAAAATCAAGCTCAGAAACGCGCGCAGGGACAGAGGACAGGGATGAAGATGCTGTCTTGGGCTTTTTTTGTTTCTTCTTTTTGCACCCCCATTTTACTTCTGCACCCCCATTTGCATATTTTTATATTTTTTTGTATTTTCTTGCATATTTTATATTTTTGACTTTATTATTTTTTTCTGAACATTAAAAAATCCAAAAATATTTTCTTAATTTTTTGTATTTATTTTATTATTTTTTTGGCATAAAAATAGTTTATTAGGTTTTATTTTCTTAAATAAACTTGTAAATAATAAAAATACTTAAATATTTTTATTTTATTATTTTATACATATTAAATATTTATTTGTCATACATATTTAATTTTTAATATTTATACATAATATTATTATTATTTTTCTTGAACAAAAAAATGAATAAATAATTAGAAAACAATATTTTCTTTTAAAACAAAATTAGGGTTTCCCCTTTCAAAAATAATAATATTATTTTTTCTAATTTTTAGGAATTAGATAATTTTATTTTCTCATACATAAAACAATTACAAAACATTTTTTGCATATTAACATTTTATTGCATATTTAAATACTTGTTTTTTTATTTATTGTATAATAAATTCAATTGGGTTGTAATAGTGAATTAGGGTTTTATTTTGTGCAAATATCCCAATTCAAAACTTGTATCCCCCCTCCCATAATATTGTTGTAATAGTTTAGATTTACTTTACGCAATTTATCGCATTATATGCATTTTAGTAAAAACTAGGGTTTGTATGATAAAACAAAAATCAAAACAAAAAGCATGACTTAATCCAAGACAAAAATGCATGAAAAATGACAACACCTTGCACACAAGCACCTCTAGGGTTTGACCCACTTGGTTGCCTTAAAACATTGCCATGGTATGCATGCTAGGTATCTTGGCAAAACAAAAACAAAACAAAAGATCATAGTCCCTCGATGACGCTATCAAAAAGGTTGCCTATACAAATATGATCTTAGTCACTCAAAACTTGCTAAAGATACTTGGCAATATTGCTATCATGGTCATACGATGACCCACGCCCGTCCCATTTAACATCCAAAGATAGGGTTATCTACCAAAACAATGATAGGTTAACCATGTCAAAGGAACAACAATGTACAAGAAAGACTTTTGAGTAGGGTAGATAACTCCTAGTTACTTGATCTCTTTCAAAACAATCCTTGCTATTTTCAAATACACACACACACACATTTCAAAACAATTTCCAAACAACTTTCAAAACATTGAAACATTTTTCAAAAGACAAACATCTTTGTATACATTCTTACAAACAAGAATCATTACAAAGATTGCCTAAACAAAGGCCTCTTTTCAAAATACTTTCAAAACCACACAAAGCACCATTTAAAATAATTGAAAAAGCAAATCAAGTGATCTAAAACAAGTAATTAAGAGCCCATGGAAAACCACGGATGAAAAGGGTGCTAGCACATTCCCTTTTCATAATCTACCCCCCGAACCCAAAAACAATCTCAAAGGTCTTTCTTGTGCTTTTTTACCTTTCCTTTTGGATAAAATAAAAGTCAGTGGCGACTCTTGCTAAACCACAACATTTGTGAATACAAACGCAAAACCTCAAGTCAGTTCTCCCACCACATCACACATATACTCCTCCTTCCCATGGAAAATTATGATATTCCCTTAGACGGGATACTTGAGCATTTGATGCAAGGTGGAGGTGACAGCTCCGGCATTGTGGATCCAGGGGCGTCCCAACAGGAAGGAATAAGAAGGACGAATGTCCATCACGTAGAAAGTGGAGTTGAAGACCTGAGTCCCCACCTTGATTAGGATGTCCACCTCTCCATGGACCATCCTCTTAGAACCATCAAAAGCTCTGACCACTATGTTGCTGGGTTTTAAAGTTAGCCCCTCACAATCCAACCTATCAAGGGCTTTCTTTGGAAAGACGTTTAAAGACGATCCAGTATCAACCAAGACATGTGATATGGTTGTTCCTCTACACTCCACTGAGACATGTAGTGCATCGTTGTGTTTTCTCCCTCGGGGTGTCAAGTCAGCATCAGAGAAACCCAAGCCATTATCAACTGTTAAACTGGCCACACAGTCCTGGAACTGGTCAGCAGACGTCTCTTGCGGTACGTGAGTTGTCTTAAATTTGACCAAAGCTTTGGCATGTGCTTCAGAGCACAGCAACAAGGCTAGAATATAGATCTTGGAAGGGGTCTGCCCCAGTTGTTCAACCACATCATAATCACTCTTCTTAATGATCCTCAGGATTTCTTCCATCTCCTTCTTGGATGTTTCAGGAATAACTAGTGACTGAGCCTTTGTCAGGACAAGCTCCTCTTAAACATTCTTTCCTTTATTCTCAGCAGTGGAAGTAGGGATGTGAGTTGTATTGTCTTTGTTGGCGGGTACGCTTGCAGGTACAATTACTGGTGTAGAGGTAAGTTTCGGAACGGCCACGAGTCCAAAGACTGCTGTTGAAGGAGAAATCTCTGGAGAGAAGACCCTACCAATGCGGGTGATCTTGCTAGTTCCAACAATATTGCTAATGTCGGGACTATCCTCTTCGGAGCTTTCTTCTTCTGAAGTCAGTTCAATCTGTTTAACACCATGGTAGTAGATTTCTCCACCATAGTTCCATGGTACTGTTTTATCTGAATTGTAGGGGATTGGCCCGGGCATTGTTATCTTAAGCGGAGCAGTCTTTGGAGTAGGTGTAATCCTAACGGGTCTTTTAGGGACCCTGGAAGGATTGACGTAGATGGTTATTATTGAAACTTATTTCACTGGAATGGGTGAAACTGGAGCATTCTCAAACAAAATTTCTTGGTTGTCCATCAGTCGTTGGATACCTTTCTTCAACAGAGAGCAGTCAAATGGGGAGGATAGGCAAGCATGGCAGTCTTTGTCACAACCTGGGAATATGCCAGCTTTTAACAAATTCAACTTGATGGTTGGGAGCGAAGTTAACAGTTCATCTACAGTAGCAACAAATAGATCTTCTTCAATAGCGTTGGCATTGTGACCATGCCTCGGCATTGGGGCATAAATGACATTTGGTTTCTCAGGCGCTTCAAATTCAACTTCCTTTGCGTCAATCAGATCTTGAATCTTATTCTTCAGATCCTAACAGTTGTTGGTGTCGTGCCCTGGACTTTCAGAATGGTACGCACATCTGGCGTTGGGATGGTAATGTGGAGAAGTAGTATTAGGATTTTTTGGTTCCTCTTTCAAAGTGGCCAGATTCAACTTCAGGAGATGTGGTAGAAGTTGGGCTGGAGTTATGTTAATCTTGGTAAATTGACGTACTGGCCTTTCTACCCTTTGCTGATTAGTTCTCGGCTGGTCTGATGCAGGTTTCAGAATCATAACGTCCCCCACCGTTGGTCGGCGCTTGGTTCTTCCCTGATTCCTCTGTGAATAGACAACATATACTTCCTTTCTTCCAGTGAAGGGATTTTTTACAGTTGTTGATGCAGATGCATCCTTTTGAATTTTCCCACTTCTTATACCAGCCTCTACCCTTTCGCCGGTTAAGATCAATTCGGTAAACCCTATAGAAGAACTTCCAATCAGGTGATTGAAGAAAGGACCTGAAAGAGTTCCCAAGAACATGTACACTAACTCCCTCTCAGATAGAGGAGGTTGCACCCTTCCGGCTAGGTCTCTCCACTTTTGGGCGTAATCTTTAAAGCCCTCATTGGTAGCCATGGACATACTCTGTAGCTGAGTACGGGTTGGCGCCAAGTCGGCGTTGTATTGATACTGTTTATAGAAGGCGGCGGCCAAGTCTTCCCAATTATGAACTTCAGCCCTCTCCAACTGGTAGAACCAATCAAGTTGCGTTCCTGATAAACTATCCTGGAAAAGTGGACCCACAGGTCTTTGTCAGAAGAATATGGTTGAATCTTCCTGACATAGGATCTGAGGTGCATTTTAGGGCAAGACACCCCATCATACTTAGCAAACAGTGGCACTTTAAACTTTGGAGGGATTACAATTCCTGACACCAGCCCTAACTCCTCAAAATCTAGCCCTGGTACTCTCTGGATTTCCATAGCGCTGAGTCGCTCTTCAAGGTGTTTGTATTTTTCATCTGCCGGAGGGTATTGTTGTTCAGAGTAGTCCTCTTCTTCCTCTTCTTCTTCTTCTTCAGAATCTGATGGTACTGCCGTTCTTTTTCCTTTTCCTTCTTCAGAGGTTGTTGGAAATTCTAAGGTCCGTCTGGCTTGTCCATGAAATCTTCTACCCACGAGAACCACACCATTTGGCTTCTTCTTCTTTTTATCTTTTTCTTTTTCTAGCAAAGTTTTCAGCTCCTCCTTCCCCTTGGCTAAGGTCATGACCAACTGTTGAAATTGTGAATTCTGAGCTTGCAAATCTTTGACCGTTTGTTCAAGATCCATCTTGCTGAAATAAACAGCAGAGAGATGAGGAAACTTGGTGTGAAGACCTGTTTATGCTTATGCTGAATGATATGTATTCATGAAATGCTTTCAAGGATTCAGAAATTCAAATTTTTTTTAAACAAAAAGAAACACACGTCATATTAATAAGATAGAATTGTTAGTACATCAATTCCCCTTGGGCAAAATAATACAAAATTCTAAGGTAAAAAGATGTTGCACATCCTCTTTGGTGCAATGTAGGTGTTGAGAGTCTGCTCTTCATGAAGTAGCCAAGTGAGTTCCAAAACCTTCTTCTCTCTTGCATAGAATTGGGCTTCGAAAGTATCACGCTCTCCCTTAAGATGTATCCAACTCCTTTGTAGGTCTTCGAGTGATGTTGGCATGTCAGGATGTAGGACGGTGTATGGAACCTCTCCTTCCTTAACAGGCTCTATAATAACTGGGAGAATGGAGGGGGTAAGGCATCATAAGACTTTGGGTGCGGGTTCGTACCCACTTGAGGTAAGGCTCAAGAGGGATGGAATTCTTGTGTCCCAAGGTCTTACTGTCCACCTTGTTTGGCATCCTCCAAGCTCGGATGAATCTCTGATGGAGTCTTTGGTTGTCGTTGTCGTAGTCGAAAACCAATCCTTGAATCAGCATATCATGTGGTCCATCCCTTCGGGCATAACCAAACTGTCTTAGAGATAAGAAAGGGTTGTAGGTGATGCCTCCCCTAATGCCAAGTAGAGGGACATTAGGGAATTCCCCACAACGGCCAATGATGATAACATTTTCTTTGGATCGAGAACACCAATGAATATCTGAATGGTTAAGTGTCATTAACTTTTGTGACCACCTCAAGCCTTGCTCATTCTACAAGACTGATTGGGGAAGATGAGAAATAAACCATCTTTCCAGGAGAGGAGTGCAACACATGAGAACACCTCTTTTCCTCATTGTACGAGTGTGAAAAGAGTGGAGGATATCCCCAAGCAATGTAGGCACCGGGTTGTGAGTCATGAAGATTTTGACAACGCTTACATCTATGAGTTGATTCGGGTTAGGGAATGAGACCATCCCATAGATGAGAAGAGCTACAATCTCCTCAAAAGCTTGCAAGTCTAGAGAATTCCAACAGCTTTGGGCCTTTTCAAACAGAAACTTTGACAAGAAGCCTTTGACACCACTTCTAGTTTCCCAATGTGTTGTGACATTAGATGAGTGCAAGTGCAAGGCTTGAGCAATCTCTTCTGGCTTTGGATCTCTTTCCGTACCGTTGAAAGGTAGTTGATTTAGAATAGGAATCCTCAGAAGTTGAGAGAGTTCTTCCAAAGTAGGCACAAGTTGGTAGTCAGGAAATCTGAAGCAATGATGCAAAGGATCAAAGAACTGGAAGAGAACTTTCATCATATCCTCCTCAGTGTTGGAAGTGACCAATTTGAGTAGACGACCATGTCTCTTGGTGAATGGAGAATTCTCAGGAATCCTTGAAGCTAGCTCCTTGAGTTGTGGAGGAATTCTCACAAGGTTGATTTGGATAGTTTTCCTGCGAAGTGAATCCATAACCTACAAAACAAGAACAAAGATGAATCTCCAAAATCCTTGAAATGGTTAGTAAATGCATATGATGCTTCATGATGTTCATGATGTTATGCACAAGTATATATGTACAAACAAATCACACAAGTTCCTAGTTTAGGCTTGCATGGGGTTTCATAGGTAAATACCCTCTTGAAGTTTAGTTGGCTCAACCTGTCCTAGAAATAGTAACCGAGTTATAAGGAGCTAAATATCACCAGATTGTTTCCTTGTTCATTATTTCAGTTTATGCCTCTTGACTGGCGACCTAAATATTCCAAGAAACCAACCCTCAATGAGTGTAGTATCGAGTATCTACCAACTTCGGACTGCACCAAAGCCGGCCATCTCACTACATCCTAAAAGGCCAAGTTGGTCAAGTAAAGGTTCTAAAAGTTCGTTAGTGCTTCATGACATCACTCAGCGGCCCCGTATTCTCTTTGATTGACTCAAAGGCTACCGGTACCCACAAATATGTCATACTAACATAGCTATTGCTTAGACCGTGTCGGTATACCCCGCACAGTTTCCACAACGTATTGCTATTTACCTATAATGTTTCCCAAATCCGGGTGGAGGATTCAAACCCAAACAATAGAACCAAAGTGTAAAGCAAACAAGTAAAAAAAATGTAAGCAAATAAAGGTGATCTAAACCCTAAGGTAACCCCACTTTTAGAATAGATCTCAGCAGAGTCGCCAGTTCTGTGATGCGGTGGGAGAACTGACTTGAGGTTTTGCGTTTGTGTATGCAAATGTTGCGGTTAGAAAGAGTCGCCACCGACTTTTCTTTTATCCAAAAGGAAAGGTAAAAAAGTACAAGAAAGACCTTTGAGATGTTTTCTTGAGTTCGGGGGGTAGATTATAAAAAGGGAAGGTGCTAGCACCCTTTTCATCCATGGTTTTCCATGGGCTCTTAGTTACTTGTTTAGATCACTTGCTTTTGCTTTGAAATTGTTTGAAATGGTGCTTTGTGTGGTTTGATTTTGAAATTATTTTGAAAAGAGGCCATCGTTTAGGCAATCTGTGTAATGATTCTCGTTCGTAAGAATGTATACAAAGATGTTTGTCTTTTGAAAAAAATGTTTCAATGTTTTGAAAGATGTTTGGAAATGTGTGTGTTTGTTTTTGAAAATAGCAAGGATTGTTTTTGAAATTGATCAAGTAACTAAAAGCTATCTACCTACTCAAAAGTCTTTCTTGTACATTTTTATTCCTTTGACATTGTTGACTTACCATTGATTTGGTAAGCAACCCTATCTTTGGATGTAAACGGGACAGGCGTGGGTCATTGTATGGCCATGATAGCAATGTTGCCAAATATCTTAGCATGTTTGAGGGACCAAGATCATCTTTGTTTAGGCAACCTTTTGTATAGCGTCATCGAGGGACTATGATCTTATTTTGTTTTGTTTTGCCAAGATATTTCGCGTGCGTAACATGGCCATTTTTGTTTAGGCAACAAAGTGGGAGAAACCCTAAGGGTGCTTGTGTGCAAAGTGTGTCATTTTACATGCTTCTGATTTGTCTTGAATTAAGTCTTTTCTATTTGTTTGATTTTTGGTCTTGTCATGCAAACCCTAGTTTACTAAACATGGTATAATAGCGATAAATTGCGTAAATGTAAACTAAGCTATTACAACAATTATTATGGGAGGGGGATACAAGTTTTTGAATGGGGATATTGCATAAAATAAACCCTAAAAATATTATTACAACCCAATTGAATATTGTGCGAAAGGAATAAATAAACAAGTATTTAAATATGTTATGCAATGTATTTATGGAAATTTTTTTTTGTATTTGTTTAAGGTATGAGAAAATAAAATTAATTAACCCTAGAAAATAAGAAAAAATAATATTATTATTTTTGGAGGGATGAAACCCTAGTTTTCAAATTAAAAGAAAAATATGTTTCCTTTTATTATTTTGTTCATTTTTTGTTCAAGAAAATAATAAATAATATTATGCACAAATATTAAAAATTAAAATATGTATAAAAAATAAATATTTGATGAGTATAAATAATACAATAAAAATATGTAGTATTTTTTGTTATTTACAAGTTATTTTAAGAAAATGATTTCTATTCTATTAAATAAACTATTTTTTATGCAAAAAATAATAAAAACATAAAATAAAAATGTGAAAATAAATAAAATATTTTTGGTCATTTTTTTATCATTAGAAAAAATAAATGCAAGTAATAAATATGAAAATATAAAGAAAAATGCAAAAATATAAAATAATAGTCAGGGGGTGCAAATAGTGGTCAGGGGGGGTGCAAAAAGTAAAAACAAAAAGGCCAAATGCAACAAAAAGCCCAAGCCAGCTCATCTTCGTCCCTGTCCTTCAGTACTGCGCGCGCATCATGTACAAACCTGTATCTTGCTATTGCTTGCATAAAAACAGAAACCCATAACATAAAACATGTAGCTTGTAATCTCACGATTCCAATGATATAAAATTTGTAACCTAACTCTCAAAGATCAGAGAGAATTTAATCAGCCCTAAATCGTGACCTAATTATTTCAGCATGTTCAACATTCAAATTCTCTTAGCTCAGTTAATATAAATGGAAAGTATGCATATGTACAGCTTCACCATGTTAAGGACTACATTTTTGCTTCACAAATCGTGGCTTAAGGATGCCTAAATAGAGAGATAGAGTTTTGAAAAATACCTCCTTCAGCTGGATTTGGATATGGCAATGTGGGGACTTTAAGTGAGGCCTGAGGTTCGTGTGAGCTTCCTTGAAGTTCCTTCAAGCTATTCCAATGCCTAGCTTGCTTTGTGGATGGCCAGAAATCTCTGTAGAAGTCAAGCTGCAACCTTCAAATTTGAAAATGGCAATGGCTGAAACAGAGCTTACAGTACCATAACAAGGGCTTGGATAGCTTTGATATAATGTATGGAAGGTGTTTGAAGTGTTGAAACAAAAAACGCACGAGCCAAAAATGAAATGGCTAGAGTTTTGCAGCAACTGGAAGTTTTGGCAGAAAAATGAAGTTTTGGAGTTTTGGAGAGTTTCGGATGTTTAGAATTCGTCCTAAGCCTTGTAATGACTTGGTATATTTGTATAGAATGATACAAAGTCCATCCCTTATCAGTTGTACCAGTTCTGACCCCTTTTGCCACTTTTCTTGCATTTGAAGAAAAGTTGAAGTGACCATGCTAACAGGCCTGTCCTTGCTTGCTTGTGAGCTGATAGGAGTTGGTACATATTGCTTAAGTTTTGTGGAGATTTCTTTCCTCAAAGAAACAGGTCCAAGGCTCAAGAATGGTAAAGTTGCAAAAGCTTGCCTTTATGAAAATGGCAATGTGGCCTTTATCCCATTTATGGAATTATCTCTTGTACAATGTTCCAAAAGCCAAAATAAAGCCCTTATCCTCTGAGTTTGCATTTAATTATGGAGTATAGAAGGAGTTTAGGACCTTTAATGCAAGGTACAAGCATCATGGATCAGATTTGCAACTTGATGCATTGTAAAAATGGCACGAACAAAAGTGATAAAATGCCATTTTCTTTTCTTCGATTCCACCTAACCACAAATGATCTTGGAGAGTTATTGGTCATTTTGGAAAGCTTGCAACATGATCTACAATCCATCTTTGAAATGTATTTTGATATACCTCTTGGAACTAGGTGAAAAATGTCCATGAAGTTGGGTCAAAAAACTTCCTAAATTAGTTCATGGACCCCTATTCACAAATTCATAACTTGAGATTCAAGCATCTTTTGGGAAACATTTGTGAATAAAAGTTGTAGAATTCATGGAGGACTACAACTTTCATGTTGGAAGTTTTCTTCAAATCCAATTGTATCATGATGAAAAAGTGGTGGAAAGTTGGGAAAATATAAGAAAATTCCATACTTAGAAAAATTCTAAGTTATGAAAATTTTCAAATTCAAAACCCTAATTTGCAATTTTGAGTTTCTTGGTGAAAAAGTTTCATATTTTGACATATCTTGATGAATTATAACCCTTGGCACTTGATTTTGACCAAAAAGTCAAAGTTTGACTTTTCAGTGTACAGTTGACTTTTGATCAGTTGACTGGAAAATTCATCTGTCAATCCAATGAACTTGAGATATTTTGAACCATGTAATTAGGTCAAGATGATGCCGTTGAGTCCTTGAAATCATGTTTTAACCCAATTGGTCATTGGCTAGGTTAAAAATCAGAAATTGCCCTTTCTCAGTCAAAACTCTAATTTTGACCATTTTGCCCTTTAGATGATTTGATCAAATTTCTTGAGGAGTTGTGATCCAAACTTGATCAAATGGTACATAGGAGCCTAAAATGTTGACGTGGATAAAAAATTATGAAGTTTGACTGTAAATTGGCCATAGTTGACTTTTTCCCCAATACAGCTGATTTTTAGGTCAACTGTCCAATTGACTGAGCAAAAATGTGATTCAGGGCTTGAAACTTGACATGAGAAATCTTAGGGATCCAAGATGAAGTATGAAAGTCACATGAAGCATTGGTAGTCCAAAAATCCTTGTGCAAACTCAAGCCCTAATTTTGGGTTATCAGTGCAAGATGATGTCTTGAGCTGAGCAAACCCTAATCCTGTCTTGAGTCCAAGAAGTCTTGTGAGGAAAAATCTTGATAAATGAGAGGGAAAATTTTGGGGTACAACACCTTCCAACTCTACTATTGCCCCAATGTCTTCGAATTCCCCTTGCCGTCGACAAAAGTTGATTGGATTGATCTTGGACCGTTTGAACTTGGACTTTGGTGATAAAGTTGACTGTGGTGATTCCAAGGGGACATAGTCATACGATTTCAATCCTTAACTTTTGCCTGGACCTCCCTTTCGGGTTTTCAGGCCACCAGGATACCCATTTTTGCCCAAGTCGCCCTTTCGGGTTTTCAACTTGCCGGGTGTACAATCTTTTGCATATATCCCTAATTTTTTCCCAAACCTTTTGGTTTGCCGGGATGCCCTTATTTTGCCTAGGTGTGTCAACCTAGCGGGTCTCTTATGCATAGTATTTTTTAACTATGTCCACGTCTATAGGATGTGAGAAGTCTTCACCATCCATGATAGTCAGTATCATGGTACCGCCAAAGAAAACTCTCTTGACAACAAATGACCCTTCGTACGTGGGAGTCCATTTGCCTCTGGGGTTGCCTTGTGGTAGAATGATGCACTTTATCACCAAGTCACCAGCTTGATATACTCGAGGCTTGACCTTTTTGTTGAAATCCTTGATCATACGCTTTTGGTACGTCTAACCATGACAAACAGCAACCAGTCGCTTTTCGTCGATCAAGTTCAATTGATCCAATATCGTCTGAATCCACTCATCTTCACCTAAGCCTGCTTCATTCATAATCCTCAGTGAGGGAATCTGAACTTCCAATGGTAGAAAAACTTCCATGCCATATACCAAGGAAAAGGGAGTTACCCCAGTTGATGTTCTAGCTGAAGTGCGGTAGCCGTGAATAGAAAACGGTAACATCTCATGCCAATCCTTATAGGTTACTACCATCTTCTGCATAATCTTCTTGATGTTTTTGTTGGATGCTTTGACTGCACCATTCATTTTGGGTCTATATGGAGAAGAATTGTGATGCTTGGTCTTAAACTGAGTGCAAAGTTAAGTAATCATAGCATTGTTGAGGTTAGTCCCATTATCAGTGATGATCATTTCGGGGATACCATAGCGGAAGATGAGGTTGTGTTTGATGAATCTGGATACCACATTCTTTGTGACTGAGGCAAATGAGGCGACTTCGACCCATTTGGTGAAATAGTCGATAGCGACAAGAATGAAGCGATGTCCGATGGAAGCGGTGGGCTTGATTTCTCCAATCATATCAATGCCCCACATTGCAAATGGCCACAGAGCGGTCATGACATACAGAGGGATAGGAGGCACATGGACCTTGTCAGCATAGATTTGGCATTTGTGACAAGTTCAAGAGTGTTGATGGCAATCAATCTCCATTGTTGACCAATAGTACCCAACTCTCAATATTTTCTTGGCCATCGTATGTCCGCTTGAGTGAGTACCAAAGAGACCATCGTGCATATCTTCCATAATTTCTTCTGCCTCCTTCTTTTCCACACATCGGAGTAGAGTAGAGTCATGGTTATGCTTGTTCAATATACCATTACTTAAGAAGAATTTAGCTGAAAATCTTCGTAAGAACTTTATGTCATTGACGAATGCTCCCTCGGGATACTCTTGTGCTTCAAGAAATCTCATCACCTCATGGTACCATGGCTTTTCCGCGTCAGTGTCAAGCTCACAGGAATGTGCGGGTTCGTCGAATCTTTCAATTGTAATCATAGGGGCTTTGTTGTCCCATCTGACCTTGAACATTGAAGACATGGTCGCCAAGACGTCGGCTAGCTGATTTTCTTCCTTAGGAAAGTGCTTAAAAGTGATCTCTTTGAAGTAGGGAGTCAGGGATAGCACAAGTTCCTTGTAAGGGATGAGATTAGGGTGTTTAGTGTCCCAATCTCATTTTACTTGGATGATCACTAGAGAGGAATCCCCAAACACATTCAAATGCTTGATCCTCAAGTCAATGGCAACTTTCAGACCCAAGAGGCACGCTTCGTACTCAACCATATTATTCGTGCAATTGAAGCATAGTCTGGTAGTGAAAGGAGTGTGGCAACCTTCAGGAGAGATGATCAGAGCACCAATTTTGTAACCTAAGGCATTGGAAGCCCCATTAAAGACCATAGTCCATCAGGATCCTTGTTCAGGTCAGTCATACGGTCCAGGTTTCGCACAGTCGGTTACCAGCATGATGTTCTCATCAGGGAAGTAGAAGTTCATTGACTGATAATCATCCACAGCTTGATGGGCCAAATGATTTGCTAGTACGCTTCCTTTGATGGCCTTTTGCATAGTGTATTAAATGTCGTTCTTAGTCAAGATCATTTTCCATCTGGCTATCCTTCCGAAGAGGGCAGATTTCTCGAAGATGTACTTGATTGGGCCCATCTTAGAAATCAACAGAGTGGTATGAGTCAACATATATTGTCTTAGCCGGAGAGCAGCCCATGCCAGAGCGCAGCAAGTTTTCTTGAGCAGTCAATATCTGGTTTCACAGTTGGTAAACTTTTTGCTCAGGTAGTAAATATCATGCTCTTTTCGGCCAGACTCATCATGTTGGTCCAAAACACACCCCATAGAGTTCTCTAGTACTGTTAAGTACATGATCAAGGGTCTTCCTTCAACTGGAGGCATGAGAATAGGAGGCTCTTGTAGATATTCTTTGATTTTTTCGAAGGAAGCTTGGCATTCATCATTCCACCTGACTACCTGATCTTTCTTCAAGAGTTTGAAGATTGGCTCACAAGTAGCAGTCAAGTGAGATATGAAGCGGGCGATGTAATTGAGACGACCCAAGAATCCTCTAACTTCCTTTTCAGAATGAGGGACTGACATTTCTTGGATGGCCTTTACCTTGGCAGGATCAACTTTAATGCCTTTATTGCTGACAACAAAACCTAGAAGCTTTCTAGATCGTACTCCAAAGATGCACTTGTTAGGGTTCAGCCCTAGCTTATACTTTTTCAGCCTCTCGAATAGTTTGTACAAGTGACTGAGATGTTCCTCTTCAGTTTGAGATCTGGCAATCATACCATCCATATAGACCTCTATTTCATGATGAATCATATCATGAAACAAAGCTACCATAGCTCTTTGATATGTTGCCCCTGCATTCTTCAATCCGAACGGCATGACCTTGTAGTAAAAGGTGCCCCATTGCGTAACGAAAGTAGTCTTTTCCATGTCTTCGGGAGCCATCCTTATATGAATATAGCCGAAGAAACCATCTATGAAAGAGGAGACTTTATGCTGAGCAGTATTATCGACCAAGACGTCAATGTGTGGTAGAAGGAAGTTATCCTTGGGGCTTGCCCTATTCGGATCCCTATAGTCTACACACATGCGAACTTTTCCGTCTTTCTTTAGCATTGGCACCACATTGGAAACCCATTGGGGATAGGATGTCACAGCTAGGAATGCCGCATCAAATTGTTTCATCACTTCATCTTTAATATTTTCAGACATGTCAAGCCTCATGCGACAGACCTTTTTTTTTATAATAGGACAATCTTCTTTTGTCGGCAGACGATGAACTATGATGTCGGTATCCAACCCTAGCATATCTTCATAAGACCAAGCAAATACTTCCATATAATCATGCAACATCTGAACCAATCTGCTCTTGGCACTGTTTTCCAAGTTAGTGCCGATCTTGATTTCCTTCTTGTCTGCCTCAGTGCCCAGATTAATGATTTCAACTGACTCTTCGTGCGGCTGAATAGCTTTTTCCTCTTGTAATAGAAGTCTGGCTAGTTCTCCCGGTATTTCACAATCTTCCTCGCCTTCGTATTTGGTTTGGTTGATTGGACATTTAAAGTCATAGCCGGAAATAGTAGAGCCATTAGCAATAAGATCCATAGTGGATGAGGACCTGCAAGAGTGTGTGTGTGTGTGCATGTAAGATACATGGCTATTTTGAAAAATGTATTTGAAAGAAAAGAAAGACAATGAACACAAATATTTGAATGCAAAAAGAGTCCAATGTACTGAATGATCATATGATTAGATGAACATAAATAAAACCCTTGACAAATAGACTAAAGTTCCCCGGGCCAGGAACATGGTTTAAAAGTCATTGTTACATATTACAGACAAATTATTCTTGAATTAAAAGAAAAGCAATAACAAGTAGATTACTCCTCAATGAAGAAGATGGGAACAAAGTCCTTTGCATGCCAATTCTTCAACTCCGTTGTAGTTGGATACACCCAATCTTAAAATGCAGCTTCTTCATCAGAATCACCCACAATGTTGACTTCATAGCTTCCAATGCGGAGAGGTGGCTTTCCATCACGAGCACGCCTCACTTCCTTCTGAGCCTTGACGGTGAAGCTTAAACCAAATTTGTCCGCTTTAAATGGGATATCGAGGAGTTGCCCCCAAGTATCACAGTTTCCTTCTTCAATTACCTCACAATCATCTTTTACTGAAACCATCTTCGGCACGACTTTAACAGCTTTGGATTCATCAGAGGAACATTTGGTAGCAACAATCATTGGTGGCATGACTTCAAAGGCTTGACACAGGGTCTTAATGAATTCTCCATCCATCTCTACGTACTTGAAATAACTAAGGTGGCTTACCATAAACTCTTCCTCTCCGCAGACGGTGAAAATTCTTCCCTTGATCAAATATTTAAGTTTCTGATGAAGAGATGAGGTCACTGCCCCAGCTTTATGGATCCATGGGCGACCCAACAGACAAGAATTGGCAGGACGAATATCTATAATGTAGAAGGTGGAGTTGAATATTTGGGAGCCCACCTTGATTGGAAGGTCTACTTCCCTATGGACTATCCTCTTTTATCCATTGAACACCCTTACAATGATATCACTTGGCTTAAGGACTAAACCTTCACAGTCTAGACGGTCTAACGCCCCCTTGGGTAATAAAATCAGAGAAGAACCAGTGTCGACTAGAACATGTGATAAGGTGGTCCCTTTACACTCGAATGAAACATGTAGAGCTCTATTGTGGTTCTTTCCTAACGGTGTTAGGTCAATATCTAAAAATCCCAAGCCATTATCAGCCGTCAGGCTTACCACGCAATTCTCAAATTGGTCTTTTATGGTCTCATGGAGGACATGAGCCTTTTTCAGGAATTTGATTAATGTCCGAGCATGGGCATCAGAACAGAGCAGCAATGAAAATATTGAAATCTTAGAAGGGGTTTGCCCCAACTGTTCCACAATCTTGAAGTCACTTCTTTTTATTATCTTCAAGATCTTGTCTATCTCTTGAGAGGAAGGTTCTCCATCAACAACGTCCTTGGAGGGTATTTCTGTCACGACCGACTCAACAACTTTCTCTTTTCCTCTTGTATCAGTACTTGGCTTGGCAGCAGTAATGCAAATGGGCGCCTTTGTAACAACTGGTGGTGAGATATTGGGTGAAAATATCCTCCCGGTTCTGGTTACTTTGCTTGATCCAGTTATTTTACTAACATCATCGGCTTTTTCTTCTTCGATCCAACTGTCTTGTTTAATCCCATGATAAAACACCTCAGCACCATAGTTCCATGGCACTGCCTTGTTTGAAGAATAGGGAATTGGTCTAGAATTGGTAATTATTAAGGGAGCAACAGTGGGTTCATTTGAAATCCTAATAGGACCTTTGGAGGAAATCCTAAGAGGCTTGTTTGAGATGGTGATACTGGAGATATCTTCGCATTTGTTAGTCAAACTTTTGGCAAGCGAAGTCTTCTCAAATAGAATTTCGTGGCTATCCATCAGGCATTGAATTCCTTTCTTCACCCCTTCACATCCATTGAGTTATCTTGTACAACACACACAGTCCTTTACGCAGCCAGGGAAGATCCTAACTTTCAACAGATTCTTCTTGACGATATTCAGCGGAGTAGTCAATTCTTCAACAGAGGCAACAAAAATTGTATCTTCAACAACATTAACACCCTTTTCATGCTTTGGCATAAGTGCAGTGATTACATTCGGAGTCGGAGGAGGATCGAACTCAATAGTCTTGTTATCAATCAAATCCTGAATTTTATTCTTCAAGGCCCATCACTGGTCAGTCTCGTGCCCGGGGCTGCTTGAGTGGTAAGCACATTTAGCGTTTGGATTATACTTTTGTGAAGAGGTATCAGGGTTGGCAGGAGGATCGCGTAATGTCACCAAATTAGCCTTGAGAAAATGTTGTAAGGCTTGAGACAGTGACATGCCTAACCTCGTAAATTGTCTTCTCAGAGTTTCAAAACATTGATGATTTGTAGATGGTCTTGGATTAGGAGTTGGATTAGAGATTCAAACGACATTAACACACATATGATCATTCTTCTTAGTACGGGCCCTTTCCCCATACACAACATTGATTTCCTTCTTTGCAACAAAAGGTTTCTTGACAGGATTGGAAGTGGAGGTAGATGCCACATAGATCTTCCCACTTTTGATGTCGCTTTCAACTCTTTCACCGGTTAAGATTAATTTAGTGAAACCATAAGAAGAGAAACCAACCAACAAATTAAAGAAAGGACCAGATAAAGTTCCCATGAACATGTCAATGTGCTCCCTATCGGTCAAGGGTGGTTGAACCCTACTGGAAAAGTCTCTCCACTTTTGTGCATATTCTTTAAATCCTTCATTCTTTCCCATGGTCATATCTTGCAACTCAACCCTCGTTGGCGCCAAGTTGGCATTATACTTATACTGATGGTAGAATGCGGTAGCTAAATCCTCCCAAGTATTGATACGGGAACCATCAAACTGATAAAACCATTCAAGTTGCATTCCGGCCAAGCTCTCTTGGAAAAAGTGAACCCAAAGTTTCTTATTAGCAGTGTGCGGCTGTATCTTCCGCACATAAGATTTCAGATGAAGTTTTGGACAAGAAACTCCATCGTAGTTTTCAAAGACCGGTATTTTAAATTTGTGAGGAATGATAACCCCAGAGATTAAACCCAGATCATCAAAATATAAACCGGGGACAACTTGGATTTCAACAACTTTCAATCTATCTTCTAACTTCTTATACTTGATATCGGCGGGTGGATACTACTCGTCAAAGTAATCATCATTAGACGCTTGATCATTAACACAGTCATCCTGGGTACTCTTAACCTCACCAATTTGATTCTCATCTTCTTCAGATGAGTCTTCCCATACCTGGATCTGACGGACTATCTCCTTGAACCTTCTACCCATGTTGAGTAGAGCTCTCTTCTTGGGCTTCTTCTTAAATACCAACAATGCCATCATATCTTGCTGCCCCTTGGCTAGGGCCAATAGAGTCTCTTAGAATAGAGTGTTTTGTGCTGGGAGATCCTTCACAGTTTTCTCTAGATCCATCTTGCTGAAATAAACAGCAGAAAGATAAGGAAACCTGTTATGCAAAAACCTATTACGTTATGATGCATGGAAGATGTATATGCAAATTATTTCAAGGATTTATGGAATTTAAATTTGCATAGACAAAGGAATGAACAAACGTCAATTTTCATTAATTAGCTTGAAAATATTACAACATGCCTCTTGGGCTTACAAAATAACTCTCTAAGATGAAAAGACTGAACGCATCCTCTTTGACGCAAGGTAGGCGTTCACACATTGCTCTTCTTGTAGCTGCTTCATAAGCTCCAAGACCCTCTTCTCACTAGAATAGAATTGAGCTTCAAAAGTATCTCGTTCTCCCTTCAGCTGAATCTAACCCTTTTGCAAATCTTCGAGAGAAGTAGGCATGTTTGGATGGATGACAGTGTATGGGACATCTCCTTCAACCACATGTTCCATGATGACTGGTAAGATGGAGGGATAAGGCATCACAAGTTTCTGAACACGAGCTCGTACCCACTTAAGATAAGGCTCAAGGGGAATGGAATTCTTGTGTCCCAGCGTCTTACTATCCACCTTTCTTACCATCGTCCAAGCTCGGATAATCCTCTGACGGTAATTTTGATCGTCGCTCTTGTAATCGAATACTACTCCTTGGATAAGCATCTCATGTGGACCATCCCTTCGGGTGTAACCAAACTATCGTAAAGCTAAGCAGGGGTTGTAAGTTATACCTCCTCTAATTCCAAGAAAAGGGACATTAGGGAATTCACCATAACGGTCGATAATAGTAACATTCTCCAAGGATCGGGAACACCAATAAACATCAGAATGTCTGAGCGTCATCAACCTATGGGACCATCTTGAACCTTGCTCGTTCTTAAATACAAATCGGGGAAGATGCGAAATAAACCATCTTGCCAAGAGAGGAGTGCAACACATGATGATCCCTCTCTTTCTCATAGTATGAAAGTGAAAAGAATGTAGGATATCACCCAACAAGGTAGGCACCGGGTTACAAGACATAAAGATTTTGACAGCGTTTACATCTATGAGTTGGTCAGGGTTTGGAAACAAAACCATCCCATAGATGAGAAGGGCCAAAATTTCTTCAAAAGCCTGTAAGTCCAAGGAGTTCCAATAATCTTGAGCTTTCTCAAACAAGAACTTGGCTAAGAAACCTTTGACACCACTCCTTGTTTCCCAATTAGTTGTGATATCAGATTCTTGCAAGTGTAGTGCTTGGGAAATCTCCTCAGGTTTTGGATCTCTTTCCGTACCATTGAAGGGTAGTTGATTGAGAATGGGAATCCTCAAGAGTTGGGAGAATTCTTCTAGAGCAGGCACAAGTTGATAATCGGGAAAAGTGAAGAAATGGTGTAGAGGATCAAAGAATTGGAAGAGCACCTTCATCATATCTTCATCAGTGTTGAAGGTAACCAAGTTTAAGAGGCGACCATGTCTTTTGGTGAATGAAGAGTTCACATGGACCCTTGATGCTAACTCTTTGAGTTGAGGAGGAATCCTTACGAGATTGACTTGGATAGTATTTCTGTGGATAGAAGCCATGTCCTACAAAACAGAACAAATATAAATCCCAAAAAATCCTTGAAATGGTTAGTGAGAATGAGTATGATGTTATGATGTTTATGATGTTATGCACAGGTAAGTATATATACAAACAAGGCAAAAAAGTCCTTAGGTTTAGGCTTGCATGGAGTCTTATAGGTAAGTACCCTCTTGAAGTTTAGTTGGCTCAAACTTGTCCTAGAAATAGTAACCGGGTTCTAAAGGATCCCAATATCACTGGTCTGTCTTCCCGGGCACTGTTTCAGCACAAGCCTCTTTCACGGAAACCAAAATATCCCAAAAAGCCAAACCTCAATGAGTGTAGTATCGAGTATCTACCAACTTCGGAATGCACCAAAGTCGGTCATCTCACTACGTCCTAATGGCCAAGTTGGTCAAGTAAAGGTTTTAAAGTCAGTTAGTGTTTCATGACATCACTCAGCAACCACGTATTCCCCTTGACTTACTCAAGGGCTACCGGTACCCACAAATATATCACACTAACGGAGCTATTGCTTAGACCATGTCGGTATACCCCGCATAGTTTCCACAACGTATTGCTACTTACCTATAAGGTATCTCAAATCCGGGTAGAGGATTAGAATAAGCCCAAACAAGGAACCAAAATGTAAAGCATACAAGTCAAATAATGAAAGCAAATAAAGGTGATCTAGCCCTAAGGTAACCCCACTTTTGAGATATATTCCCCAGCAGAGTCGTCAGTTCTGTGATATGGTGGGAGAACTGACTTGGATGTTTTATGTTTTATCGCAAATGTTGCGGTTAACAAGAGTCGCCATCGACTTTTCTTTTATCCAAAAGGAAAGGCTGAAAAGAATAGGAAAAACCTTTGAGATTATTTCTTGAGTTCGGGGGGTAGATTATGAAAAGGGAAGGTGTTAGCACCCTTTTCATCCATAGTTATCCATGGGCTCTTAGTTGCTTGTTAGATCACTTGCTTTTGTTTGAAAATGTGATTTTATGTGGTTTTTGAAAGTATTTTGAAAAGGCGACATCATTTAGGCAAACTTTGTAATAGTTCTCGTTCGTAAGAATGTATACAAAGTGTTGAGCTTTTGAAAATGTTTCAGGTTTGGAAAATATTTTGAAAGTGTTTTTGAATGTTTTTTTGAAAGTGTTGGTGTTGGTTTTGAAAATAAGCAAGAGTGTTTGATTTGAAATTGAGCAAGCAACTAGGAACAATCTACCTACTCAAAAGTCTCAGTTCATTTCTTCCTTTCCTTTGATATTGCTATCTTACCATTGATTTGGTAGGAAACTCTATCTTTGGATGTAAAGGGATGGGTATGAGTCATCGTATAACCATGATAACAATGTTGTGAAACATCTTAGCCATTCTTTTTGAGGGACTAAGATCATTTTTGAAAGGCAACTTTGATAGCGTCATCGAGGGACTATGATCTTGTATTTTTTATTTGCTTTTGCTAAGATATCCCACATGCATAACATGGCCATTTTGTAAGGCAAAAAAGTGGAATTACCCTAAGGGTGCAAGTGTGCAAGTGTGTTTGATTTACATGCATTGTTTATCTTTGAATTAGGGTTTGCTACTTGTTGATTTTATCTTTCCATACAAACCCTAATTACTAGCATTTATATAAAGCGATCAATTGCGGAAAGTAAAAATACTAAGCTATTACATCATTAGGGGAGGGGGTATATAAATTTATAAATGAGGATTTTGCAAGAAAATTAAATCTAATTAACTATTACAACCATATTAAATAAATATACAATAATTGGATAAATAATGTACAAATGCAAATGAAAAAGAAATGATTTTTGTTTGGTTTTCATGAAAGGGTTTTAACCTAATTAAGAAAATGGTTAATATAAATTAAATAAAATTAACTCAAACTAATTAAGAAAATAAATTAATTTAAAAGGGTTTTTTTATAAAAAGATAAAAATAAAATGAAAGTTAATCAATTAAAATAAAATTAAGTTCTAAATTAATTAATTAAGAAAATAATAATATAATAATTAAACCTAATTATCTAAATATTAATTATTAAAAAAAATGTTAAATTTATTAAGAAAATACTTTTTGTCTTTTTGTCTTTTTAGAAATAAAAATAAATAAATGTAAAAAAAAATATTTTTTGGATTTTTTTATCACTAATAATAATAATAATAATAATGAAATTTAAATAAAATAAAATAAGAAAATAAATAAATGAAATAAATAAAAGTTGGGCCAGGAGTGTATGAGCAAATAGGGGTTAAAATCTGGCAAAAAAAACAAAAGCCCAATGGTTTGTGGCCCAGGCGCCTGTTTCAAACAAAAAAAGAAGAAAAATATGAAAAATGCACAAAAGGGTACCACTGGGGCTCGAAGTCAGGTCCCATAGGTAACAGGCGTGCGCTTTAACCACTGGGGTGGTGATACATCCGTCAACTTAAACAAAACAATAAATATGTAACATAAATCTTGCCCTGAACGTACTTCATCTTCAACCTCCAACCAAAGGATCTGTAACTTATTCTTTTCTCATCCATTCACAAAACTTACAATATCAAACTTGTTAGAAATTTCCTCACGATTCTGAATATGTAAATAACTTAAGCTAATTCTCAAAGATGAGCATGAATTTCTAACAGTACCAAATTCTGACCTAAATATTTTCAGAGGTTCAAACTCAAAATTCTCCCTACTCAAGCAACATAAATGAAATATGTGGACATGTATAGTTTCAGGGCAATGAAGTGTACATTTTATCTTCACAAATGCAAGCCTAACAATGCCTAAATAATGAGATAGAAGTTCAAGAAATACCTAAAAACTGGAAATCATGAAATGAGTTTGAGCTTGATTCAAGGTGCTGCGGTGATCAGGTTAGCTTCCTTGAGTCTCTAGGAAGCTAATGCAATGCTTAGCTTGAGTTGAGTGTAGCTGAAATGGCCTGGAGAAGTCCAACTGCAATGCTCTATTTTTGGTTATGGAGGATGATGGAAATGGAGTTACAGTCATGTAACAAGGACAAGGATGGTTTGTATTTGATGCAAGGAAGCTTTTGGAACTAAAAGTCCAAAGAACGCGCGAGGGAAATGGAAGCTTGAAGTTCAAAGTCAAAAACTATGTAACAACGAAGTTTCGGGGAAATTTCCGATTTGAGGGAGTTTGGAAGTGTTTCAGGGTATTCAAGACCGTGTCCTAGGTTGCATAATAGTGTTTTGATATATAGGAAATGGTTTGGAGACTTGAGATGGTCAGAAGTACAAGATCACATGTTTTGGCTTCTTGGCTTGTTTTTGAAGTAAGGTTGACAAACATGGTTTCAATGCATAGTAGAAGCATGGTCTGAGTAGTTAGAGGCTCTAGACAAGTTTCTTTTGGCTTTTAGATTGTGTGTGATTAGAAGAAACAAGTGCAAAGCTCAAGATAATTTGACTTTGTGACTAAAGCCTCTTTACTAGAACGACAATGTTACTTTATGCCATTAATGGAAATGCAACTTGGATAATGGCTCAAATGCTTGGATCAAAGATCTAACAGCCGTGTGAACATTTAATTATGGAGTGACAAACAAGTTTGAGGCCTGCAAAGTAAAGATTATGCAACCTAGCATGGATTTGGTTCATGTATTCTTCACAAAATGGCTTGTAATTCAAGTTTGAAAACCCTAACTTCTTGTCTTTGATTCTACTTGCTCAAACATGATCTCAATGAGTTCTTGGACATTTTGGAAAGTTTGTAACATCCTCTACAACCTCTATGTTTGACATTTTTGAAAATTCCTTTTGGAACTATGTGAAAAATTTCCATGAAGTTAGGTCAAAATCCTGCCTAAACTAGGGCAAACTTTCACTAAGTTTCAAAGTTTCATGAACATGTATTCACAAAATCATAACTTGAAATTCATGAACTTATAGGAGAAGTTGTGTTCTACAATGTTTTATATCTCATTTATATCTTCAACTTTCATTTTGGAAGTTTCCTTTGAATCATCTTGCATCATGGTGGAAAATTTGCTCAAAGTTGTGAAAAAATATGAAGTTTTCAACACTTAGAAAAATTTCTAAGTTTAGAAATTTTGACTTTTAAAAATGAAATCTTAATTTTTTTGATTTATTGATGAATAAGTTTCATATTTTGACATGTTTTGATGAATTATGATCTTTGACACTTGATTTTGACCAAAAAGTCAAAGTTTGACTTTTCAGTGTACAATTGACTTTTGATCAGTTGACTGAAAAATCATCTGTCAATCAATTGATCTTGAGAAATGTTTTGAGCCATGACATAAGGTCAAAATGAAGAATTTGAATCCTTGAGATCATAACTTAAACCAATAAGTCATTTGCTAGGTCAAAAATAAAAAATTGCACCTTCTCAGTTAAAATCCTAATTTTGACCATTTTGCCATTTTGATTGTCTAATCAAATTTCTTAAGGAATTCTGATCCAAAATTTATCAAATGACATATATGAGTTCATAATGTTGATATGGATAAAAAATTATGAGGTTTGACTGTAAATTGACCACAGCTGACTTTTTTCCTAATACAATTGATTTTAGGTCAACTGATCAATTGACTGAGCAAAAATGTGATCCAAGAATTGAAACTTGACATGAGCAATCTTGAGAGTCCAAAATGATCCATGAAAGTCACATGGGCATTAAAAGTCCATTTTTCCTTGTGAAAACTCAAACCCTAATTTTTAGTCATCAGTGCTTGAGGAGGTATCTTGAGCTCATCAACCCTAGTGCAATCTTGAACCAAAGGGGATCTTGTGGGAGTATACTTGATAAATAAGAGGGCAAATTTTGGGGTAAAACAGTGAGAAAGAATACTGAAAATGTACGTTTGAAACACCATATTTTATAATCAAAGTCTTTTATATTCCTCTTTACATTCCTTGGCTTTTTATCTTGCTTGCAAAAATCTATTTTGCTTGCATTTTACTTGCACTTTTTACCAAATTTCTGCACTTAAAATCTTCTCAACCCCTTTTCTATTTACTTTCTACACTCGAATTCATTTCAAACCTCAACCTTTCTTAGTAGAACATGTGTTCTTTATTTATATTAGCATTTATATCCAAACAACGCCAATAATTAGCATATGTCCTAGGATCAAACTGATCTATCCTGCGAGTAACCAAAAAGTTATCCTTTTTGGAATATCAACGGTTGTTTACCGATCAACACGGCAAACAAATTGGCACACCTGGTGGGATGTTACTAATTTTTATTTTGTTTTCTTATTTATATTAACATAAATGCTTTGCATAATTTCCTTTCTTTTACAAAGTGTTGTATGCTATTAAGAAGTGGTAAATTAACCACCAACGAGTGTACAACTAGGAGGAGAACTAGTGAAAGTGAAATGGCTAATCAACCAAATAATGGAGAAATACCTCCACCAATTACTACGGGAACAACAGTTATACCAACCGTTAGTGAAACTATCTCGTCAACCATTGGTTCCGCACCAATGTTAACAACAACTCAAACAGGACCAATACTTTCGTATGCAGGTCCCAGAGGTCCATTAGGAACACCCCTACCAAGGGTGAATCCAGGATCTCGACCACATGTTCCCCTAGGATTTACGACAGCCTGGATGGGTCGATACCAACCTTATGGCATGCCAACTACTGGAATGGCTAGTCTTATGAATGTTGCGTCTACATTTTCAGAACCTTTGGTAAGTGCGTCTTCGCCATTACAGGGATCTGGAACTGGTATGGCGAATTTGGGTAGAAACCAACTCTTAGGAGGGGCATCCCATACAATACCAAGCCTCACAAATGCTTCCGCAACAATTTTGAGGCAACAAATGGATGAAAGAAACCATGATATGGTACAAATGTTGGCCCAAACTCTGAGTACAATGTTGAACCCCCTAATACAAAATATCACCCAGTCGAACCAATAAATTCCAGCGCAGATGACGCGCATGGCTGAATTTTTTGGGGTTCCCCAACCTATTCGACAACCCTAAAGAGCACCAATAAGAGAGAATCAAGGTATAGTCTTAGAAGAAGATGTAACCATTAACCAAAATCCACAACTAGATAGGGGAACCATAGAGTGGAAATCGAATAACCTAGGGTCGAAATACCCAGATTTCCCCCACAGATCCCTAGAGATGGCAATCAATGTGTAATGGTGGTAAATAAAAACCAAAATGCTGACGAACTGATACAGTAGGTTCGACACCATAATTATGGAACAAATAATAATCTTACAGCCATGATCGAAAGAATCATGATACAAAATGGAATGAACATTGGCTTTCATAGGCCAAACTTTACATCGCCATTGTCAGAGTATATCGTGCAAACAAATTTACCCCCTAGGTGGAAAGTTCCGAAGTTCACTAAATTTTCGAGGGATACGACGTTGTCCACTGTCGAACATGTAGCGAGATATTTGATAGAAGCTGGGGAAATATCAAATAACGAGAGCCTTAGGATTAAGTACTTCCCAAGTTCTCTAACTAAAAACGCTTTTACTTGGTTTACCACCCTCCCAGCCAATTCGATCCATAATTGGAATCAATTGGAGAGATTGTTCCATGAATAATTTTACATGGGATAAACCAAAATAAGTCTAAAAGAACTGGCTAGCGTGAAAAGGAGATTCACCGAGCCAATAGATAAATATCTAAATAGATTTTGACTGCTCAAAGCCAGATTCTTTACACAAGTGCCTGAGCATGAATTGGTCAAAATGGAAGCAGGGGGCCTAGATTATTCTATTAGGAAAAAATTAGATACCCAATACTTGAGGGATATAGACCAATTGGCCGATTGAGTTCGACAGGTAGAACGTCTTAAAATTTAAAAAGCTAAAGCAACTAAGACTCATCGAAGAGAAAGGGTAGCCTATGTCGAAATGGATGATGATGATCCATAGACATCTAGTGATCCTATAGCTGTCGAAGAAAGCGAAATAGATTTAGCAGAGTTAAAGCAAGGGCCACCATACTCTTGTAGATTATTAGTGCCCTCAAATAGGAAGAATCCTACTGAGTCTGAAAAGGACAGTGATAGATTCCCAAAGAAAACATAGAGTTTCGACGTCACAAAATGTGACGAGATATTTGACTTGTTAGTTAAAGATGGCCAAATGATAGTACCTCCAGGGGAAAAAATGCCTCATTTAGAACAAAGAAAGAAAAGAGGTTTTTGTAAGTATCATAATTTTTTGCGCCATAAAACTTTACAATGTTTTCTTTTCAGGGATCTCGTTCAAGGAGCGATCAAAGAAGGCAGACTCAAATTTGCTGACAAACCTCCAATGAAAATCGATGCAAACCCATTGCGAGCTGATGCCCACTATGCTGAACCATAAAGCATCAACATGGTCGAAGTTTTTGAAGACTTCGTCAATAAGCCAGTTTTTGGCAGTTTCACTGGAAACATCTCCAGAAAGACTGTTGAAGGGGTGAGAAGGGCTACTGAAGACCCAAACAAAAATACTACTGCAAGTTCTTACTTCGATTTCGTCAAGGGTTCGACAGAGGACCTTGAAGCCAAAATGCAAAAGATGAATCTCGCTGCCAAGAGCAACGTAGAAGTCGATATGGTTGAAGTATCTGAGGCAAAGGCATCAGAAGAGGCCATCAGACAAGAGGAAGTGAATAAAAGTGAATTTCCTAAAGAGAATGAGAATCTGGAAGATTTTCTGCAATGATGCCAGAAAAAGAAGTCTGAAGTCATGCTGTATCCAAGATGCAGCTCCATCTTCGACAAAAAGGCTGCAGAACACATACAGGGCGTAAGGGCAGCAAAGGAGAAATGGGCCACCAGTGCCCAACCCAACATGGTTTTTGAGGTTAGATATGATCCCAGAAGAGGATATCAGAAAGGACCAATGAACCAGGCGAAGAGGCCATCAACTTTCAGGCCTCTAACAAATGTTCCCATGGACACTTGGCTAAAAATAGCGAACAGGAAAAGGCCCAGTGAGGAGAAATGGCAAACATTCGATGTTCCAAGAGAATCATCCTTGGCATATAGGAAGGAGTTCCAAACTATAACAACAAACAAAGTGGCTCATGTGTCGAGCAACTACAAGGGAAAAAACCCCATGTCTCGCTCCCAATGGGGAAGATATCAAAGACGACGAAAAGCAAAAAGAGAGGATACATAGGAGCCTCAACCAGAATCAAGCACCAATGTACCACAAAGAATAGACAAAGGCAAACAAAGAAAGCCTTTGGAAAGGAAACCAATTTCTAGAAGATTGGTGTGGACAGAACAAGGTGAATCAGATGAAGAAGGTAATTATGAATCTGATGCTACTTTAGATATTATGGTGAATGTAGTATCAGTACTACTCAGGGAGTACGACCGCCAAGTCGAAGTCGAAGAGACTGACTGGGAGGTGGAACAGGAAATAGCCAAACATTGGCCAGTGTGTTATTATGTGATGAACAATGGTTGCGTCGAAGAGAAAAATGCTTTCTTGGACCACCTACTGAGGCGATGAAAAATCACCTCAAACCCTTGTTCATAAGGGCAAAGATAGGGGAAATAACCATCAACAAGATTCTTGTTGATTGTGGGGCTACAATAAATATAATTCCCCAATCTATGCTGAGGAAAATGGGCAAGGGAGATGGAGATATCAAACCCCACAACATGGTTCTATCGAACTATGAGGGAGGTATTGGAACTACTATGGGGGTGATATAATTAGACCTCAAGGTGGGAACAATACTTCAACCAACTATGTTCATGGTAATTTCAATGAAGCCTAACTATAATCTACTCTTAGGTAGAGAATGGATACATGGCATAGGTGCAGTGCCATCTCCGATACATCAACGAGTTACAATTTGGCGCCCTGATGGCATAGTGGAGAATTTTGAAGCCGACCAAAGTTATTACTTGGGTGAAGTTAACAATGTTGGAAAAAATAGCTTCGACAAAAACTTGGCTCACACAGGGCCATGCAATTCTGCTGACTTTGGTTTGGCACCAGCACCAAATGCCTTTTGCTCCCTCTACCTGCATTCCGACCATGGGTTCCAGTGGGATAGAGAAGATTTATTAAACATTGACTATGGAGGAGTTGATGACATACGACCAACGGGCTGGGGAAGTGAATTCGGTGATGATGACTGAATCACAAGCTTTACAAAAGATTTCAGCATATGTAGCCGAAAGTAGAATGATAGCGGCCTTAGAAGCCGAAGTCAAATATATGGCTCTTGAAGCCAATGAGTAAGTATTTCTTCCAGAAGGTCCTCAGAAAGACTTCAAACCAGAACCACCTGACTCGAAAGGGGAAGAAATGCAAAACCAGAGGCTAGATGCCATCTATGATGATGAGTCTTTGGGTTTTGAAAAGGATCCATTGGAAAACAGTGTTAAAATGCTAGCACAAGATCCTCTGGAAGAAATAGACCTAGGCGAAGGTTTGGTGAAAAGACCAACATACATTAGTGCGAAGATAAATCCAGAGATCAGGATCGAAATAATCCAATTGTTGAAGGAGTTGAAAGACCGCTTTGCATGGGATTATGATGAAATACCTGGTCTCGACAGAGAATTGGTAGAGCTTCAACTACCAATATAGCCTGGAAAAAAGCATGTCAAGAAAACTCCAAGGTATTTTGCACCAGAGATCTTGTTGAAGATCAAGACGAAAGTTGAAAGACTTCTGAGATGCAACTTCATCCGAACAACCAGGTATGTCAAATCGATTGCAAATATAGTACCTGTTATAAAGAAAAATGGTCCTTAAGGGTGTGCATCGATTTTAGAGATTTAAATGCTGCAACACCCAAAGATGAATATCCAATGCATGTGGCGGAAATGCTTGTCAATTCTTCCGTTGGCTTTGTATACATGAGTATGCTTGATGGATACTCATGGTATAATCAAATTTTCATTGCTAAAGAGGATGTGTCGAAAACAACATTTCAATGCCCTGGGGCTTCAGGCACTTACGAATGGGTAGTGATGTCTTTTAACCTAAAAAACGCAGGGGTAACATATCAAAGAGCAATGAATTCTATCTTCCATGATTTTATTGAAACTTTTATGCAGATTTATATTGATGATATTATTGTCAAATCTGTTTCAGGGAAGAATCATATGGACCATCTTCGACAATCCTTCGAAAAGATGAGACGATATGGTCTGAAAATGAATCCCCTAAAATGCACTTTCGACGTAAGAGCAGGGGACTTCTTAGGATTTATGGTCCACAAGAAGGGAATTAAATTAAACTAGAACAAGACCAAAGCCATTTTGGAAGGGAAAGCGCCAACTAGCAAGAAGGAGTTGCGAACTCTACTTGGCAAGATAAATTTCTTGAGGAGATTTATATCCAATTTAAGTGGAAAAATGCAAGCCTTATCACCACTACTCCGAATCAACAAATGAGGATTTGAGTGGGAACAAGAACAACAAGAGCCCTTCGACAAGATCAAAGGATTCCTCGCCAAGCCACCTATTTTGGTACCTCCTTGTAGAAATAGGAGTATGAGATTGTACATAGATGCATCTGATAAAACTTTAGGAAGCATGTTAGCCCAAGAGGATGAGAATGATGTCGAAAGACCCATATATTACCTCAATAGAGTTTAAAACGATGCATAAACTAGATTATAGCAAAGTTGAAAAACTATGCTTATGTCTTTACTTCTTGTGTACAAAACTCAAGCAATACATTAAACCAGTTGATGTTTATGTTTCGTCTCATTTTGATGTTTTCAAATATATGTTATCGAAACCCATATTGCATAGTCGAATTGGAAAACGGACACTTGTATTAACTGAGTATTCATTAACTTTTATGCTTTTTAAGACTGTAAAAGGTCAAGTGGTACTAGACTTTATAGTTGACCACTCAATAAATGAAGAATCAATAAACTACCTAGAGATCAAACCCTGGAAGTTATACTTCGACGGTTCTAGTCATAAAGATGGAACTGGAGTAGGGGTTCTAATTATTTCTTCAAATCAAATTCCAACAACATTAAAGTACAAGATCGAAGGTTCTTGTTCGAACAATGAGGCTGAGTACGAAGCTCTAATCGTAGGCCTTGAAATCTTGTTGGAATTGGGGGAAACTCAAGTCGAAATAATGGGAGACTCGGAGTTAGTTATAAAGCAAGTTACAAAAGAATACAAATGCATAAGAGAAAACCTTATCATGTATTTTGTAATAGTCAATCGTTTGTTGAAAAACTTTGAAAAGATCAACATTTGACATATACCAAGACTGGAAAATCAAGTGGCTAATGACTTAACACATATTGCATCTGGGTATAAAATTTCGAAAGAGAAATTACAACAAGTAATCGAAGTTAGATGAAGAGTAACATTAACTAAGTTGTCTCCAACAGATTTGAAAATAACAAAACTGGGGTACGTTGACCAAGAAAACTTCGAAATTTCGTTCATAGATAATCTAACAGAACAAGATTGGAGAAAGCCTATAGTGGATTATTTACAAAATCTAGTGGCTTCGACAGAAAGAAAAATAAAGTATAGGGCGCTAAGTTATACTCTAATGGGAAACGAGTTATTTAAAAAGACACCTGAAGGGGTGTTATTAAAATGCTTAAGTGAAACAGAGACATACATAGCCCTTTTAACTACACATGCTGGAGCATGTGGATCACATCAAGTAGGCCATAAAATGAAATGGTTATTGTTTCGACAAGGACTATATTGGCCCACTATGTTGAAAGATTGTGTTGAGTTTGCAAAAGGATGTCAGGAATGTCAAGTACATACAGGTATCCTGCACATACCTGCAAGTGAACTTCACTCAATTGTGAAACCTTGGCCTTTTAGGGGATGGGGTTTGGATCTTATCGGAGAGATTCGACCAGCATCATCTAAAAGCCAGAAATACATATTGGTGGGTGTGATACGGTGGGAGAACTGAATTGGGTTTTGCGTTTGTTTTCGCACTTGTTCGGTTTAGCAAGATTCGCCACCTACTTTTTATTTTATCCTAAGGAAAGGTCAAAAAGCACAGGAAAGACCTTTGAGATGTTTTCGTGGGTTCGGGGGGTAGATTATGAAAAGGGAAGGTGCTAGCATCCTTTTCATCCATGGTTATCCATGGGCTCTTAGTTACTTGTTTTAGATCACTTGCTTTTGCTTTTTAATTGTTTGAAATGGTGCTTTGTGTGTGTGGTTTTGAAAAAGATGCCTTGTCTAGGCAACCTTTGTAACAATTCTTGTTTGAATGTTTTACAAAGGTGTTTGTCTTTTTGAAAAGATGTTTCAATGTTTTTGAAAGTTTGTTTTGAAATTGTTTTGAAGTTGTGTTGTGAAGTGTGTTTGAAAAATAGCAAGGATGTTTTGCAAGTTTGATCAAGTAACTAAGAGCTATCTACCCTAATTTTACTCAAAGATCTTTCTCATGTTTTTAACCCTTTTAACAGTGTTGTTTCACCATTGTATTTGGTGAACAACATTGTGTTAGGATGTTTACGGGACAGGCGCGGGTCATCGTATAGACCATGATAGCAAATGTGTCAAGTATCTTTGGCAATTTTCCGAGGGACTAGATCATTTTGTGTAGGCAACCAAGATAGCGTCATCGAGGGACTATGATCTTTTGTTTTTATTTTTGTTTTGCCAAAGTACCCAACATGCATACCATGGCCATTTGTTTTAGGCAACCGAGTGGAGATACCTTAAGGAGTGTTTGTGTGCAAGTGTGTTTTATTGCATGCATTTAGTCTTTGATTATGGTGGCCTATTTATTGATTTTATCTTGCCATACACACCTAATTACTAGCATTTGTACAAAGTAAATAAAATACAGAAATTTAAAATCCTACGCTATTACAACCATATCGAAAGGCATAAAAATATGAAGGAAAAAATAAGATAAAAGTAAGAAAAAAGTAAGAAAAAAGAGTGTCTTTCGATTGAGGCAGAAAACCCTTCGATTCTGCACTTTCTAGCTCTCTTCGATTTGGCATGAAAAGGGTGGAGGCATGAATTTCGACTGAGGCCTCACAGTCAGCATGTTGTGCCTTTCGATTGGGACCAGTGGGATAGCATGTTGTGCCTTTCGACTGGTCCTGGAACCTGTATAAGATGCAATCTGCCTTTCTGCCTCCTTCGACTGGGGGTTTAAAGCAGTGAAGGAATGCCTTTCGACTGAGCCTGGAATCAGTTAAGGCATGCTTTTTGTCTGGGCCTGAAAGTCAACATGGTTTTCCTCCTGGTTGTCTCTTTCGTTTGACCTGGAGAAAGAGGGTAGAAGCCAAAAGCTTCGTTTCCTATCTCCTGTTTCCTGTTTCATTCGTTTAAAGCATTAAATGGAAACATGGCCTGAGGCCATGCTAGTATTTGTCTTGTAAACAGTTTAACAGTTAAAGCAAGTTCAAATAAACAGAAAGCAAAACGAAAGGGTTAACTTTAAAAAACATGTTAAAAGGGTGGAAACGAAAGGAACAATGGTATGTACATGTTTCAAACGAAAGGGAAGATTATTCATATACTATGCCATGAAACGAAAGGTTCAAGGGTAAGCGTGACTTACCTTGCTTCAGGCCTTGAATGGATGTGGGATTCGAACTTGAACTGCTACCTGGATGTTTCTGGAATTCGAAGAGTAGTCACAGGGGGTTTGCTTTTGGTTCGAAGAGTTGTCACAGAAGGTTGTCTTTGAGTTTGAACAAACTTCTATGTGTGGGGTGTTCTTCAGAATCGAAAGAGGTGAGTGTTTGGGATTCTGGGTTTTGATTTCTCAAGTGTTGATGAACTTGAGAAATTTTGTTGTGTTTGAGAAAATTTGGGAGATTCGTTCCTCTGGTCCAAAGATCCTCCCCTAGCTTTGTAAATGTTCCTCTATTTATAGAGAAAGAATGGACATGTTGTCCAAAGCCAGCCTTGCAAATAAATGATAAAATAATGGATAACGTGAAAGTACAAGTGGGGGGGGCTATTGGCAGTTGGGGTGCAGAATATGTGACTTATGCCTCTGACGTTGCTTTTGCTCAGACCAAATTTAGGTTGAAAGCTGCTTTTGTGACTAAAGTACTCTCTATGAAAAGAAAGAGTATGTAACCTTTAACCAAGAATAGTAGTATCTAAAAGACAAAGTTTAAAACCCATGTACAAGCTTCTGATTATGTAAAGATTTGGAAGCAACATAGCCTGGAAAACGAGATTTGGTCTTGAGTCAAATGCAAGAATGAGATCGAAGAGCACTTGTTCGAAGGAAGCCTTTGCCTCAGTCGAAGCTTGTGATCGAAACAAACTTACTCGAAGGAAGCTAATGCCCAGTCGAATCTTGGATCGAAACAAACATATTGCCCAATTGAAAGCCCGTGTTCGAAGGAAGCAATGTTGCCCAATCGAAGCATGTGGATCGAAACAAACATAAAGGGAGTCATTTCCCTGTGTCTTTTAGTGTGAGGGAAGTTCCTGGCTTCTTAATTGAGGGGTGTTCCTTCAAGGGAAGAAAGAACTTAGTCAAATCTTGTATGAAAATATCTCTTGGCTCAAACAAAACTTGTCAGAGGCAAATTCTGCAAGAGGCCCTTAATGCAAGTGGAATCGAAAGATGTTTCAAGTCCAAACGAAGGATGCATGCAGGCAGTAGACTTGTCCAGTTGAAGAAGGCTTGCAGGCAGCAAACTTGTCCAGTCGAAGGGCTAAGTCGAAGGAGGTTTCAAATCCAAACGAAGGATGTACCTAAGTTGCATTCGAAGGAGGCTTTAAGTTCAACATGAAGGACATACCCAAGTTGCATTCGAAGGAGGCTATGAGTCAATCGAAGGATGTAATCGAAGTTACATTTGAAGGAGGCTCTTGCTCAAAATGAAGGATGTAAACCAAGTTTCATTTGAAAGAGGTTTCCAATCCAAACGAAGGATGTACCCAAGTTTCATTCGAAGGAGGCCAAGAGTCAATCGAAGAGTGCTGAATCGAAAGAGACTTGTTTTCCTCCAAATTTTTCAAAATGTTATTTTTATCTGTTTTCTCCCTTTTTTCACAGTTTCCTTTTAATTTTGGTATTGGAAAATCCCAATGCACTTGTTCAAGCTTGAACCTTGAAAATCCTTGTAAGAAAGGCCTTGAGAATTGAGAGGGAAAATTTTGGGGTACAACAGCTGCCCCTGTTCAAACTTCTTACACCTGAAGAGTTAGATTGGTAATTCTACCATTCGTGACTTGAAGGTGGAAGATGATTCAACACTAGAGCGCCCAGAAAATTTGCACTCGAAGATGTGTTAGTTGATTATGTAGGGAATGGGCTTAAAGATGCCATTTGGAGAGATGATGGATAGTTGTTGGAGATGGGCTTAAAGATGCCATCTGGAGATGTGACAAACTCTTGTCAGAGATGGGCTTAAAGATGCCATCCAAGAATGTTCGTTGAACTATATGTCGTAGGTAAAAAAAATGAGTATCAGAAAGGTGTCCATGCTTTGGAACATCTCTGAGCTGGGGGTCTGAATAAGCAATAGATTGACATCCATGTTTGGAGAATCCGTAAACTATTTTCAGAAGTTGAATCTGAACAAGTGATTGATTAACATCCGTGTTTGGAGAATCCGTAAACTGTTTTCAGAAGTTGAGTCTGAACAAGCGATAGATTGACAACCATGTTTGGAAGCACCCGTAAACTGTTTTCAGAAGTTGGGTCTGAATAAGCGATAGATTGACATCCATGTTTGGAAGCACCCGTAAACTGTTTTCAGAAGTTGGGGGTCTGAATAAGCGATAGATTGACATCCATATTTGGAAGCACCCGTAAACTGTTTTCAGAAGTTGAGTCTGAACAAGTGATAAGTTGACATCCATGTTTGGAAGCACCCGTAAACTGTTTTCAGAAGTTGAGTCTGAATAAGCAATAGATTGACATCCATATTTGGAAGCACCCGTAAACTGTTTTCAGAAGTTGAATCTGAACAAGCGATAGATTGACATCCATGTTTGGAAGCACCCGTAAACTGTTTTCAGAAGTTGAATCTGAATAAGCGATAGATTGACATCCATGTTTGGAAGCACCCGTAAACTGTTTTCAGAACTTGAGTCTGAACAAGCGATAGATTGACATCCATGTTTGGAAGCACCCGTAAACTGTTTTCAGAAGTTGAGTCTGAACAAGCGATAGATTGACATCCATGTTTGGAAGCACCCGTAAACTATTTTTAGAAGTTGAGTCTGAACAAGCGATAGATTGACATCCATGTTTGGAAGCACCCGTAAACTATTTTCAGAAGTTGAGTCTGAACAAGCCCATCCGTATTTGGAGAACCCGTAAACTATTTTCAGAAGTTGAATCTGAACAAGCGATAGATTAACATCCGTATTTGGAGAACCCGTAAACTGTTTTCAGAAGTCTTGAATCTGAACAAGCGATAGATTGACATCCATATTTGGAAGCACCCGTAAACTGTTTTCAGAAGTTGAGTCTGAATAAGCGATAGATTGACATCAGTATTTGGAGAACCCGTAAACTATTTTCAGAAGTTGAGTCTGAACAAGCGATAGATTGACATCCATATTTGGAGAACCCGTAAACTGTTTTCAGAAGTTGAATCTGAACAAGCGATAGATTAACATCCGTATTTGGAGAACCCGTAAACTGTTTTCAGAAGTTGAATCTGAATAAGCGATAGATTAACATCCGTATTTGGAGAATCCGTAAACTGTTTTCAGAAGTTGAATATGAACAAGCGATAGATTAATATCCGTATTTGGAGAACCCGTAAACTGTTTTCAGAAGTTGAATCATCATGAGTTGGTCGAGTAGATATTTGTCCTGTCTGGTTTCAGGTATTAATCTCTGACCTGAGAAAGAAAGATAGTTTTCCTAGCTTGCTACAGGTATTAATCTTCAATCTCTTCATGTAGATAGTTTTCCTGGCTTGTTACAGGTATTAATCTACAATCAGTCCTCCACAGATAGTTTTCCTGGCTTGCTACACGTATTAATCCGGAACTTGAAAAGGTTGGCCGATGAGATAGTTGTCCTGTCTGGTTTCAGGTATTTAATCTCTAACCTGAGAAAGAAAGATAGTTTTCCTGGCTTGCTACAGGTATTAATCTTTAATCCCTCGTCCACAGATGGTTTTCCTGGCTTGCTACAGGTATTAATCTGGAACTCGAAAAGGTTGGTCGATGAGATAGTTGCCCTGTCTGGTTTCAAGTATTAATCTCTGCCCTGAGAAAGAAAGATAGTTTCCTGGCTTGTTACAGGTGTTAATCTTCAATCTCTTCATGTAGATAGTTTTCCTGGCTTGTTACAGGTATTAATCTACAATCAGTCGTCCACAGATAGTTTTCCTGGCTTGCTACAGGTATTAATCCGGAACTTGAAAAGGTTGGCCGATGAGATGGTTGTCCTGTCTGGTTTCAGGTATTAATCTCTTCCCTGAGAAAGTAAGATAGTTTCCTGGCTTGTTACAGGTGTTAATCTTCAATCTCTTCATGTAGATAGTTTTCCTGGCTTGTTACAGGTATTAATCTACAATCAGTCGTCCACAGATAGTTTTCCTGGCTTGCTACAGGTATTAATCCGGAACTTGAAAAGGTTGGCCGATGAGATAGTTGTCCTGTCTGGTTTCAGGTATTAATCTATGACCTGAGAAAGAAAGATAGTTTCCTGGCTTTTTACAGGTGTTAATCTTCAATCTCTTCATGTAGATAGTTTTCCTGGCTTGTTACAGGTATTAATCTACAATCTGTCATCCACAGATAGTTTTCCTAGCTTGCTACAGGTATTAATCCGGAACTTGAAAAGGTTGATGGTAGCCATCTGTTGATTGACCTTTTCCTGAAAAGGTAAAACGTTAGCTGTATGCAATGTCATGATGCATCAAATGCATAATGTCATGATGTTCTCAAAAGTAAATGAGATTGTGTTGTATGCACTTATCATGTATGTAAATAAGATGTATGAAATGTGAAATGTTAATGAATGTATTTTTGTCTGGGAAAATAAATCCTTGACAAAAGCTGGGGAGTCATTAAATCCTGGACTGCTGTTGAAGAGTATGTGTGTCTTCAAACTTTGCTTAGAATATTTCCAATGGATTCCTGTTTTGTTGTTTGAGGAGAACTCCGCTGGGGGAAGTTGAAAACTCTGTGGGGAGTATGTTTATTTCTGCTTGGGAGAAGAGTTTAGGAGTCTTAGTCGTCTGTTGCTCTACTGGGGAGTCGAAGTTGAACTGATATCTGGTCGGGTCCAGGTTTCGCAGTAACTTGCTGGGGATTATAGAGTAGTCTACTGGGGAAGAGGAGTTGTGGTCCTTTGATTTGTAGTAGTCGGAGAGACAAACTCAAGCTGGGGAAAGGGGGTCAGAGATTATACTCTTGCTGAGGAATCATCCTATGAGAAGGACTTTGGGGAGACTTGTCATTGCCCCTAGTAGCAAGTGTTTGTGACATTGCCAGAAAATGTTTAATTATACGTAACCCTTCACTGAGATTTGACGTTTAATGCCCCAAGTGACAGAGATGGAGACCTGCCCCTGGTTATTCTGTACTTCTTGAGAGATTTCCTGGAATCTTGACTGGACTGCCCCAGGTGTGCTAGATTGTGACATGTCATGCCCCCTTGTTGATAGGAGATTCGTCAATGGAAGTGTCATCCTTTTTGAAGTGATTTTGTTCACTGAGAGGGCTTTCGTTCATCGGATATTCGTTGTGTGAATTTCTCCGCTGTCAAACAGATAGCCAAATGCAAACAGTGATATTCAAGTAATGCAAAGTTTATGTTGTCTCGAAGTTTTGAAAAAATGCATTTTTTAGCAGAAAACTTTTTATAAGACAAATTCAACACAAGATTTAGGGCAAAGCCTTACAGAAGTCAGGATACCTTTTGTAACAGTATGCTTTTGAACTAACCCATGCTTTAATTAGGACTTTTGAAGGGTTGTAACATGGCTTGGTTCACGGTTTAAGAAACAAAGGATAAAGGCTCAAAGTGTATTTGTACCCACCCGCTCTTCGTGATGTTCTTCAATCCTAAACTCAGTTAATTGTGCGTTTGAACTCCAAATGAGTCTGTAACGACGTTTTGGTGATGGTTCACACAAGCTGAATTTGTTGGAAGGCAGTCATTTTTGCAACATTTTTCATGTTGTTGAGGATTTGTGACGACCTCGTTCTTTTGATTTGTTATCCCTAACTTTTTCCTGACTGTTCCTGTTTTCGAGATTACAGTCAGCGGGATGCCCCAAATTTCTTAAGTCTCCTTTGTAGGTTTTGACTTAGTGGGCTTTTTCTTTTGAGAGATAATGAGTGCCTATGAGATAAGGAACCATCACTGTCTTTTGGTTCCAAAGGAATGTTTTTGATCTCATTCGTTGTGTTACGAACTGAGAGTTTGCGACTTCAATGCGCATCTCTTTTTTTTTTGAATTAACTGAGAGACTACCCGGCCCTAGGTTTAAATCAAAGGTTTCAATTTGTTTAAAAACAGAAAAATCCTACTTCTTTGGCTCGAAGGGGTTGACTAGGGATTAACTTCCTTATAACTCCAGTGTTTAGGATTTGAAAGAAATGCCTGTACATCGTCAGCAAGGTTTATTCAAAAGCATACTGTATGAGATTATGGCATTGTTTCGTCATCCTCCCTCTAAAGGCTTGTAACTTTTAGCAAGAGTTGAATGTCATAAAGAAAGCATAATTATAATGAAAATGAAAGGATGAATTCAAGACAAACATATGCAATGCATTAATGAAACAAAGTTTGACATTAATAGATAATTGTTTTAATAACAAAAGAAATTACAATTGAAAATTCAAAATGAACAGAAGCCTCTTTGTCTAAACTTGTCACTTTAGGTGGTGAGCCTTTGAGGGACAACAAAAGAATTCAGTCTGGCCATCTTGTGTGAACTCCAACATTCCTTCTTCAATTAGATCTTGAATTTTATTTCTCAACGTCCAACAACTATCGGTGTCATGTCCAAGACTGTTGGAGTGGTACGCACATCTTGCATTTGGATTGTACCTAGCAGAGGGTGTGTTGGGATTCTGAGGGGGGTCCCTTAATACAACCAACTTGGCTTCCAACAGGTGTTGCAGTGCTTGAGATAATGACATGTCAATTTCAGTGAAGCGTCTTTCAGATGTATTCCGCCTACGCCGATTACCCTGTTATTGTTGGCGAGGTTGTTGCTGGGCTTGTGACCCTGAAGCAAGTTGAGGAGCTTTTCCCTTGTCTTCTTGTCTCAAAGGGGGTTGAATGATGACTTGATCTTCAACCTTAGGTGTTTGCCCCACTTGGTTATCTCGAAGCAGTTTGTTGACGAGAACCCTGAGCTCCTCTTGTCTTTGAGCCAAGTCTTGAATGAGAGCCATTTGGCCCACCAGCTGTCCCATCATCTGGATCTTTATTGTTGCCAGCTCAATCTGCAGTTCCTCCAACTGATCATTCCCGACACTGCTTGAACTCCGTAGGACCATGCCCCTTGTGAGGAGAGCTTTCACTTCTTCTTGCCCCTGAGACAGGTTCAAGAACATTTCTTGAAGTTGAGCATTTTGATCCTGGATATCTTTGACAGTCCTCTCTAGAGCCATCTCTACTGAAATAAACAGTAGGAGAATAAGGAAACCTGAAAAGGAAAACCTGTTATGATACAATGCATGATATGTGGATGCATGTTTTCAAGAGTCTCGCGGGGTAAACACAAGAAGATGTTAGAGATTGAACTTTGATCAACATCTTTGATTGGAGAACTTTGTATCAGTGGATGTCTTTCCATGAGAATCAAACTCACCATGTCAAGTGGGTCATAGCCCCCAATTCAAGTTATTGCACTTGATCTTTGACGACGTTTGTTTAGAGGGGAACCCTCTTGCTCTTTGGTAGACGTCTGGTTCAACGTGCCCCTGTATCAAAAGACCCTCGAGATCCTTGAAATGGTTATTGAAAATGCTATGGTATGATGTTATGATGTTATGTACATGTATGCAAAAGTAAGCAAGTGTATATACAGACAGTCATATTCACACAAAGCAAACAAGTCCTTAGGTTTAGGCTTGCATGGGGTTTGTAGGTAAGTACCCTTTTGAAGTTAGTTGGCTCAACCTTTCCTAAAATAGAAACCGGGTTCTAAGGAGCTCAATATCACTGGATTATTTTCTATGTTCATTGTTTTGGTTTAGCCACTTACTGGCGACCAAAATATTCCAAGAAAACAATCCTCAATGAGTGTAGTATCGAGTATCTACCAACTTCAGACTGTACCAAAGTCGGTCACCTCATTACCCTTAAAAAGGCCAAGATGGTCAAGTAAGGTTCTAAGAGTTCGTTAGTGCTTCATGACATCACTCAGCGGCCCCGTATTCTCCTTGACAACTCAAGGGCTACCAGTACCCACAAATATGTCACACTAACATAGCTACTGCTTCAACCATGTCGGTATACCCCGCACAGTTCCCTCACAGTTTATTACTATTCACCTAAAAAGGTGCCCCCAAATCCGGGTGTAGGATTTACAACAAACCCAAACAAGGAACCCAAAAAGTAAAGCAATCAAAGCAATCAAAGCAAGCATGTATAGGTGATCTAAAACCCTAAGGTAACCCCAGTTTTAGAAATTTCCCCAGCAGAGTCTCCAGCTCTGTGATACAGTAGGAGAACTGACTTGGGTTTTGCGTTTGTTTTCGCACTTGTTTGGTTTAGCAAGAGTCGCCACCGACTTTTTATTTTATCCTAAGGAAAGGTCAAAAAGCACAGGAAAGACCTTTGAGATGTTTTCGTGGGTTCGGGGGGTAGATTATGAAAAGGGAAGGTGCTAGCACCCTTTTCATCCATGGTTATCCATGGGCTCTTAGTTACTTGTTTTAGATCACTTGCTTTTGCTTTTTAATTGTTTGAAATGGTGCTTTATGTGTGTGGTTTTGAAAAAGATGCCTTGTCTAGGTAACCTTTGTAACAATTCTTGTTTGAATGTTTTACAAAGGTGTTTGTCTTTTTGAAAAGATGTTTCAATGTTTTTGAAAGTTTGTTTTGAAATTGTTTTGAAGTTGTGTTGTGAAGTGTGTTTGAAAAATGGCAAGGATGTTTTGCAAGTTTGATCAAGTAACTAAGAGCTATCTACCCTAATTTTACTCAAAGATTATTCTCATGTTTTTAACCCTTTTAACAGTGTTGTTTCACCATTGTATTTGGTGAACAACCTTGTGTTAGGATGTTTACATGACAGGCGCGGGTCATCGTATATACCATGATAGCAAATGTGTCAAGTATCTTTGGCAATTTTCCAAGGGACTAGATCATTTTGTGTAGGCAACCAAGATAGCGTCATCGAGGGACTATGATCTTTTGTTTTATTTTTGTTTTGCCAAAGTACCCAACATGCATACCATGGCCATTTGTTTTAGGCAACCAAGTGGAGATACCTTAAGGAGTGTTTGTGTGCAAGTGTGCTTTATTGCATGCATTTAGTATTTGATAAGGGTGGCCTATTTGTTGATTTTATCTTGCCATACACACCTAATTACTAGCATTTATACAAAGTAAATAAAATGCAGAAATAAAAAATCCTACGCTATTACAACCATATCGAAAGGCATAAAAAATATGAAGGAAAAAATAAGATAAAAGTAAGAAAAAAGAGTGTCTTTCGATTGAGGCAGAAAACCCTTCGATTCTGCACTTTCTGGCTCTCTTCGATTTGGCCTGAAAAGGGTGGAGGCATGAATTTCGACTGAGGCCTCACGGTCAGCATGTTGTGCCTTTCGATTGGGACCAGTGGGACAACATGTTGTGCCTTTCGACTGGGCCTGGAACCTGTATAAGATACAATCTGCCTTTCTGCCTCCTTCGACTGGGGGTTGAAAGCAGTGAAGGAATGCCTTTCGACTGAGCCTAGAATTAGTGAAGGCATGCTTTTCGTCTGGGCCTGAAAGTAAACATGATTTTCCTCCTGGTTGTCTCTTTCGTTTGACCTGGAGAAAGAGGGTAGAAGCCAGAAGCTTCGTTTCCTATCTCCTGTTTCCTGTTTCTTTCGTTTAAAGCATTAAATGGAAACATGGCCTGAGGCCATGCAAGTATTTGTCTTGTAAACAGTTTAACAGTTAAAGCAAGTTCAGATAAACAGAAAGCAAAACGAAAGGGTTAACTTTAAAAAACATGTTAAAAGGGTGGAAACGAAAGGAACAATGGTATGTACATGTTTCAAACAAAAGGGAAGATTATTCACATACTATGCCATGAAACGAAAGGTTCAAGGGTAAGAGTGACTTACCTTGCTTTAGGCCTTGAATGGATGTGGGATTCGAACTTGAACTGCTACCTGTGCGTTTCTAGAATTCGAAGAGTAGTCACATGGGGTTTGCTTTTGGTTCGAAGAGTTGTCACAGAAGGTTGTCTTTGAGTTTGAACAAACTTCTATGTGTGGGGTGTTCTTCAGAATCGAAAGAGGTGAGTGTTTGGGATTCTGGGTTTTGATTTCTCAAGTGTTGATGAACTTGAGAAATTTTGTGGTGTTTTTTGAAAATTTGGGAGATTCGTTCCTCTGGTCCAAAGATCCTCCCCTAGCTTTGTAAATGTTCCTCTATTTATAGAGAAAGAATGGACATGTTGTCCAAAGCCAGCCTTGCAAATAAATGATAAAATAATGGATAACGTGAAAGTACAAGTGGGGGGGCTGTTGGCAGTTGGGGTGCAGAAGATGTGACTTATGCTTCTGACGTTGCTTATGCTCAGACCAAATTCAGGTTGAAAGCTGCTTTTGTGACTAAAGTACTCTCTATGAAAAGAAAGAGTATGTAGCCTTTAACCAAGAATAGTAGTATCTAAAAGACAAAGTTTAAAACCCTTGTACAAGCTTCTGATTATGTAAAGATTTGGAAGCAACATAGCCTGGCAAATGAGATTTGGTCCTGAGTCAAATGCAAGATTGAGATCGAAGCGCACTTGTTCGAAGGAATCCTTTGTCTCAGTATAAGCTTGTGGTCGAAACAAACTTACTCGAAGGAAGCTAAGGCCCAGTCGAATCTTGGATCGAAACAAACATATTGCCCAATCGAAAGCCCGTGTTCGAAGGAAGCAATGTTGCCCAATCGAAGCATGTGGATCGAAACAAACATAAAGGGAGTCATTTCCCTGTGTCTTTTAGTGTGAGGGAAGTTCTTGGCTTCTTAATTGAGGGGTGTTCCTTCAAGGGAAGCAAGAACTTAGTCAAATCTTGTATGAAGATATCTCTTGGCTCAAACAAAACTTGTCAGAGGCAAATTCTGCAAGAGGCCCTTGTTGCAAGTGGAATCGAAAGATGTTTCAAGTCCAAACGAAGGATGCATGCAGGCAGTAGACTTGTCCAGTTGAAGCAGGCTTGCAGGCAACAAACTTGTCCAGTCGAAGGGCTGAGTCGAAGGAGGTTTCAAATCCAAACGAAGGATGTACCTAAGTTGCATTCGAAGGAGGCTTTAAGTTCAACATGAAGGACATACCCAAGTTGCATTCGAAGGAGGCTAAGAGTCAATCGAAGGATGTAATCTAATTTACATTCGAAGGAGGCTCTTGCTTAAAACGAAGGATGTAAACCAAGTTGCATTCGAAAGAGGTTTCCAATCCAAACGAAGGATGTACCCAAGTTGCATTCGAAGGAGGCCAAGAGTCAATCGAAGAGTGCTGAATCGAAAGAGACCTGTTTTCCTCCAAATTTTTCAAAATGTTATTTTTATCTATTTTCTCCCTTTTTTGACAGTTTCCTTTTAATTTTGGTATTGGAAAATCCCAATGCACTTGTTTAAGCTTGAACCTTGAAAATCCTTGTAAGAAAGGCCTTGAGAATTGAGAGGGCAAATTTTGGGGTACAACAGTGGGCATTAATTATTTTACTAAATGGATTAAAGCAATTCCTTTAGTCAATGTACGCTAGGAAAATGTCATTGAATTCATTCAAAAGAACATTATATATAGGTTTGGAATCCTTGAGACAATAACAACTAATCAAGGGTCAGTCTTTACTGGTCGAAAAATGCAAGAGTTTGGTACAGAAATGGGGTTCAAACTATTAACATCAACGCCTTACTATGCACAAGCTAATGGCTAAGTCGAAGCGGCAAATAAGGTAATAATTAACTTAATAAAGAAGCATGTGGGAAAGAAGCCAAAGAACCGGCGCAAGACTTTAGATCAAATTTTATGGGCTTGTCGAACTTCTCCTAAGGAAGCTACCGAAACAACACCTTTTTGACTAAATTATGGCTATGACGCAGTATTGCCAATAGAAATTTGTCTACAGTCAACAAGAATTCAGAAACATCAAGAAATCCGTTCGGAAGCTTACTGGAATATGATGTTAGACGAATTGGTTGATTTGGACGAAGAAAGACTGAGAGCTTTAGATCTCTTAAGGTTAAAAAACAAAAGAGTGGAAAAATCTTACAATAAAAGAGTAAAACCGAAGACATTCTTGCCTGAGGACCTGGTGTCGTACCCCAAATTTTCCCTACCTTTTTTTTTACTTTTGTCTGACTTTGAACTTTGCATCCCATTGGCATCATTTTTACTAAGTCGTTTGCATATCCCGTATCTCATGGAACCAGGCGTCTTGGTTTAAGGTATTAGGGTTGTGCCCTCTTTATGTCTAATTTTGTTTTGAAGTTCTCTTATCAGGTAAAAGGGAAATTCATCTAGTTCTCGATTATTGGATCGTGGGGTGGATTCTTGAGGTATCGTGGATTTCTTTCTTATCAAGTTACAAGGTTGCTTCTCGCTCAAATTCATCAGAGCCTGGATTAGGGTTTATTCCCTATTTGATTGTCAAGATGCTAGGGTTTTGGATATCTGGTTCTTTGTGAAGATGTTTCTTTTGCCTACCTCAAAGATAAGTCAAAGTTCAGTTCATTTGGTCAAGGATTTCATCTCCTCACATTTCAAGTTTTCTTCTTAAGATCTCTAAGTCACCGAGTCGAGAGTTTGAAGTTTAAGTTGACGAATGCGAAATCTGAGCATAAGAAATAAGGTTGAAAGTTTCATGATAGTCAAGGCATGTTTTTGTTGTTTCAGTTGCAAATCACCTGTGATTTGGACATCAAAGTTAAGTTTCTCGTTGAGAGTGCAAGTGGGGTTGGTACGTGATATGAAGGTTGGGAATTAAAAGACAAAGTGCATGGTTACTTGAGATACAAGTTACTAAAGTCATGTTTGATTTCTTAAATTCCAAGTTACAAAGTGAAAAGTGTTATTTAAACCATTCAATTGGGAATTTCCATTTTTCAATCAAGATTCAAGAGTTATTTGGTTTCCATACAATGAATTCATCATTCAAAAAATATATCATTCAAGTTTTGTGTTCATTACATTTTTGGGACAAGTTACAAAACATATTGCAAATGTTTAAAACAAGCTACACATATTTTGTTTACAAAGAAAATGTTTGCTCTTCAAGTTTTCTTGGCTTCATCTTCAAGCAACTCATCCACTCCTTGCTAGCCATGGTCTTCTCTTCGTCTTTTAACCTTGCCTCGCTTGCCATCCACTCCTCGTGCTCATGAAACAAGAAAAGGAAAAAATTAGCAAACAATCAACATGTGAAAGTTTCAAATGAGAATTATTCGTTAATAGTGAATTCTCATCATTAGGGTTTGCATTTGGAATCAGAACTACAAGGGTTTTTTTTAATCACCGGCTATCTCCTCCTACTTTTGCAAATCACAAAAAAGGGGTGTGAATTTTTTTTGGTTCACAAAAGGGAAAAGAAATGTGCAAATATTTTTAAATTGCTATACACCAAAACAAACTGCAAATCTTAAGCAAAACAGAAACAAACAGGCAGAAGCTGCGACAAAACAAATATACATAACGCAGGCCAGCAAGTGCAATGCAGTAGCCTTGACCCAAGTCAGCGCAACAAACCAAAACAACACAAAACAGCAGCAACACAACGATACTACAAAACAGCACAACAATCCAAAGCTGTAACCATAACAGCAAGCTGCTATACAAGCAGCACAAAACAAAAAAAAATGCAGCACAAAAACAGAAATAAGTAAAACAAGGAGAAGCTTCAAGTTTAGTAGTAGGCTATTAAAATAACACAACAACAATTCAAAACAATGCAAGCTAGCTAGCTCATAAAACCCTGCATCATCATTTCCTAAAATATGCAAACTGTGACACGGTGGGAGAACTGACTTGAGGTTTTGCGTTTGATTTCGCACTTGTTCGGTTTAGCAAGAGTCGCCACCGACTTTTTATTTTACCCTAAAGGAAAGGTTAAAAAGCAAAGGAAAAACCTTTGAGATGTTTTCGTGGGTTCGGGGGGTAGATTATGAAAAGGGAAGGTGCTAGCACCCTTTTCATCCATGGTTATCCATGGGCTCTTAGTTACTTGTTTTAGATCACATGCCTTGATTTTCAATTGCTTGAAATGGTGTTGTGTGTGTGTGGTTTTGAAAATGTTTTGAAAAAGATGCCTTGTCTAGGCAACCATTGTAACAATTCTTTACTTGAATGTTTTACAAAGGTGTTTGTCTTTTTGAAAAGATGTTCAATGTCTTTGAAAGTTGTGTTTGTGGAGTGTTTTTTGAAAGTAGGCAAGTGTGTTTTGCAATTTCGATCAAGTAACTAAGAGTTGTCTACCCCTAAATTTACTCAAAGATTTTTCTTATGTTTTAACCCTTTTAATAGTGTTGTTTCACCATTGCATTTGGTGAACAACCTTGTGTTAGGATGTTAACGGGACGGGCGCGGGTCATTGTTTAGACCATGAATGCAATAGTGCCAAGAGTCTTTGGCAATTTTCCTTTAAGGGACTTGATCATTTTTTAGGCAACTTCGAAAGCGTCATCGAGGGACTATGATCATTTGATTTGTTTTTGTTTTGCCAAAGTACTTGACATGCAAACATGGCCCATTTTTAGAGGCAACAAGTGGAGTAACCCTAGGGGTGCAAGTGTGAATTGTGTATTGATTTTCATGCATTTGTCTTGTGTTAGGTTATCTAGCGGTTGATTTTATCGGCATACAAACCCTAAGTCTAAACATGGTATAATTGAAAACGTTAAAATGCGGAAATTTAAAGTCTAGGCTATTAGAAATAAGTATCCGGGGATGGGGGTATAAATGTTTACAAATGGGGATGAGACTTATCAGGATAGTAGTGTCCAAATAATATTTACAACCAAATCGAATCGCATTCTCAATGTAAAATGTATCAATGTATAAGAATAAAAGTAATGTATCAAAAGTATTGTAAAATGTATGTGATTATTTATAAGTGAGAAAAATATGTTAACCTAATGCAATATTAAGTATTTTATTTATTTTTGGTTTTTTTTTGTTAAGTTATATAAACAAAAGGTTTAATTAAAAAAATAAATATTTAAATTTAAAAATTCTATTTTTTATGTATTCTTCATTAATGTTTTATACAAGGTTTAATTGAAACAAAAAAAAAGTTTTAAAAGAGAAAATTGTTTAACTTAAAAAAAATATTTTTTATGTATTTTAAGTGTAATAAAAAAGTATTGTTACTAAAAAATCTTAATATATGAAAGAAAATAATATATCATTTTTATTAAAAAAATGTTAATTTATGTATATAAAAAAAGGAAAAAAGTAAGGTGATAGAAAAATAGTGTTAGTTTGAAATGAAAAATAAAAGAAAAGAAAAAGTAAAAGATTAAATGGGCTTGGTGTTATACTGTTTGGCCCAAACAAAAGAGCAAACCAAGTCAAAGAAGGGGGTGTGCGCCAGTTTTCATTTGGGCTTAGGCATTTGTGAGGGAACAGGCCCAACACATTTGATAATTGTTTTAGGGTTCATTTTTGTTGGCTTCAGAGTTAGGTTTACAGAGGCTTAGAGCGTTGCCGTTCCCTTCATCGTCTTCTTCGTCTTTCTCGTACTCAAGAAAAAGCCATTGATAACCCTTTCCTTGCCTCAGCTGCCAGACGCTACCTCCATCTCCCTCCTCCATGTCTTGCTCAAGGCGATGATTCAAAAGGTAACAAATTTTTTTTATCGCGTTTTAAGGTTCTGGATTCATGTATGTTGTTAACCTTGGACAAGTTTTTTTGATTTTCTGTGTTCATTGTTTATGTTTGTGCGAGATATTAGAAAAAAGGGAAAGAGGGACAATACCTTTGGAGAGGAGACAGAGGAGGACAGGAGGCGTCTTAGGCGGCCGGGGGCGGAGGGAGTATGATGCTGAGAGCTTGCTGGAAATCTGGTACTTTGTATCTTGTTCTGTTTGGTTTTATGATGAACGCTTTTCTGAAAACCCTAGATTATTTCACTTCTGCATCTTCTTTTTCCTCTTCCGCTCGCTTGCTCTGAGATACTTGTTGTTGTGCTTGCTTGTTCCTCTCTTGGATTTATTACTCGATGATGAACTTAGTTCTAAGAGTTTGGATTGGTTTGTTGCTTCTGAGTTTGATGATGATAACTCTGAAATTTGCTTTTCCTCTCTCTCTTTTGGCTTTGATTCTGAGTTGGCTTTTTATCAATGATGATGATAATGTTGAATCTGAGATGCTTTTGATATGCTTATTTGTTTGACCCTGTGATGAACGTGATTCTGAGGGTGCTTGGGATTTGTTTGATATTTGGACTTTTGGATTTTGGACAAAGATTTGTTTTTGACAGGGCTAGAGGCAGGCTTGCAAGTTACAGGCTTGAGGTTTGCTTGAAACTGGTTTGTATGGCTTTTGTTTTGACAGGCTTAAGGTTTAGGCTTCAGGCTTGATGTTTACAGGCTTTAAGGCTTGTATATGGTTTTTTTAGCAGGTTGAAACAGTTTGAAGCTTTTGAAAATGTACAGGCTTTAAGGCTTGTATAAGTTTGTAAGTTTGGAGCTTATGGTTTTGTGTTTGAAACAGGTTAGCAGGCTTCAGGCTTGTGTTATAGTTTGTGGTGAGCCCGGTTTCTAAGCTTGAGGCAGGCTGTATGTTTTTGCTTTTCTTTTGCAATCTTACAGTTTGTGGTGTATCTTGTGTTTTCTGCCTCTCCTTTACAGTGTTGAGATAATGTTTGTTTTATATCTCTTAAGCTTGCCTCATTAAACTGTAAGCCTACTTCTTTTTCTCTCTTTCTCTCTCTATTAGAAAAAGCATTTTTATATTGCTTAAACTGTCCTTTTTTTCTGAAAAAGTGTTGGTGGGAAAATGATGACAATTTTTGAATATGTTGCTTGCATTGTTAGTTTTGCTATGCATATCTTCTTTCTTCAGATTTTCTGCATTTGGTGTACTTGTTGACAGCTTTATGACAGTTCTTGAACTTGTGACTTAGTTGGCCATTTTGACTTAGTTTGGTTTGCCTTGTTTGATAGTGCAATTCAGTTTGAACTTTGCATCTTGGTTGACATCTCTCTGGACAGTTTAGTTTGCCTTTTCAAGTAGCTTGTGCTTTTTGTTCAATTATGCAGCCTTGTACATTTTTATATTTGCAAACATATTTCCTTTCCCTCTTTGTGAACCAAGAGTCTTCTTGTGATTTGCAGAGAGGGCGAATAAACTGATTCCGGCCAACACTTTTAATGATGAGTTTTAATTATATGTCTGCCCTTTTTTAATTCATCTGTGTTGACTTCTTTCTTCTCTTTTTGCAGGTAAATATCAGTTGGGCAATGGGGAGCATCAGTAGAAGATGAAGACTTAGGAAACTTTAGGATGTAATTTTATTTTACTTTTAATCATTGTAATAAATATTATTATAAATACTTATAAAAATTACTTGTATTTAAATAACACTTGTACCAATAATTAAAAATAAATAAAAGTCTTTTTGTCAGATATCTCTTTTATTTCACTGTCTATTTAATTATTTAAGTTTTCTTGAATTAAAATAGCTGGAAGTAAATCCCAATTATTCTAACTTAGATAAAATAAATAATTAATAAACACTGTAGTCTTGCAACTTCGCATTAATTAATAATAAACTCGGCGTTCCAATTAGCCATAAGCATTGCACAGTTAAACAAACAAACGTCCATATGCATTTCCTTTTACTGATTAAACCAAACACTGCAAATTTTCAACCAGAAGCCTCAGCTTTTAACCCCGAGGTTCAGGTTTTTGAGAAACAAACTGAAATCTTGAGCAAGCGTCAAAGCAGTGTAACAGCCAATTAATACAATGTGGATTCAAATTCTTCTGAAAATGCGCGTGCAGACCCTAATTCTTGATTTATTGCCAAAGAAGCGTCTTCCTGATCAAACCTTGAGCCAAACTCAAACAAATTAATAAAAACCCTGATAATCTGTTTGACTGATTCAAAACTTAATGGAAACCCTAATTTTGTTTGACTGATAAGAAAAGTCTGTTTGACCGATTCTTGAGCCAATCTGAAAAATCAGGAAAAGCCCGAAGCTGTGATTTCTTGTAAAAAGAGGAGGGCAAATTTTGGGGTACAACAGTTGCCCCTGTTCAATCTCCTTGAACCTGAAGAGTTAGATTGGCAAGCTTGCCGTTCGCGACTCGAAGGTGAAAGGAGATTGGACACTAGAGTGCCCAAAAAATTTGCACTTGGTGATGTGATTGAGGGAATGGGCTTAAAGATGCCATTTGATGATGGGCTTAAAGAAGCCATCTAGAGATGTGACAGGGGGATGGGCTTAGAGATGCCATCTAGAAATTGCTGGTAGGAGGATGGGCTTAGAGATGCCATCTGGAATGTTTGTTGAACTGTAATGTGATAGATCAGAAAAATGAGGATCAAAATGGTATCCGCGTCTGGAATGCATTTGAACTATATCTGGAGACTGAGTTTGTATGAGCAAAAGAATGGCCCTCGTATCTGGGGATTATCTGAGTTGTAACTGTGTTTGAATGTAGAATGAATATCAGAATGACTGCCGTGTCTGAAGTGTATCTGTATTGTATCTGGGTAACAGAGAAACATCTGTTCATGGAGCAATTGTATGCTGGGGACAAATTCTGAATGAGTGACAAAATGGCAACCGTGTCTGGAGCGTATCTGGACTGTATCCGAAGTTGAGATTTGTATGAGTAGCAGAATGACTTCCGTGTCTGGAGTGTATCTGAAACTGTAACTGGGATTGAGATCCGTATGAGTAATAGAATGACTTCCGTGTCTGGAGTGTATCTGAAACTGTAATTGGGATCTAAATAAATGACAGAATGACTTCCGTGGCGAATGCACTGGGGAGAATCAAACTGCTGCTGTAAGGGTCAGAATGGTATCCGTGCTTGGAATGCATTGAACCTTGAGGTGGATAAGTGAATCTGAATGAGAGATAGAATGGCTGCCGTGTCTGGAGCGTATCTAGTCTGTATCTGATTGCTGTAGTCTGAATGAGTAGTAGAATGACCGCCGTGTCTGGGGTGTATCTGTACTGTATCTGACTTGAAATTATGAATGAGTAATAGAATGACCGCCGTGTCTGGGGTGTATCTATACTGTACCTGAATAATTGTTAATGATAACCTTTTAATCTTATCCTGAAAAGGATGAAATGTTAGCTAAAACACAAAGTTATGTTGCATGATATGTATGATGCAATATATAAGTTACATCAATGTTTATGATATATGAATGTAATGAATGCGCATGTAAGCTGATGAGCTGTCTTGCTGAGGATAGATGAATCCTGGATAGCGGGAGATGAGAGAATCTTGACTGTTGCCGGGGAAAATGAACCATTGACTGCTGCAGGGGATTGCAGGAATCTCTGAGTGCTAAAGCTGAGATATCCTTTGATTGTTAAAAATGAGAAGTCCTGGGACCACTGTTGGGGAATCAGGAGCTTGGGTTGTATGCCAATCTACTGGGGATTCCTATCTTGAGGAGATCTTCACTGAAGAATATTTGAATACTCTGTGAGGAACTGAGAATGAGAGTCTTCATTCTGCTTGGGGATTGATAGTTGGAAGTTTTAGCTCCGCTGGGGATTGCAAGAATCTTTTGATTGCTGCAGGTATTGATCTGGGATCTTGAAAAGGTTGGTCGGTGAGATAGTTGTCCTGGCTGGTTTCAGGTATTAATCTCTGACCTGAGAAAGAAAGATAGTTTTCCTGGCTTGTTACATGTATTAATCTTCAATCTCTTCATGTAGATAGTTTTCCTGGCTGGTTTCAGGTGTTAATCTACAATCAGTCGTCCACAGATAGTTTTCCTGGCTTGTTACAGGTATTAATCTGGAACTTGGGTTATACGCCACTTTGAGAATGAGAATCTTCATTCTGTTGGGGGTCAGAAATTGGGAGTATACCAATCTTCTGAGGTTTTAAGGATGAGAGTCTTCATTCTGTTAACGGTCAGAAATTGGGAGTATACCAATCTTCTGAGGTTTTAAGGATGAGAGTCTTCATTCTTGAGGGTCAGAAATTGGGAGTATACCAATCTTCTGAGGTTTTAAGGATGAGAGTCGTCATTCTGTTAACGGTCAGAAATTGAGAGTATACCAATCTTCTGAGGTTTTAAGGATGAGAGTCTTCATTCTTGAGGGTCAGAAATTGGAAGTATACCAATCTTCTAAGGTGATGAGAATCTTCATTCTGTTAACGGTCAGAAACTGGGAGTATACCAATCTTCTGAGGTTTTAAGGATGAGAGTCTTCATTCTTGAGGGTCAGAAATTGGGAGTATACCAATCTTCTGAGGTGATGAGAATCTTCATTCTGTTAACGGTCAGAAACTGGGAGTATACCAATCTTCTGAGGTTTTAAGGATGAGAGTCTTCATTCTTGAGGGTCAGAAATTAGGAGTATACCAATCTTCTGAGGTGATGAGAATCTTCATTCTGTTAACGGTCAGAAAGTGGGAGTATACCAATCTTCTGAGGTTTTAAGGATGAGAGTCTTCAATCTTGAGAGAAACAGATTTTTAGGAGCTTTAATTGTCTGTTATTCTGTTGGTGGTTGTAACTTCCAGCAGGTGATGAAGGAATTGTGATGATGACCGCAACTTCCAGAAGGAAATTTTGAACGCTCTTGAGTCCCAGCAGGTGATGAAGGAACTTTTGATGATGACCGCAACTTCCAGAAGGAAATTTTGAACGCTCTTGAGTCCCAGCAGGTGATGAAGGAACTTTTGATGATGACCGCAACTTCCAGAAGGAAATTTTGAGCGCTCTTGACTTCCAGCAGGTGATGAAGGAAATTTTGAACGACCTTGGTTTTGACATTCAGATGCCCCAAGTGATGGTGAGGGAGACTTGTCCCAAGTTAATCTGTAATTGAGAGATTTGTTGCAATCTTGACTGGACTGCCCCGGGTTAATTGAACTTTTGAAAGATCTGTTGAAATCTTGACTGGACTGCCCCAGGTTAATTGAACTTTGAAAGATTTGTTGAAATCTTGACTGGACTACCCCAGGTTAACTGAACTTTGAAAGATCTGTTGAAATCTTAACTGGACTGCCCCAGGTTAACTGAACTTTGAAAGATCTGTTGAAATCTTGACTGGACTGCCCCAGGTGTGCTGGATAGTGACATGTCATGCCCCCTCGTTGATAGGAGATTTGTCAATGGAAGTGTCATCCTTTTTTGAAGTGATTTTAATCACTGAGAGAGCTTTCGTTCCTCCGAACATTCGCTGTATGAATTTCTTCGCTGTCAAACAAATAACCATGTGCAAACAACGATATTCAAATAATGCAAAGTTTATGTCTGTCTTGAAGTTTTAAAAAATGCGTTTTTTAGCAGAAAACTTTTTATAAGACAGATTCAACACAAGATTGAGGGCAAAGCCTTACAGGAGTCAGGATACCTTTTGTAACAGTATGCTTTCGAACTAACCCGTGCTTCAATTAGGACTTTTGAAGGGTTGTAACATGGCTTGGTTCACGGTTTAATAAACAAAGGATAAAGGTTCAAAGTATATTTGTACCTACCCACTCTTCGTGATGTCCTTCAATCCTAAACTCAGTTAATTGTGCGTCAAACTCTATTCGAATTTGGAACGACTCTTTTTTTTTGGTGATGGTTCACACAAGTTGAATTTGGAGGGCAGTCATCATCTCCTTTTTTCTTTTGCAACATTTTTCATGTTGTTGAGGATTTGTAATGACCTCTTTCTTTTGATTTGTTATCCCTAACTTTTTCCTGACTGTTCCTGCTTTCGAGATTACAGTCAGCGGGATGCCCCGGCTTTCTTAAGCCTCCTTTATAGGTTTTGGCTCATTGGGGTTTTCTCTTTTGAGAGATTGACTGGTTATGAGATAAAGAACCATCACTGTCTTTTGGTTCCAAAGGAATGTTTTTGATGTCATTCGTTGCATTACGAACTTAGAGTTTGCCACTTCAATGCACATTTTTTTTGAATTAACTGAGAGACTACCCTGCCCCAGGTTTAAATCAAAGGTTTCAATTTGTTTAGAATATAAAACTCCTACTTCTTTGGCTCGAAGGGGTTGACTAGGGATTATCTTCCTTATAACTCCAGTGTTTGGGAATTGAAAGAAATGCATGTACATCATCAGCAAGGTCTGTTCAAAAGCATACTGTATGAGATTATGGTATTGTTTCATCATCCTCCTTCTAAAGGCTTGCAGCTTTTTATCAAGAGTTAAATATCATAAAGAAAGCATAAGAGTAGTGAAAACGAATGGATGAATTCAAGACAAACATATGCAATGCATTAATGAAACAAAGTTTGACATTAATAGATAATTGTTTGAATCACAAAAGAAATTACAACTTTGAAAATTCAAATGGAACAAAAGTATCTCAGTTCGAGCTTTGTCACTTCAGGTGGAGAAACCCTTAACGGAAGATTTTCATCTCGCCATCTGGTATGAATCTCAGCACTCTAATGTCAATCAGATCTTGAATCTTGTTCTTCAAGGCCCAACAGTCGTCGGTGTCATGTCCCGGACTATAGGAGTGGTATACACAAAATGCGTCGGGATGATAGCTAGGAGCGGAGGTATTGGGCTTCCGAATAGGATCCCTCAAAGCAGTCAGATTGACCTCCAACAAGCGTTCCAGTATTAGAGATGACGGTATGTCAGTCTCAGTGAACTGTCTTCCCGACGTATTTTGCTTACGCCGATTACCCCGTTGACGCTGACGAGGTTGTTGATGAGCTTGTGACCCTTAAGCAAGTAGAGGATCCTTTCCCTTGTCTTCTTGTCTCAAAGGGGGTTGAATGATGACTTGCTCTTCAACCTCAGATGTTTGCCCCACTTGGTTGTCCCGAAGCAGTTGGTTGACGACAACTCTGAGTTCCTCTTGTCTTTGAGCTAAGTCTTGAATAAGAGCCATCTGGCCCACCAGCTGTCCCATCATCTGGATCCTCATTGTTGCCAGCTCAAACTGCAGTTCCTCCAACTGATCACTCTTGGCATTGCTTGAATTCCCCTGGATCATGCCCCTTGTGAGGAGAGCTTTCACTTCTTCTTGCCCCAAGGACAGGTTCAAGAACATTTCCTGAAGTTGAGCATTTTGATCCTGGATATCCTTGACAGTCCTCTCTAGAGCCATCTCTTACTGAAATAAACAGTAAGAGAATAAGGAAACCTGAAAAGGAAAAGCTGTCATGATGCAATGCATGATATGTGAATGCATGTTTTCAAGGATCTCTTGGGGTAAACACAAGAGAACGTTAGAGGTTGAACTTTGATCTTTGATTGGAGAACTTTGCACCTGTGGATGTCTTTCCACGAGAATCAAGCTCACCATGTCAAGTGGGTCATAGCCCCTGATTCAAGTTGTTGCACTTGGTATTTGATGGCATTTGTTTAGAGGAGAATCCTCTTGCCCCTTGGTAGACGTCTGGTTCAACGTGACCCTGCATCAACAGACCCTCGAGATCCTTGAAATGGTTATTGAAAATGCTATGGTATGATGTCATGATGTTATGTACATGTATGCAAAAGCAAGTAAGTGTATATACAGGCAATCATATTCACACAAAGCAAACAAGTCCTTAGGTTTAGGCTTGCATGGGGTTCGTAGGTAAGTACCCTCTTGAAGTTAGTTGGCTCATCCTGTCCTAAAATAGAAACCGGGTTCTAAGGAGCTCAATATCATTGGATTATTTTCTGTGTTCATTGTTTTGGTTTAGCCACTTAACTGGCGACCAAAATATTCCAAGAAAACAACCCTCAATGAGTGTAGTATCGAGTATCTACCAACTTCGGACTGCACCAAAGTCGGTCATCTCACTACCCCTAAAAAGGCTAAGATGGTCAATTAAGGTTCTAAGAGTTCGTTAGTGTTTCATGACATCACTCAGCGGCCCCATACTCTCCTTGATTGAACTCAAGGGTTACCGGTACTCACAAATATGTCACACTAACATAGCTTACTCTTCAACCATGTCGGTATACCCCACACAGTTCCCTCACAGTTTTATTGCTATTTACCTAAAAAGGTGCCCCCAAATCCGGGTGTAGGATTTACAACAAACCCAAACAAGGACCCAAAAAGTAAACCAATCAAAGCAATCAAAGCAAGTATGTAAAGGAGATCTAAACCCTAAGGTAACCCCACTTTTTAAATTATATCCCCAGCAGAGTTTCCAGTTCTGTGATACGGTGGGAGAACTGACTTGAGGTTTTGCGTTTGTTTTCGCACTTGTTCGGTTTAGCAAGAGTCGCCACCGACTTTTTATTTTATCCTAAAGGAAAGGTTAAAAAGCACAGGAAAAACCTTTAAGATGTTTTCGTGGGTTCGGGGGGTAGATTATGAAAAGGGAAGGTGCTAGCACCCTTTTCATCCATGGTTATCCATGGGCTCTTAGTTACTTATTTTAGATCACTTGCCTTGATTTTCAATTGCTTGAAATGGTATTGTGTGTGTGTGGTTTTGAAAATGTTTTGAAAAAGATGCCTTGTCTAGGCAACCATTGTAACAATTCTTTACTCGAATGTTTTACAAAGGTGTTTGTCTTTTTGAAAAGATGTTCAATGTCTTTGAAAGTTGTTTTGAAAGTTGTGTTTGTGGAGTGTTTTTTGAAAGTAGGCAAGTGTGTTTTACAAGTTTGATCAAGTAACTAAGAGTTGTCTACCCCTAAATTTACTCAAAGATTTTTCTTATGTTTTAACCCTTTTAACAGTGTTGTTTCACCATTGCATTTGGTGAACAACCTTGTGTTAGGATGTTAACGGGACGGGCGCGGGTCATCGTTTAGAGCATGAATGCAATAGTGCCAAGAGTCTTTGGCAATTTTCCTTTAAGGGACTTGATCATTTTTTAGGCAACTTCGAAAGCGTCATCGAGGGACTATGATCATTTGATTTGTTTTTGTTTTGCCAAAGTACTTGACATGCAAACATGGCCCATTTTTGGAGGCAACAAGTGGAGTAACCCTAGGGGTTCACGTGTGAATTGTGTATTGATTTTCATGCATTTGTCTTGTGTTAGGTTATCTAGCGGTTGATTTTATCGGCATACAAACCCTAAGTCTAAACATGGTATAATTGAAAACGTTAAAATGCGGAAATTTAAAGTCTAGGCTATTACTAATAAGTATCCGGGAATGGGGGTACAAATGTTTACAAATGGGGATGAGACTTATCAGGATAGTAGTGTCCAAATAATATTTACAACCAAATCAAATCGCATTCTCAATGTAAAATGTATCAATGTATAAGAATAAAAGCAATGTATCAAAAGTATTGTAAAATGTATGTAATTATTTATAAGTGAGAAAAATATGTTAACCTAATGCAATATTAAGTATTTTATTTATTTTTGGTTTTTTTTTGTTAAGTTATATAAACAAAAGGTTTAATTAAAAAAATAAATGTTTAAATTTAAAAATTCTATTTTTTATGTATTCTTCATTAATGTTTTATACAAGGTTTAATTGAAACAAAAAAAAAAGTTTTAAAAGAGAAAATTGTTTAACTTAAAAAAATATTTTTTATGTATTTTAAGTGTAATAAAAAAGTATTGTTACTAAAAAATCTTAATATATGAAAGAAAACAATATATCATTTTTATTAAAAAAATGTTAATTTATGTATATAAAAAAAGGAAAAAAGTAAGGTGATAGAAAAATAGTGTTAGTTTGAAATGAAAAATAAAATAAAAGAAAAAGTAAAATATTAAATGGGCTTGGTGTTATACTGTTTGGCCCAAACAAAAGAGCAAACCAAGTCAAAGAAGGGGGTGTGCGCCCGTTTTCATTTGGGCTTAGGCATTTGTGAGGGAACAGGCCCAACGCATTTGATAATTGTTTTAGGGTTCGTTTTTGTTGGTTTCAGAGTTAGGTTTACAGAGGCTTAGAGCGGCGCCGTTCCCTTCATCGTCTTCTTCGTCTTTCTCGTACTCAAGCAAAAGCCATTGATAACCCTTTCCTCGCCTAAGCTGCCAGACGCTACCTCCATCTCCCTCTCTCCATGTCTTGCTCAAGGCGATGATTCAAAAGGTAACAAATTTGTTTTATCGCGTTTTAAGGTTCTGGATTCATGTATGTTGTTAACCTTGGACAAGTTTTTTTGATTTTCTGTGTTCATTGTTTATGTTTGTGCGAGATATTAGAAAAAAGGGAAAGAGGGACAATACCTTTGGAGAGGAGACAGAGGAGGACGAGAGGCGTCTTAGGCGGCCGGGGGCGGAGGGAGTATGATGCTGAGAGCTTGCTGGAAATCTGGTACTTTGTATCTTGTTCTGTTTGGTATTATGATGAATGCTTTTCTGAAAACCCTAGATTATTTCACTTCTGCATCTTCTTTTTCCTCTTCCGCTCGCTTGCTCTGAGATACTTGTTGTTGTGCTTGCTTGTTCCTCTCTTGGATTTATTACTCGATGATGAACTTAGTTCTGAGAGTTTCGATTGGTTTGTTGCTTCTGAGTTTGATGATGATAACTCTGAAATTTGCTTTTCCTCTCTCTCTTTTGGCTTTAATTCTGAGTTGGCTTTTTATCAATGATGATGATAATGTTAAATCTGAGATGCTTTTGATATGCTTATTTGTTTGACCCTGTGATGAACGTGATTCTGAGGGTGCCTGGGTTTTATTTGATATTTGGACTTTTGGATTTTGGACAAAGATTTGTTTTTGACAGGGCTAGAGGCAGGCTTGCAAGTTACAGGCTTGAGGTTTGCTTGAAACTGGTTTGTATGGCTTTTGTTTTGACAGGCTTAAGGTTTAGGCTTCAGGCTTGATGTTTACAGGCTTTAAGGCTTGTATATGGTTTTTTTAGCAGGTTGAAACAGTTTGAAGCTTTTGAAAATGTACAGGCTTTAAGGCTTGTATAAGTTTGTGAGTTTGGAGCTTATGGTTCAGTGTTTGAAACAAGTTAGCAGGCTTTAGGCTTGTGTTACAGTTTGTGGTGAGCCCGGTTTCTAAGCTTGAGGCAGGCTGTATGTTTTTGCTTTTCTTTTGCAATCTTACAGTTTGTGGTGTATCTTGTGTTTTCTGCCTCTCCTTTACAGTGTTGAGATAATGTTTGTTTTATATCTCTTAAGCTTGCCTCATCAAACTGTAAGCCTACTTCTTTTACTCTCTTTCTCTCTCTATCAGAAAAAGCATTTTTATATTGCTTAAACTGTCCTTTTTTTTTCTGAAAAAGTGTTGGTGGGAAAATGATGACAATTTTTGAATATGTTGCTTGCATTGTTAGTTTTGCTCTGCATATCTTCTTTCTTCAGATTTTCTGCATTTGGTGTACTTGTTGACAGCTTTATGACAATTCTTGAACTTGTGACTTAGTTGGCCATTTTGACTTAGTTTGGTTTGCCTTGTTTGATAGTGCAATTCAGTTTGAACTTTGCAGCTTGGTTGACATCTCTCTGGACAGTTTAGTTTGCCTTTTCAAGTAGCTTGTGCTTTTTGTTCAATTATGCAGCCTTGTACATTTTTATATTTGCAAACATATTTCCTTTCCCTCTTTGTGAACCAAGAGTCTTCTTGTGATTTGCAGAGAGGGCGAATAAACTGATTCAGGCCAACACTTTTAATGATAAGTTTTAATTATCTGTCTGCCCTTTTTTAATTCATCTGTGTTGACTTCTTTCTTCTCTTTTTGCAGGTAAATATCAGTTGGGCAATGGGGAGCATCAGTAGAAGATGAAGACTTAGGAAACTTTAGGATGTAATTTTATTTTACTTTTAATCATTGTAATAAATATTATTATAAATACTTGTAAAAATTACTTGTATTTAAATAACACTTGTACCAATAATTAAAAATAAATAAAAGCCTTTTTGTCAGATATCTCTTTTATTTCCCTGTCTATTTAATTATATAAGTTTTCTTGAATTAAAATAACTGGAAGTAAATCCCATTATTCTAACTTAGATAAAATAAATAATTAATAAACATTGTAGTCTTGCAACTTCGCATTAATCAATAATAAACCCGGCGTTCCAATTAGCCATAAGCATTGCACAGTTAAACAAACAAACGTCCATATGCCTTTCCTTTTACTGATTAAACCAAACACTGCAAATTTTCAACCAGAAGCCTCAGCTTTTAACCCCGAGGTTCAGGTTTTTGAGAAACAAACTGAAATCTTGAGCAAGCGTCAAAGCAGTGTAACAGCCAATTAATACACTGTGGATTCAAATTCTTCTGAAAATGCACGTGTAGACCCTAATTCTTGATTTATTTCCAAAGAAGCGTCTGCCTGATCAAACCTTGAGCCAAACTCAAACAAATTAATAAAAACCCTGATAATCTGTTTGACTGATTCAAAAGTTAATGGAAACCCTAATTTTGTGTGACTGATAAGAAAAGTCTGTTTGACCGATTCTTGAGCCAATCTGAAAAATCAGGAAAAGCCCGAAGCTGTGATTTCTTGTAAAAAAAGGAGGGCAAATTTTGGGGTACAACACAAACCCTTCAAAATTTATTGAGTAAAAAGAAGAGTAGCTCTACATCATAGATAGAAGAAGAAGAAAAGATCAATATTAGAGAGATGTCACGTTACCATAACCATCCAAAAAAAAAACTGCACCTCAACTGTCAAAACTGTCCAACAGGACAAGCCAAACACAACATGCCAAACTGTAAAAATTATCCAACAGAACAAGCCATACTTGTTGCCCATAAAACTGCCAAACCAGCCCCATAAAACCAGCTCTATGAAACCTGCACAAACAGTCCATAAGCCAGCCAAAATTGCACCAAAATAGGTAAAAATAAACCTGCATAATAATCTAAAACAGCCTGCACCAAACCAGAAGAAAAATCTATCCAAAACCTGTCCAATAAATTGCATTAAATTAGTAACACAAAAATTGCAACAAAAAGCAATAAAATAGCAACCACAAATGTTCAAATCACTAACATCCCCCCCCCCCCCCCCCCCGCCCCAAATCCAATTGCATTCATTATAAAAGGCACCATATGCACATAGAAAGAAAAAAAGCAGGGGGAAAGTCCACAAAAATAATGAATTAATTGAAAAAAAGAGGATTTCTGATATTGAAAAAGTGTGAGAAATAGAACCATCACCTTTTCTCAATCTTCCTTCCAATTCATGATCTGTTTACCAACAATTCCTCTCGCTTCAGCCTTGTATAGGACCATCACCAATCTTTGATTCCTAGTAGCAATACAACAACAAATCCAAAGTCAGAATTTCAGAGGGGAAAAGTAGAAGACTCGTTCTCACGTTGTAACTGTTGCATCTTCATAATAATAAAAGAATAGACTACTCATAAGGGATTTTATTGATACTCACTGTGATACGGTGGGAGAACTGACCTGAGGTTTTTGCGTTTGTGTTTGCAAATATTGCGGTTTAGCAAGAGTTGCCACCAACTTTTCTTTTATCTAATAAGGAAAGGTGAAAAAGCACAGGAAAGACCTTTCGAGATGTTTTCTTGAGTTCGGGGGGTAGATTATGAAAAAGGAAGGTATTAGCACCCTTTCCATCCATGGTTTTCCACGGGCTCTTAGTTACTTTCTGGATCACTTGCTTTTGTATGAAAATGTGCTTTGTGTGGTTTTGAAAGTATTTTGAAAAGGTGCCAACGTTTAGGCAAACTTTGTAATAGTTCTCGTTCGTAAGAACGTATACAAAGTGTTGAGCTTTTGAAAATATTTCAAGTCTTGGAAAGTGTTTTGAAGATGTTTTGAAAGTGTATGTGATTGTTTTGAAAATAGAAAGGATATTTGTTATTGAGAGTGAGCAAGTAACTAAAAGTAATCTACCTACTCAAAAAGGTCTTAGATGTGTTTTTCCTCCTCCTTTAGATGTTGCTATCTTACCATTGATTTGGTAAGAAGCCCCATCGTTGGATGTAAAGGGACGAGCATTGGGTCATCGTATGATCGTGATAACAATGCTGTGAGATGACTTAGCACTTTTTCTTTAGGGACTAAGATAATTTTTGAAAGGCAACTTTGATAGCGTCATCGAGGGACTATGATCTTGTATTTTTCGATTCGTTTTTTGCTAAGACATCCCACATGCATAACATGGCCATTTTTGTAAGGCAACAAGTGGAATTACCCTAGAGGTGTAAGTGTGCGGGTGTATTTGATTGCATGCATAATTTGTCTTGATTAGGGTGATCTATTCGTCAACTTTCATATCTTGTCATACACATCCTAATTACTAGCATATATTGAAAGCAATAACAATGCGGAAATGTAAAGTCCTACGCTATTACAATATTTAAGGGGATGGGGGTACATATTTATGAATGGGGGTTGCAAGTTAAAATTCTAGGTTATTATTACAACCATATTGAAATAGATAAGAATGTACAGGAAATGTAAAATGTTCGTCTGTTTAAAAAAGGGAAAATAACTTTTGTTTAAGGAAATCTTTTTTGTCTCTCCCTTTTTTAAAAGAAAATATAACATGCAAATATAAAATGTTTTTGGTTTTTTTAATTAATAATAAAAAATAATATGATGGCAAAATAATAAAAAGAAAGAAAACATAATTAGCGCAAAGTGCTGAAAATAGAAGAAGTCAGAAGTTCTAACTCTGCCTTGCTGCATAAACAGAAACATTTTAGCAAAAATATGGAAGTTTAGAAGTTCTGGATCTTCTGAGAACTCAGAAGTTTTCAGAAGTTCTGATGCAATTGTCAGAACTTTGCCTCTTTCCATGCCAATCAAAACATCTGCAACTTAGTCATTTCTTACAGAACAAAAGTTGCATAAAGAACAATTATGACATATTTCATGAAATATCAGAAGCACAAATCAAAAGCAACATGTATTTGCTAATTCTAATTTTGAGTCCTAATTTCTTTATGAAACTCTGAACTGGGATTTTTTTTACTTAGGCAAGCAAACACAAGAATGTTCAGAATATGTACATCATCAGAATCAGAATATCTACATTGTGCTAAATATGAAAAATCTGAACATGCTTAATCAATTATGATGAGGGTCAGGAGAAAATTTACCTTGCAGCTGGACAGGATTCTGTGAACAGGAGGTTGGTCTTGATTTATGGTGATATTCTGAGCAACTTCTTCACGTACTCAGCAGGATGGAAGTTTACAACTTCTGGGACAGCCAAGAGGTGATATTCTGACTCCTTTAAGGTGGAAATGAATGGAGAGTGTATGGAAATAGGAATACAGAAGTTAAGGTAGCTTCTAATGTGTGAATCAGTAGCTACGTGGATGGCTTTAGTCAAGAACACTTGAGGAAAAAAATGGAGTTTGAATGTAGGGAATCAATGCTAAGATTTTGGTATTTTGTGTTTATAGTTCCCTGGGTTCTTGGAATTTTTGCAGTGGTTCAAAGCTTTCTCTCTCAATTCTCTCGTCTCTTTCACAAATTTTTCTGAACCTTTTCTCAGTGGCCAAAGTCCTTCTATTTATAGACAAAGGTTTTGCAATTGGGGCGGTCAAGTGGTACCAGCATCATATGCTAGATGCTGACTTACTCTTGAAGTAAGCTTAAACAAGTGGGGGTTCAATGCTTTCAAGTTTGATGGTTAACAACGCCTCAGCTGGATTTGGCAACGTAAATTAAGGAAAATTAGAAGTAGCGCGTGGGTCTAGCATACTTTTTCACAGATGTTTGTCTTCCCAATACAGTAGGGGTACACGTGGTGAAAGTCCCTTGGATAAAGACTTCACAAGTGGTTGTGAGCATTAAATGGGTTGCCATGTGAAACTCTGGATCCTTACTTAACTCTGAATCAAAAGGTTTGCCTCAGCGTAGCATCTCATCTTTTGATCCTCTTATCTTCTGACTTCAGAATGTTCTGAGGGATCCTTCAGAACTTCCAGTATACTTACAACATGCTTTGTTACCTTCTTTGATTTAACATTTGCAAACTATGAATGATCCTTTGTGAACACTGGCCCAGAAGTTCTGACCAAACTCTGTCTTAAGAATATCCAGAATTTGCTGAGTGTGAACATTGGCCCAGAAGTTCTGAAATTGTCATATTTCTTAAATACTTAGAAAAAATTCTAAGTCTTTAAAATTTGATTCTTCCAAAGTAAAATTTGACTTTTGAAACTTTTGATGAAGCAAACTTCATATTCTTACATATCTTGATGAAATATGGTTTTTGAGATTTGATTTTTGATCCAAAAAGTCAGAGTTAAACTTCTTAGTGCGAAAATGACCATTTTGCCCTTTTGAATGCTTTTCTTTGAAAAATTGATAATTCAAGGCTTGGAATTGGATGAGAGAAAATTTAAGGATCCAGGGTGATTCCTTGAGAAATGAGAGAGAAAATTTTGGGGTGCAACAACTGCCCCTGTTCAAACTTCTTGAACCTGAAGAGTTATATTGGCGGATCCGCCATTCGTGACTTGAAGGTGAAAGATGATTGAACACTAGAGTGCCCAAAAATTTGCACTCGAAGATGGATGGTGAATGGGCTTATAGATGCCATTTATAGGAATGTTGGTAAACGCTAGAAGAAGTATTAGCATAAATCTCTTGTTGATTCATACTAAACTTGATGTTTTACCTGTGAGAAAAGGGGTTACTAAAATGTAGATGCTTGCGTGATATCCACCAGATGTGGTATCATGTTAAATGCATTGGTATGTACATGCTATGATGCATGAATGTGGAATGTGTGTTTTTGTCCGGGAAAATAAGTCCTCGACTGCTGCTGTGGAAATTCTGGGGGGTTGAATCCCTGATTGCCTGTTGGAAATGAAGAATATGTATATCTTCAAATTTTATTGAAGGGATGCTTTTGCTGGGGAACATCACTCAAGTATCAGCTGTTATCTGGTCGGATCTAGGCTTCATAGTTGCTGAGGATGAAGTAGTTGGCTGCTATCTGGTTGGATCTAGGCTTCATGGCAACTTACTAGGAGAAGAGATGAATTAACTGATATCTGGTCGGATCCAGGCTTTGCATAAAATTCCTTGAAATTGAATAGTCATCTGGTCAGGTCCAGGTTTCACAACAACTTGCTGGGGATGCGGAAGTTAACTGTTATCTGGTCAGATCCAGGCTTCACAGTAATTTACCAGAGGAAAGGATGAATTAACTGTTATCTGGCCGGATCTAGGCTTCGCAGAAAATTCCTTGAAATTGAATAGTCATCTAGTCGTGTCCAGGCTTTATGGTCTTTTGGAAAACTGTATTATTATCTGGTCGAATCCAGGCTTCATAGTGTCTTTCCGGGAATCAAGGTTAATTGTTATCTGGTTGGGTCCAGGATTTACAATATACTGTTTGAAAACTGTTATCTGGTCGGGTCCAGGCTTCACATATTTCTGAGGCTGATGAGGTCAATTGTTATCTGGTCGGGTCTGGGCTTCACAATAGATTGCTTGAAAACTGTTATCTGGTCGGGTCCAGGCTTTGCAGATTTCTGATAAAGTTAATTGTTATCTGGCCGGGTCCAGGCTTCACAATAAACTGCTTGGGGATTTAGTTTTTATCTGGTCGATTTCTAGGTTTCACAATGAATCTCTGAGGATTATTGTTATCTGGTCGGATCCAGGTTTCACAAAAAATCTCCGAGGATGATTGCTATCTGGTCAGATCCAGGCTTCACAATGGCTTTCTTGAAAGGATGGAAATGAGGAATGATATCTGGTCGGGTCCAGGTTTCTCATTCCTTTGTTGGGGATAGAGAGGAAACTCTACTGGGGAAAAGAAGTTAAACCTTGGTCGGATTGAGTTTAGGTTCTTCTATATCTTTGGAGAGTTAGGCTATTATCTGGTCGGGTCCAGGTTTCATAGCATTTTGAGATCACCTGTTATCCGATCGGGTCCAGGATTCAGTAACTCAAGAAGTCAAACTATTATCTGGTCGGGTCCAAGCTTCAGTAATTGAAGAAGTCAAACTATTATCTGGTCGGGTCCAGGCTTCAGTAATTGAAGAAGTCAAACTATTATCTGGTCGGGTCCAGGCTTCAGCAATAACTTGAAAATTGTGCTAATATCTGGTCGGATCCAGGCTTCATAGCATTTCTTGGTAATAATAAAGGACTTGGAAGGCTTTACTAGGGATTAGGGGTTGTGTCCCTGTGATTTGCAGTCATTTGAAAGGGAAATTCAAACTGGAGAGTATAGACTCAGTCAGGCAAGACAGACTTAGCTTGGGGCGGATACACCCAACTGGGGATGACGGGCTCAACCGAGGATGATGGGCTCATCTGGGGATGATGGGCTCATCTGGGGATGATAGATTCTGTTTGGAGAAAATAGCTGTTGTACCCCAAAATTTTCCCTCTCATTTATCAAGATTATCCTCACAAGATCTCTTTGACTCAAGACTGGATTAGGGTTTGGTCAGCTAAAGACATCTCATCATGCACTGATGACCCAAAATTAGGGTTTGAAATTGCACAAGGATTCTTGGACTATCAATGCTTCATATGACTTTCAAACATCATTATGGACCCCTAAGTTTACTCATGACAAGTTTCAAGCCTTGAACCACATTTTTGATCAGTTAATTGGACATTTGACCTAAAAAACAGCTGTATTGGGGAAAAAGTCAACCATGGCCAATTTACAGTCAAACTTCATAATTTTTTATCCACATCAACATTTTAGACTCATATGTATCATTTGATCAAGTTTGGATCACAATTCCTCAAGAAATTTGATCAAATCATCAAAAGGGCAAAATGGTCAAAATTAGGGTTTTGACTGAGGAAGGGAAATTTCTGATTCTTGACTTAGAAAATGACCAATTGAGTTAAAACATGATTTCAAGGATTCAATGGCATCATCTTTACCTAATTACATGGCTCAAAACATTTCAATTTCATTGAGAGACAGATGAAATTTGCAGTCAACTGATCAAAAGTCAATTGTATACTGAAAAGTAAAACTTTGACTTTTTGGTCAAAACCAAGTACCAAGGGTCACAATTCATCAAGACATGTCAAAATGTGAAACTTGTTCATCAAGAAATCAAGGATTAAAAATTAGGGTTTAAAATTGAAAATTTTCTTAACTTAGAAAATTTTCTAAGTATAGAAAATTTCTTATTTTTTCTCAACTTTAGGCCATTTTTTCACTATGATACAAGATGATTCAAAGGAAGTTCCAAACATGAAAGTTGTAGACCTCCATGAAATCTACTTCTTTTCTTCACACACTTTTCCCTAAAGATGCTTGGATCTCAAGATATAAATTTATGAATACATGCTCATGAACTAAATAACAGTGAATTTGTGCCCTAATTTAGGCAGGTTTTGGACCCAACTTCATGGAAATTTTCACCTAGTTCCAAGAGGTATCTTGAACTTCATTTCAAATATGAGTTATAGATCACATTGCAAGCTTTCCAAAATGTCCAAGAACTCCTCAAGATCATTTTTGAGTAGGGAGAATCGAAGAGATGAAGTTGGCAATTTCTCACTTTTGATTCAAGCCATTTCATGAAGAACAAAGTTGCAATCAGTACCTATGTTGCCTAATCCATGCTTTACACGTCCCAAACTTGTTTACTCCATAATTTAATGCTTACTCAGTTGACAAAGCTTTAATCCAAGCCTTAGAGCCATTACCCAAGTTGTAATTCCATAAATGGCATAAAGTGGCCATTGCCATTTTGAAAAAGCTCCACTTTTACAAACTTTACAAATCTTGAGCATTGAACCTGTCTCCTTTTCACATACAAGTACCACAAACCTAAAGCAACTTGTATAGAACAAATACCAACCCTAAGCAAGCCAGTACAAGCAGGTAAGGCCTTGTCCCTTCACTTTACTTCAAAAGCAAGAAAGTGTGCAAAAAGGTAAAAACTGGAAAATCTGTTGGAGAGCTGACTTTAAAATGATTTCATACTAATATACAAACACATTGCAACATAACACACGATTACGAGAAGCCTGAAACACTCCCAAACTCCAGAAACCAGAAAATTGTCCAAACTTGCAGTTTTTGCATAAGCATAGCAATCTCTCATTTGGCTCGTGCGTTTCAAGTCTTAACCATCAAAACACCTTACCTACTTGATATCTAACTGATCTAGACCTCCATCCTTGTACTGTAACCCCTTCTCCATCATCTTCCATTTTTGTTTTCAAAGCTTGCAGGTTGACTTGGATAGAGAGTTTCAGACACTTTCAAAGCAAGGCAAGGGTTGGAACACACTCAGGGAGGTTCAAGCAAGCTCAAACAATCAGCAGGCCTTCATAAAACTCACTCCATTTCCATCCACGATTTCAACTGAAAGAGGTAAAAATCTCAACTTCTATCTCTTCATACATGCATCCATTGGCCACAATTTGTGAATAAACAATGTAGACCTCATTGCAACGAAGCTGTACATATACATATCTTACATTTATTTGGCCTGAGTTAAGAGAATTTTGAACTTGAAGTTCTTAGAAAAATTAGGTTTAAATTTAGGGCTTTTAAAATTCATTCTGATCTTTGATTGTTAGCTTACATGATTTATATGGTTAGAATCGTGAGACAAAATGCTACAACATTCATGTTATGAGTTTTCATTTTCATGGAAGAATGAGAAAGTTACAGAGCATCTGGCTGGTAAGAGGAAGAAGACGAAGTACAGGGCCATGGAAGCGTTTCATGTTATGTTATTTTTGTTTCACATTAATCAACGAATGTATAGCCACCCCAATGGCAAGGTAGCGCGCTGGTGAGACCCATGTCCTGGGTTCGAACCTTGGCGCTACCTTTTGCTTTTTTCACATTTTTTCTATTTTCAGTTTTGTCTTGTTTTTGCAGGAATTGGGCCTCCACGCTGGGATTAGTTTTTTTTCTAACATTTACCATCTGATTGATCAGTATACCCCCCTAACCCAACTTTTTCATACATTTTTATTTACTTATTTTTGTTTTCATTTTTTTATTAATATTTTCTTTAATCCATAAAAAAAATGAAATATGATATTTTTGCATTTGTTTATTTTATTTTTATTTTCACATTAAAAAGAATACATTTTATTAAACTATATATTAATTCTTTTTCTTGAATAAACTTGTAAACTTAAATAAAATAGGTTAGTTTAATTTGTTTTATTTTCATTTCATACTTGTAAAATATTTACTTTGGCATATATAAAAAAACAAAATATTTTATAAAATATTATTTATTATTTTTAATACAAAATACACAATAATAATATATACAAGAACTTTATTTTATTTCAAAATAGAAATTAGGGTTAAAACCTTTTTTAAAAGAATTAATTACTTTTCCTTATATTTTTAGGATTAGCTTAAAATTTTCTTTTCACACAAAACAAAACAAAATCTTTTCTTGTATGTACATAATATTGCATATTTAAATATTGTATTTGTTTATTCTAATATTCGTACAAATTCGATTTGGTTGTAATAATTAATTTAGATTTGCATTCTTGCAAATTCCCATTCAAATTTGTATTTCCCCCTCCCATAAATTGTTGTAATAGCTTAGTAATCTTTACATTAGACAATTTACCGCTTTACATGCTATGATTAGTAATTAGGGTTTGTATGGTAAGATCTAAACAAAGCAAATAGAAAACCCTAAATCCAAGACAAAATCAAAGCATAACACACTTGCACACAAGCACCCTTAGGGTTTCTCCACTTGGTTGCCTTATATAAAAATAGCCATATTACGCATGCGAAGTATCTTGGAAAAACAAACAAATAAAAGATCATAGTCCCTCGATGGTGCTATTCAAGGTTGCCTTACAAAAATGATCTTGGTCCCTCAAAATGCTAAGATACTTTGCAAACATTGCTAATCATGGTTATACGATGACCCACGCCCGTCCCGCTTACATCCAAAGATAGGGTTGCTTACCAAATCAATGGTAAGATAACAATGTCAAAGGAATAGAAAATGCATAAGAAAGACATTTTAGTAGGTAGATTGCTTCTAGTTACTTGCTCAATTTCAAACAAACATCCTTGCTATTTTCAAAACAAACACACACATTTCAAAAAAACATCTTACAAATATTGAAAACATTTTCAAAAGACAAACATCTTTGTATACATTCTTACGAACGAGAATCATTACAAAGATTGCCTAAACGAATGGCCTCTTTTTACAAAATACTTTCAAAACCACACCGAACACATTTTCAAACAACAAAAGCAAGTGATCTAGAAAGTAACTAAGAGCCCATGGAAAACCATGGATGAAAAGGGTGCTAACACCTTCCCTTTTCATAATCTCCCCCCGAACTCAAGAAACAATCTCAAAGGTCTTTCCTGTGCTTTTTCACCTTTCCTTTTGGATAAAAGAAAAGTCGGTGGCGACTCTTGCTAAACCGCAACAATTGCGATAAAACGCAAAACCCTCAAGTCAGTTCTCCTGCCGTATCACAATAGCCTCGGTTGGAGAAGATGTACTCAGCTGGGAAATTTGGACTCAACTGGGGAATTTGGGTTCAGTTGAAGAAGATATACTCAGCTGGGGAAGATAGTCTTAGCTTGGGGATAAAAACCTTATTTGGAAGATATACTCAGCTGGGGATAAAAACCTCGTTTGGAAGATATACTCAGCTGGGGATGATGGGCTCAGTCGGGGATGATGGGCTCATCTGGGGATGATAGATTCAGCTGGGCAATTCGTGGTATCTTGATTGTTGTATGTTGAGAAATTTGCATTAGTCTGGGGGAAATAGCTTTGTTGGGGAAATAAACCCTGTTGAGGAGGTGAATTCCCTTTAGGAAGAGATCTCCTAGGCTTTAGCTGGGGAGAAAGTTGCCAAGAGGTTGAGACTTTGGCCGGGGATTATCCCGTGTAAGGAGATTTTGTGGGCAACTTCGTTGGGGAAAGGTTTATTGTCACCACCCTGGTGGGGATAATGATGATGAGATAACTCTATGGGGATATTTCACATACATTAAAAGAGATGCCTACTGTTGTTGTGTACTGATGCTTTGTTGATGCTGCTGCTTGGCAGGACACATGTGCCAAATTGTTTTAATTATGTTCATATACATATGTTCATTCAATTTTAGTCATTGGGCAAATTTGCATTCAAAACAGAGATAGAAAATTTTGCACTTCAAAGTGTATTTGTATTGATATTTTGCCCATGAATAGGCGTTTTTGTACATAGAGACGGAAATCCTAGTAAGAGGAAATCGCCAAAAGGAAGACAAAATTGATAAATGAAAACTAATAGCCATGTGAAATGATCTCATTGCCTTCCAGCCCTACTATTACCCCAATGTCTTCGAACATCCTTTATCGTTGATCGAAATCGATTGGATTGATCCTGGACCATTTGAACTTGGACCTTGGTGATAGAATTGACTGTGTTGATTTCACGAGACATAGTCGTACGCTTTTAACCCTTAATTTTTGCCTGAACCGCCCTTTTGGGTTTTCGGTCCACCAGGATACCCTTTTTGCCCAAGTCTCCCTTTTGGGTTTTCAACTTGCCGGGTGTGCAATCTTTTGCATATATCCCTAATTTCTGCCCATACCTTTTGGTTTGTCGGGATGCCCTTATTTTTCTTAGGCGTGTCAACCTAACGGGTCTCTTATGCATAGTATTTTTTGACTATGTCCACGTTTATAGGATGTGAGAGATCTTCACCATCCATTGTGGTTAGTATCATGGCACCGCCAGAAAAAACTCTCTTGACAACAAACGGCCCTTCATAGGTGGGAGTCCACTTTCCTCTGGGGTTACCTTGTGGTAAAATGATGCGTTTTATCACTAAGTCACCAACTTGATATACTCGAGGCTTGACCTTTTTGTTAAAAGCCTTGGTCATCCATTTTTGATACGTCTGACCATGGAAAATAGCAGCTAATCGTTTTTCATCGATAAAGTTTAGCTGATCCAATCTCATTTGAATCCACTCGTCTTCGCTTAGGTCTGCCTCGATCATAATCCTCAGCGAGGGAATTTGAACTTCCACTGGCAAAACAGCTTCCATGCCATAGACTAGAGAGAAAGGAGTTGCCCCAGTTGATGTTCTAGCTGAAGTACGGTAGCCATGTAGAGCAAATGGCAACTTCTCATGCCAATCCTTATAGGTTACTACCATTTTCTGCATAATCTTCTTGATATTTTTGTTGGCCGCTTCGAATGCTCCATTCATTTTCGGTCTATACGGAGAAGAATTGTGATGCTTGATCTTAAATTGAGTGCACAATTCCCTGATCATGGCATTGTTGAGGTTAGTCCCATTGTCGGTGATGATCCTTTCAGGGATACCATAATGACAGATGAGATTGTGTATGATAAATCTGGCTACCACATTCTTGGTGACTGAGGCAAACAAGGCAGCTTCGACCCATTTGGTAAAATAGTCGGTGGCGACAAGAATGAAGTGATGTCCGTTGGAAGCCGTAGGTTTGATTTCTCCGATCATATCAATTCCCCACATCGCAAATGGCCATGGAGCGGTCATGAGATTCAGAGGGATTAGAGGTACATGGACCTTGTCAGCGTAGATTTGGCATTTGTGACAAGTTCTTGAATGTTGGTGACAATCGGTCTCCATCGTCGACCAATAGTAACCTGCTCTTAAGATTTTCTTAACCATCGTATGTCCACTTGAGTGAGTACCAAAAAGGCCACCGTGCATGTATTCCATAATCTCCTCTGCTTCCTTCTTATCCACACATCGGAGTAGAGTTGAATCATGGTTGCGCTTGTACAATATCCCGTTACTTAGGAAGAATTTGGTTGCAAATCTTCGTAAGAACTTTTTGTCATTGATAGATACTCCTCCTGGATATTCTTGTGCTTCAAGGTATCTCATTGCCTTATGGTACCATGGCTTTTCTGCATTGGTGTCGAGCTCATAGCAATATGCAGGTTCATTGAATCTCTCAATTGTAATCATAGGGGCTTCGTTATCCCATCCGACTTTGAACATTGAAGACATGGTTGCCAAAGCGTCAGCCAACTGGTTTTCTTCCCTAGGGAAATGTTCAAAAGTGATCTCTTCGAAGTGAGGAATCAGGGATAGTGCAAGTTCCTTGTAAGGGATAATATTAGGGTGTTTAGTGTCCCAATCTCCTTTTACTTTGCTGATCACCAAGGCGGAATCCCCAAACACATCCAAATGCTTGATCCTTAAGTCAATTGCATCTTTTAGACCTAAGATGCATGCTTCATACTCAGCCATATTATTTGTGCAATCAAAGCATAGTCTGGCAGTGAAAGGAGTGTGGCAAACTTCCGGAGAGATGATCACATCACCAATTTCGTTTCCTAAGGCGTTGGAAGCCCCATCGAATACCATAGTCCATCGGGATCCTTGTTCAGATCTGTCATACGGTCTAGGTTCCGCACAGTCGGTTACCAGCATAATATTCTCGTCAGGGAAGTCAAAGTTCATTGACTGATAATCATCCACAACTTGATGGGCCAAATGATCTGCTAATGCACTTCCTTTGATGGCTTTTTGATTTGTGTATTGAATGTCGTACTCAGTCAAGATCATTTGCCACCTGGCTATTCGTCCGGAAAGGGCAGGTTTTTCGAAGATGTACTATATCGGATCAATCTTAGAAATCAACAAAGTGGTATGAGTCAACATGTACCGCCTTAGCCGGCGAGTAGCCCACGCTAAATCACAACAAGTTTACTCGACCAGTGAATTCTGGTTTCACAGTCGGTAAACTTTTTGCTTAGGTAGTAAATTGCATGCTCTTTTCGGACAAACTTGTCATGTTGGCCTAAAACACACCCCATAGAATTCTCTAGTACTGTCAAGTACATGATCAAGGGTCTTCCTTCAACTAGAGGAATGAGAATAGGAGGTTTTTGTAGGTATTCCTTGATTTCGTCAAAATCAATCTGGCATTCATCGTTCCATCTGACTACCTGATCTTTCTTCAAGAGTTTGAAGAGTGGCTCACAAGTAGCAGTTAAGTGTGATATGAAACAGGCAATGTAATTGAGACGAACCAAGAATCCTCTAACTTCTTTTTCAGACTGAGGGACTGGAATTTCTTGGATGGTGTGATACGGTGGGAGAACTGACTTGAGGTTTTGCGTTTGTGTTCGCAAATGTTTCGGTTTAGCAAGAGTCGCCACCGACTTTTTGTTTTATCCTAAGGAAAGGTCAAAAAGCACAGGAAATACCTTTGAGATGTTTTCTTGGGTTCGGGGGGTAGATTATGAAAAGGGAAGGTGCTAGCACCCTTTTCATCCATGGTTTTCCATGGGCTCTTAGTTACTTGTTTAGATTACTTGCCTTTGCTTTTCAATTGTTTGAAATGGTGCTTTGTGTGTGTGGTTTTGAAAATGCTTTGAAAAAGAGGCCTTGTCTAGGCAACCTTTGTAATGATTCTTGTTTGAATATATACAAAGGTGTGTGTCTTTTTGTAAAGATATTTCAATGTTTTGAAAGTTTGTTTTGAAATTGTGTTGTGAGGTGTGTTTAAAAATGGCAAGGATGTTTTGCAAGCTTTTGATCAAGTAACTAAGAGTTGTCTACCCTATTTTACTCAAAAGATCTTTCTTATGTTTTTAACCCTTTCGATAGTGTTATTTCACCATTGTATTTGGTGAACAACCTTGTGTTAGGATGTTAAACGGGACAGGCGCGGGTCATCGCATACAATCATTGAAAGCAACTTGTGAAACACTCTAGCAATTTTGTAAGGGGCGAGATCATTTTATCGAAGGCAACATCGAGGGTCATCGAGGGACCACGATCTTTGTTTATCAAAGGGGCATTTGCTAGAGTGTCTCATACTCGAGGGACATGATCGCATTTTCCGAGGCAACAAGCGAGGTTACCCTAGAGGTGCAAGTGTGAATTGTGTTTGTCATTTTCATGCATTTTGTCTTGTATTTAGGTCATCTAGCGATTGATTTTGAATCTTGCCATACACGCCTAATTACTATACAGTATATTGAAAGCAATAAATTGCGGGAATTTAAAGTCTAAGTTATTACAAAAAAGTATCCGGGGATGGGGGTACAATTATTTACAAATGGGGATGAGTCTCTCAAGAATAATAAAGTCCAAATATTATGTGTTACAACCAAATCGAATCGTCGCAATTCAACATAAAATTATAACAATTTATAAGATAAGGAAAAACAAAAATATTATGAGATGCATGTATTTATTTACAAATAAACAAATAAAATTTAACCTAAGAAAGATTAAGTATTATTATTATTATTGTGTTTTATTAATTGTGAAAAGAAAAAGTTTTAAAGAAAGAAAATTTATTTAAATTAACGATTCCATTATTTTTGTATTTTTTATTAGTGTAACAATTATTAATAAATAAAGAAAATTAAAACTATGTTAAGAAAATCAGAGTAATTAAAAACAAAATTTTAATATTATATGGTTTTATTATTAACAAAAGAAAAGGAAACAAATTATTTAAAATAAAAATAAAGAAAAGTATTAGTTTAAACAAAATAAAAAATTAAAAAGAATATGATGGGCTTAAGGCATGTTTTTGGCCCAAGATGAAATAGAAGAAAAAGGACAAAGACAAAATGGAAGGAAGAGGGGGGGGGGGGGGGGGGGGGGGGGGGTGCACGCTTGGAGAAAGCTATGGGCTTTAGGCAATTTTGGGGCGAACAGGCCCAACTGAAATGTTTGTACAACATTTTAGGGGTTTGGTCAGTTTTAGGGTTTGGGACAAATTAGGGTTTATAAGTTGGCTTTACAGCGGCGCTCTCTTGTTTTCTTCTTCGTCTTCCTCAAACAAAAAGCGTTGATTCTCTCTTAAGCCTCAGGTTGCCGGAGCGTCGCCCTATTCCCTCATCTCCTCCTTACAGTGGCCCACGACATTTGTTTGTAAATGGTACCGTTTCATCTTACTTGCGTTTTACAGTTTTAGTTCGTTGATGTTTTATTCTTACTTGCATGTTTTAATCCATGGCTTTTATGCTTGAGATGCAGTAAAGGGGTTGAGAAAACTTACCTTGAGCGTTTTGTTTCTGAAAAAAGATGGAGGGAGAGAGATGGGAGTTGGTGGCGGCGTTCCTGGTGGCCGGAGCGGAGGAAGAGAAATGATGGGCACACTTTGGCTTCTGGTATCTTTTTTGTTGTATATTGATGATGAACTTTTGAGACTTGAATGTTTATTGTTGTTGATGATGAATTTCTGAGACTTGAATGTTTATTGTTGTTGATGATGAATTTCTGAGACTTGAATGTTTATTGTTGTTGATGATGAATAAAAATCTGAAACTCTTGTTGGTTCTTTTTATTACCTCTGAACCTCTTCCTTTCTCTTTGTTTTGATGTTGATGATGAATGTGTTTCTGAAACAATGTTTTGCTTCTGATTTTCTCTTCCTCTTCTCTTGGCTACTGATATTTTAATGATGATGATTATTCTGAAAACTGGCTTCCTTCTGAAACTCTTCCTTTCTCTTTGTTGATGATGATAGACACGATTCTGAAACTATGTGTTTTTACTTCTGAACCTCTTCCTCTTTTTTGGCTCTAATGTTTGATGATGAGTGATTCTGAAAACTGTTTTGTTTTGATTTTTTTAATGTGATGTTGATGAAAGTTCTCTGAAACTTGTTGGTTTGTTTGACAAGCTTGTTTTTGATGTTAGCTTGTAAAACTGTTATGGTGTTGGGCAGTTTTGGTACAGGTTTGAGCAAGCTTGAGTTTGTGGGCTTGCTGAGTTTGTAGTTTGGACAGGTTTGGCAAGTTTTGTGTTAGGCTTTCAGTTTGGATACTTGTTGAGCTTGAAACTGTTTTGGTTCTTGCTACAGCTTGTTAGCAGGTTTGAGCAAGCTGGTTGTTTGACAGATTTTTGAGTTTTTGCATAGGCCTGTTTGTCTGTTTTGTAGTTGGAACTCAGGTTTTTGGAAGCTAACAGTTTGGAAGGGTTTGGCCTGGTTGTTTTGCATCTTGGGGTGTTTTTAGTTTGAACTGCAGGCTTGTTGAGTTTGTAAGTTGTACAGGTTTTTGTGGCCAAGTATTTTCTTCCTCCCTTCTGTGTCTGATGCTAGACTGTTATATATCTTTTGTTTTTTTGTTAACTTGAGACAACCTGCTTTAGCCAAACTGCAAAAATTTTCACTAAAGGTCCTCTCTCTCTCTCTCTCTCTCTCTCTCTCTCTCTCTCTCTCTCTCTCTCTCTCTCTCTCTCTCTCTCTCTCTCTCCAATAAGCACTTTTGCTTTGTTTATTATATTTTTCTGAAAAGTTTGTCTAGGCTGGAAAATGATGATGGCTATTACAAGCCTCTTTGGCTTGTAATTTGGTTTTCCTCTGCATTGTATTACCTGTTGCATTGTGTACTTTTCTGATTGCATATTTTCTGCATTGTGTACTTTTTCCTTGACAGTTTGCCTCTAGTTGGCTTGTAACTCAGTTTGCTTATGCTTGACAGTTTTGAATTTTGGCGCCTTGGTTGTCCTTGCAACTTGCCTATGTTTGACAACTTTGAATTTTGGCGCCTTGGTTTTCCTTGTAACTTGCCTATGTTTGACAATTTTGCATTTAGTTTGGTTACTGCATTTGGGGTATTCTGTTTTGCTGTGCTTAGACAGTTTGAAATTTGGCGCCTTGGTTTGCCTTGTAACTTTCCTATGTTTTTGCATTTGAACCAATTGTATGCTTGCATTTTATCTTTTATTTTTCTCTTTGTGAACCAAGAAGAGAAATCTTCTTGTGATTTGCAAAGAGAAAAATAAAAACATGTTGAACAAATAGCATTCTGATTCCGGCCGACAAACTTTAATGATGACCTTTTTTCTTTCCTTTTCTGCTTTGAAAAAATTAACTGTACTAATTTCTTTTCTTTCTTCTTTTTCAGGTGAATGCAACTTGGACGATAGAGGAAGCAGAGGAAGCAAAAGACCTCGGGCACGGGAGCAATGGAGTTTAGGATTTAGACTTAGATTTATTTTTCCATTTATTGTAAACATTTATTATTTTAAATACTATAAGTTGTAAACTTACAATATTCAAATAATTTTGTAACAACAATTGAAATGAATAAAAAGTCTTTATCCAAAAGAATTTATTTCTACTGTCAAATATCTTGCCCTTCTTCCTTGCATGTTCATTTAATTATTTAAGACTCTCAAATCAAAAATAATTGAAACTGTATCTCAACAATTCTAACCCAGTAAAATAAATAATAAAAAAACTTTGCAGTCTCGTAACCTTGCAACAACATTCCAATTAACAGTCGCATTGTACAGTTAAACAAACAAGCATTCCACTAAACGACAAACCTTTCATTCCATTAACAAGCAGATTCCTTAATGTTCCAAACAAAAGTCCCAGCTCTTATCCCAGATAATCAGGCTTTGAGAATAATCAGTAAATTTGAACAAGCAATTTCTGAGGATTCAATTTCTTCTGAGAGATGTGAGAGAAAACCCTAATCCTGGATTAACTGCTAAAGAAAAGTCTGTTTGATCGATTCTTGAGCCAATTCTTAAAAATCAGAGAAAACCCTGGGGTTGTGATTTCTTGTGAAAAAGGGAGGGAAAATTTTGGGGTACAACAAATGGCCTTTATCTTGGCGGGATCAACTTCAATGCCTTTATTGCTGACAACAAAACCTAGAAGCTTTCTAGAGCATACTCCAAACGTGCACTTGTTAGGGTTTAACCTCAGCTTGTACTTCTTTAGTCTTTCAAATAGTTTGTGCAGGTGACCGAGATGTTCTTCTTCGGTTTGTGATCTAGCAATCATATCATCCACATATACCTCTATCTCATGATGAATCATGTCATGAAATAAAGCAACCATAGCCCTTTGATATGTTGCCCCTACATTCTTTAACCCGAACGGCATGACCTTGTAGCAGAAGGTGCCCCATTGTGTAACGAAAGTAGTTTATTCCATATCTTCGGGAGCCATCTTTATTTGATTATAGCCTGAGAAGCCATCCATGAATGAGAATACTTTATACTGAGCAATATTATCGACTAAGACGTCAATGTGTGGTAGAGGGAAATCATCCTTGGGGCTTGCCCTATTCAGATCCCTATAGTCTACGCACATGCAAACTTTCCCGTCTTTCTTTAGCAATGGCACTATGTTGGCCACCCATTGAGGATAGGATGTTACAGTTAGGAACCCTGCGTCAAACTGTTTCATTACTTCGGCTTTGATCTTTTCAGACATGTCAGACCTCATGCGATGAACTTTTTGTTTAATAGGAGGGCAGTCTTCTTTAGTTGGCAGATGATGAACCATAATGTCGGCATCCAACCCAGGCATATCTTCATACGACCAAGTAGATACTTCTATATAATCCGCAACATATGAACAAAGCGGCTCTTGACACTGCTTTCCAAATTAGCGCCGATCCTGATTTCCTTCTTATCCAACTCAGTACCGAGGTTGATAACCTCAATTGACTCTTCATGTGGTTGAATAGTTTTTTCTTCCTATAACAAAAGTATGGCTAGTTCTCCTGGTATGTCACAATCTTCCTTGCTCTCGTCTTTGGCTTGGTTGATAGGATATTCAAATTCATAGTCAGCAATAATAGAGTTGTTGGCAATAGGATCTGGAGTGGATGTAGACTTGTAAGAGTGTGTGTGTGTGTGTGTGTGTGTGTGTGTGTGTGTGTGTGTGTGTGTGTGTGTGTGTGTGTGCATGTAAGATACATGGCTATTTTTTGGAAATGTTTTTGAAAGAAAAGAAAGACAATGAACACAAATATTTGAATGCAAGAGAGTCCAATGTGCTGAATGACCATATTGTTTGATGAACATAAATAAAGCCCTTGACAAAAGGACCAAAGTTCGCCGGGAAAGGCATATGGCTAAACAGTCATTATCAAAATATTACAGACAATGAGTTCTTGAATTGATTAGAAAGTAAAAACAAGTAGATTACTCCTCAATGAAGGAGATGGGCACAAAGTCCTTTGTATGCCAATTGTTGAGCTTCCCTTCGGTTGTTGGGTAGATCCAGTCTTCAAAAGCATATTCATCATCAGAGTCCTCTACAGCGTTCACTTCATGACTTTTGAGGTGGAGAGGCGGATTTCCAGTACGAGCATCTCTAATTTCTTTCTGAGCTTTGGAGGTGAAACTCAACCCAAACTTGTCTGACTTGAACGGGATATCGAGGAGTTGGACCCACATCTCATTGTTTCCTTCTTCTACCACAGCACGAGCATCCTTAAGAGAAACCATCTTGGGGATAACTTTATCGGCTCTTGGAGTGTAGGAGGAGATTTTGGTGGTGGCCATAACTTCAAACGTATGGCAAGGAGTTTCTATGAATTCGCCATCCATTTATACGTACTTGAAAGAATTTAGATGGCTCACCATAAATTCTTCTTCACTGTAAACAGTGACAACCTTCCCTTGAACTGGATATTTTAACTTTTGGTGGAGAGTAGAAGTGACCGCACCTGCCCCATGGATCCATGGGCGCCCAAGCAAGCAAGAATACGCGGTTCGTATGTCCATTATGTAGAATGTGGAGTTGAAAATATGCGAACCAACCTTAATTGGGAGATCCACCTCTCCATGAACCATCCTTTTCGACCCATCGAATGCCCTTACAACAATATCACTTGGATTCAAAACCAAACCTTCACAGTCTATCCGATCTAAAGCGCCTTTAGGTAAAACATTTAAAGATGAGCATGTGTCCACCAAAACATATGCCAGAGTGGTCCCCTTACATTCAACAGGAACATGCAAGGCTTTATTATGATTCTTTCCCATGGGAGTTAAATCTGCGTCGGAGAACCCCATGCCATTGTCAACTATCAGACTTGCTACGCAGTTCTCAAATTGGTCGGCTGTGGTTTCTTGAGGAACATGAGCCTTTTTAAAGAATTTAATCAAAGCTTGTGCATGGGCGTCGGAACATAGCAATAAGGACAACATTGATATTTTAGAAGGGGTTTTCCCCAACTACTCTACTATTTTGAAGTCGCTTTTCTTGATGATCTTCAGGATCTCCTCCATCTCTTGAGTGGATGGTTCTTCCATAACAAACTTTTCAGCAGGTGCCTTTTCCTTGGCAGGCTCACTTTCTTTCCCTTTCCCTTTAGTATTAGCACCACCATTGTCGTTGGTTATGCGGATTGGAACCGTGGTAGTGGTTGGTGGTGAGATATCAGGGGAAAAGACCCTTCCTGTTCTTGTGACCTTACTAGAACCAGTAATATTAGTAACACTAGCTTCATTATCATCAATTCAAGAATCTTGTTTTACCCCATGGTAATAAACCTCGGCACCATAATTCCACGGTACCGCTTTATCAGAGGTGTACGGAACAGGTCCGGCGCAGTGATTATGAGAGGAGAAATGATTGGTTCATTCGAAATCCTGATAGGACTTTTGGATGAGATCCTAAGAGGTTTGTTTGAAATTGTTATGATGGCCAAATCTTCAGCTTTGTCGATTGAATTTTTGAAGGCGGGGATCCTTTCGAATAGATTTTCGTAGCTATCCATTAGGCGCTGTATACCTTTCTTCAGTTCTTCACACCCATCGGATTGTCTCATACAGCCCACACAATCTTTTGCACAACCAGGGAAAGTCCCAGCTTTCAACTGATTGTTCTTAATTACATTCACTGGAGTAGTTAATTCTTCAACATAGGCAATGAAAATTGTGTCTTCGACAACATTAACACCTTTGTCGTGCTTCGGAATTGGAGAGGTAATTACATTTTGCGTCGGAGGAGGATCAAATTCAATAATTTTTTTGTCAATTAAATCCTGGATTTTGTTCTTCAAAGCCCAGCACTGATCAGTCTCATGCCCGAGGCTGTTTGAATGGTAAGCGCACTTTGCATTTGGATTATATCTCGGTGACGAGGTGTCAGAGTTGGCGGGAGGATCTCACAATGTCACTAAATTGGCCCGGAGAAGATGTTGAAGGGCTTGAGATAATGACATGCCTAACCTTGTAAACTGTCTTCTTGGAGCTTCAAGATGTTGATGATTTACAGATGGTCTTTGAGTAGCAGTCAGATTGGAGATTCAGATAGCAATGACAGACGGATGATTATTTATTTTGGTATGGGCCTTTGCTCTATACACAACATTAACTTCTTTCTTTGCGGAAAAAGGTTTCTTGACCGGATTGGGAGTGGAAGTAGATGCCACAGAGATCTTTCCACTTTTAATGCCACTTTTAACTCTTTCACCGGTTAGGATTAATTCGGTGAAACCAGAAGAAGAGCAGCCAATCAATAGATTAAAGAAAGTACCAGATAATATGCTCATGAACATTTCAATGTGTTTCCTATCAGTAAAGGGAGGTGGGACCCTACTAGCAAGGTCTCTCCACTTCTGCGCATATTCCTTAAATTCCTCATCCTTCCCCATGGTCATACCTTGCAATTGTACCCTTGTCAGTGCCAAGTCGGTGTTGTACTGATATTGATGGTAGATGGAAGTAGCTAGACCTTTCCACATGTTGATGCGAGATCCATCCAACTGATAAAACCATTCAAGTTGTGTTCCCGCTAGACTCTCTTGGAAAAAGTGAATCCAGAGTTTTTTATCAGCAATGCGCGGTTGTATCTTGCGCACATAGGACTTCAAATAGAGCTTTGGGCAAGAAACCCCATCGTATTTTGCAAAGGTTGGTATTTTGAACTTGTGGGGAATGACTACCCCAGAGATTAAGCCCAAATCGTCAAAATTTAAACCGTGAATAGCTTGGATTTCAACCGCTTTCAATCTGTCTTCTAGCTGCTTGTATTTGATGTCTGCGGGTGGATATTGTTCATTAAAATAATCATCATCAGATTCTTGGTCATTGATACAGTCGACCTGAGTACTCTTGACCTCACTAATTTGGTTCTCGTCCTCTTCGGATGAATCTTCCTCTACTGGAATTTGATGGATTGTCTCCTTGAACCTTTTACCCATGTTGAGTAGAGCTTTCTTCTTTGGCTTTTTCTTAGCGGCTAACAAGGCCATCATATCCTGCTGCCCCTTGGCCAGGGCGATTAAGGCTTCCTGAAATTGAGAATTCTGGGCCTGGAGTTCCGTCACAGTTTTCTCTAGATCCATCTTGCTGAAATAAACAGCGGAGAGATAAGGAAACCTATTATGCGGAAGCCTGTCATGTCATGGTGCATGAATATGCAATATGCAAATTATTTCAAGGATTTAAAGAATTTAAATTTGTATATACAAAGAGTGAACAAACGTTAACTTGCATTTAAAGAGTTTTGATTTGAATACAAACACGCCTCTTGGGCTTACAACAATAGAAATAAGCATAAAGTAAACTCCTATGATAGAAAAGTTATGCGCATCTTCTTTGGCGCAATGTAGGTATTTAAACTCCTTTCTTCATGAAGCTCCCTTGTAAGCTCTAATATCTTCCTCTCACCCTCACAGAACTTAGCTTCAAAGGTGTTTCGCTCTCCTTTTAATTGAATCCAAGCGTTTTGCAAATCTTTAAGAGTAGTAGGCATATCAGGATAGAGGATAGTATGTGGAACGTCTCCCTCAACTACTGGCTCCATGATAACATGTAAGACTGCTTCATAAGGCATCTTGATACTTTGAGCGCGAGCCCTCACCCATTTAAGATAACGTTCCAAAGGAATGGAATTCTTACGCCCCAACGCCTTGCTATCAACCTTGTTAACCATACCCCAAGCACGTATAAATCTTTGACGGTAACCTTGGGTATCGCTTTCGTAGTCAAATGCAATTCTTTGGATGAGTATCTTATGAGGTCCATCTCTCCTAGCATATCCAAATTGTCGCAAAGCTAAACAAGGGTTGTAAGTAATTCCTCGGCTAATGCCAAGTAGAGGGACATTAGGGAATTCCCCACAGCGATCAATGATGGTAATGTCTTCTAAAGAGCGATAATACCAACATATATCAGCATGTGAAAGTGACATCAATCTTTTAGACCACCTAATACCTTGTTCATTCTTCACCATGGATCGAGGTAGGTGCGAAATAAACCACCTAGCCAAAAGAGGAGTGCAGCATATCAAAGTCCCCCTTTTCTTCGAAGTGCGAGAGTGAAGAGAATGCAGGATGTCTCCAAGCAATGTGGGCTCCAGATTACGAGATATGAAAACTTTGACCACATTTACATCTATAAATTGGTCAGGATTGGGAAATAGTACCAACCCATAGATGAGAAGAGCCAAAATTTCCTCAAAGGTTTGTAGATCCAAAGTATTCCAACACTTTTGAGCCTTCTCCAACAAAAACTTTGTTAGGAACCCTTTGACACTACTCCTTGTTACCCAATTTGCTACTATGTCAGATGGTTGCAAATGTAGGGCTCGAGAAATTTCCTCAGGTTTAGGGTCTCTTTCAATACCGTTGAAAGATAACGGATCAAGAATAGGGGTCCCTATGAGTTGAGAAAATTCTTCTAAAGTGGGCACAAGTTGGTAATCGGGAAAAGTGAAGCAATGATGCAAAGGGTCAAAGAAATGGACAAGCACCTTTACCATATCTTCTTCAATACTTGAGGTAACCAGACTAAGGATTCGACCATGTCTTTTGGTGAATGGAGAATCCTCAGGGACCCTTGATACTAAATCCTTGAGTTGTGGAGGTATCCTCACGAGACTGACTTGGATAGTGCTCCTACGGGCGAAAGCCATGTCTTACAAAACAGAACAAAGATAAATCCTAAAATCCTTGAAATGGTTAGTGATGTTTATAATTCTTATGATGTTTATGATGTTATGTACACGTGTATAAACAAAGCACACAAATCCTTGGGTTTAGGCTTGCATGGGGTTTCAGGTAAGTAGCCTCTTGAAGTTTAGTTGGCTTAACCTGTCCTAGTTAATAGTAACCGGGTTCTAAGGGATCTCAATATCACTGATCTTTCCCCCAAGTTTCATTCAATAAGCGATTGACTCGCAACCGAACAAAACCCAAGAGTCAAACCTCAATGAGTGTAGTATCGAGTATCTACCAACTTTGGACTACACCAAAGCCGACCATCTCACTACATCCTAATGGCCAAGTTGGTCAAGTAAGATTCTAAGGTCAGTTGATGCTTCACGACACCATGCGGCGGTCCTGTACTCTTCTTAACTGACTCAAGGGTTACCGATACCAACCAAAGTGCCACATTAACATAGCTACTACTTCAACCGTGTCGGTATACCCTGCACAGTTCCCTCACAATTTATTGCTACTTACCTATAAGGTGTCCCCAAATCTAGGTGTAGGATTTAAAACAAACCCAAACAAGGAACCAAAAATGTAAAGCAAACAAATCAAACAATGTAAGCAAGTAAATATGATCTAACCCTAAGGTAACCCCACTTTTAAGAATATACTCTCCAACAGAGTCACCAGTTCTGTGATACGGTGGGAGAACTGACCTGAGGTTTTTGCGTTTGTGTTTGGAAATGTTGCGGTTTAGCAAGAGTCGCCACCGACTTTTCTTTTATCCAATAAGGAAAGGTGAAAAAGCACAGGAAAGAGCTTTCGAGATGTTTTCTTGAGTTTGGGGGGTAGATTATGAAAAGGGAAAGTATTAGCACCCTTTCCATCCATGGTTTTCCACGGGCTCTTAGTTACTTGCTAGATCACTTGCTTTTGTTTGAAAATGTGCTTTGTGTGGTTTTGAAAGTATTTTGAAAAGCTGCCAACGTTTAGGCAAACTTTGTAATAGTTCTCGTTCGTAAGAACGTATACAAAATGTTGAGCTTTTAAAAATATTTCAAGTCTTGGAAAGTGTTTTGAAGATGTTTTGAAAGTGTATGTGATTGCTTTGAAAATAGAAAGGATATCTGTTATTAAGAGTGAGCAAGTAACTAAAAGTAATCTACCTACTCAAAAAGGTCTTAGATGTGTTTTTCCTCCTCCTTTAGATGTTACTATCTTACCATTGATTTGGTAAGAATCCCTATCATTGGATGTAAAGGGACGAGCATTGGGTCAACATATGACCATGATAGAAATGTTGTGAGATGACTTAGCACTTTTTCTTTAGGGACTAAGATCATTTTTTAAAGGCAATTTTGATAGCGTCATCGAGGGACTATGATCTTGTATTTTTCGATTTGTTTTGTGCTAAGACATCCCACATGCATCACATGGCCATTTCTGTAAAGCAACAAGTGGAATTACCCTAGGGGTGTAAGTGTGCGAGTGTATTTGATTGCATGCATAATTTGTCTTGATTAGGGTGATCTATTCATCAATTTTCATATCTTGTCATACACACCCTAATTACTAGCATATATTGAAAGCAATAACAGTGCGGAAATTTAAAGTCCTATGTTATTACAATATTTAAGGGGATGGGGGTACATATTTATGAATGGGGGTTGCAAGTTAAAATTCTAGGTTACTATTATAACCATATTGAAATAGATAAGAATGTACAGGAAATGTAAAATGTTTGTCTGTTTAAAAAAGGGAAAATAACTTTTGTTTAAGGAAATCTTTTTTGTCTCTCCCTTTCTTAAAAGAAAATATAACATGAAAATATAAAGTATTTTTGGTGTTTTTTGATTAATAATAAAAAATAATATGATGGCAAAATAATAAAAAGAAAGAAAACATAATCAGCGCAAAGTGCTGAAAATAGAAGAAGTCAGAAGTTCTGACTCTGCCTTGCTGCACAAACAGAAACATGTTAGAAAAAATATGGAAGTTCAGAAGTTCTGGATCTTCTGAAAACTCAGAAGTTTTCAGAAGTTCTGATGCAATTGTCAGAACTTTGCCTCTTTCCATGCCAGTCAGAACATCTGCAGCTTAGTCATTTCTTACAGAACAGAAGTTGCATACATAACAGTTATGACAAATTTCATGAAATATCAGAAGCATAAATCAGAAGCAACATGTATTTGCTAATTTTAATTCCGAGGTCCTAATTTCTTTATGAAAATCTGAACTGGGATTTCTTTTACTTAGGCAAGCAAACACAAGAATTTTCAGAACATGTACATCACCAGAATCAGAATATCTACATTGTGCTAAATATGCAAAATCTGATAATGCTTAATCAGTTATGATGAGGGTCAGCAAAAAACTTCCCTTGCAGCTGGACAGGATTCTGTGAACTGGAGGTTGGTCTTGAATTCTGGTGATATTTTGAGCAACTTCTTCATGTACTCAGCAGGATGGAAGTTTACAACTTCTGGGACAACCAAGAGGTGATATTCTGACCCCTTTGAGGTGGAAATGAATGGAGAGTGTATGACAATAGGAATATAGAAGTTAAGGTAGCTTCTAATGTGTGAATCAACAACTACATGGATGAATATAGTCAAGAACACTTGAGGAAAAAATGGAGTTTGAACGTAGGGAATCAATGCTAAGATTTTGGTATTTTGTGTTTATAGTTCCCTGAGTTCTTAGAATTTTTGCAGTGGTTCAAAGCTTTCTTTCTCAATTCTCTCGCCTCTTTCACAAATTTTTATGGACCTTTTCTCAGTGGCCAAATTCGTTCTATTTATAGGCAAAGGTTTTGCAGTTGGGGAGGTCAAGTGGTACCAGCATCATATGCTAGATGCTGACTTACTCTTGAAGTAAGATTAAACAAGTGGGGGTTCAATGCATTCAAGTTGGATGGTTAACAGTGCCTCAACTGGATTTGGCAGCGTGAATTAAGGAAAAGTAGAAGCAGCGCGTGGGTCTAGCATACTTTTGCACAGAAGTTTGTCTTCCCAATACAATAGGGGTACACGTGGTGAAAGTCCCTTGGATAAAGATTTCACAAGTGGTTGTGAGCATTAAATGGGTTCCCATGCGAAACTCTGGATCCCTGCTTAACTCTGAATCAGAAGTTCTTCCTCACTGTAGCATATCATCTTTTGATCCTCTTATCTTCTGACTCCAGCATGTTCTGAGGGATCCTTCAGAACTTCCAGTATACTTACAACATGCTTTGTTACCTTCTTTGATTTAACCTTTGCAAACTCTGACTGATCATTTGTGAACACTGGCCCAGAAGTTCTGACCAAACTCTGTCTTAAGAATATCCAGAATTTGCTGAGTTTGAACACTGGCCCAGAAGTTCTGAAATTGTCATATTTCTTAAATACTTAGAAAAAATTCTAAGTCTTTAGAATTTGATTCTTCCACAGTAAAATTTGACTTTTGAAACTCTTGATGAAGCAAACTTCATATTCCAACATATCTTGATGAAATATGATTTTTGAGATTTAATTTTTGATCCAAAAAGTCAGAGTTAGACTTCTTAGTATGCAAATGACAATTTTGCCCTTGTGAATGCTTTTCTTTGAAAAATTGATAATTCAAGGCTTGGAATTGGATGAGAGAAAATTTGAGGATCCAGGGTGATTCCTTGAGAAATGAGAGGGCAAATTTTAGGGTGCAACACTCGCCTATTCTGAAGCTCCATCGGAGAGGCTCTGATAGTTAACTCTTTGTTCTCTATTGCTTTTACTTTAAACTTGTCATCTAATGAATCGATCATAAGATGAAATTTGTTGCTGTTAACCGGTATCGAGAGGCAGGGGAGAGGGTCGTTGGAATCAAGAAATTAGAGGAGATAGTAATAAAACTCTGTAGAATTTTGTAACAGTAATTTTCCTTCAAAGTAATATGAAAAATGTCCATTAACCTGCACCAAAGGTAAATTCGTGACCTGCCTCAAACAAAAATACCAAACGATTCCCAGATTTCAGAGGCAAGAAACATATAAGGGGTTTCATGAACTCGCCTCTTTTGAAGCGCTGTCGGAGAGACTTCAACAGTTAACCGTTTTCACTATTCTTACACCTCCGAGCCTGTGTTGATTGTTATGTGAGCAGAGTTATCGTTGGTTTTCATCTTTCATGATTGAGATTGTCCTCAAATCTGAACATAGAAAAACAAAACACAGTGAGTAAATGTGTAAGGCATAACCAATTGTTGTGTAAAAAAGGGGGGATGGAATCTGTACCGCGAAAATGATACCTAATCTTGATGAAAATTCGTTTATAGCCATTAAAACAACGAGGTGAGTGAATCGAATTTGAAACATAGTTTGTTGTCACATGTTACACGAGCGTAAGAGGTGAGATGAGGGGAGGTTGAGCGTAAGAGAAGGTTGAGCGTAAGAGATAAGATGGGAGGAGGAATGAAATGGCGAAGATGAACAGAGGAACGTGTACGGTTTACAGATTGGAAATCTGAGATAGAAGAGGATAAGACCTTGGTCTTAGTTAGGTTAATAAGGAATAAATAATCAAATTGTTTCTTTTCCCATGAAGGGGATCCGCGGCGCCCCTTTCCAAATTTTAGGGTTCCAAAAGACTTACATCCCTCTTTGTTATCTCTGCCGGATCCAGGTTTGGGCTTAGCCCAACCCATTCTTTTTAGTTTTGGTTTTTATGCCTTTTGAAGTTGTTAAAGTAACATATGAACAAGCCCGGTGCATTGATAAGAGCTTTGGGAGTTTAAACTAGTGGTCACAGGTTCAACATCGGCGTGGACCATTTTTCTTTTTTCGTTTCATTTTTAACTTTATGTCTTTAATCGTTATAATTTGTTTTAAATTTAGTTTATTTCTTTAAAAAATCATAAAAATATTATTTTCTCTTGTTTAAGTTGATAAAAAAACCATAAAAATCTTTTAGAATTTTAATTTTCTTTTTTTTTTCATTTGCTTGTTCACCTCTTGATACCATTTATCTTAGGTAACTCCGTGAGGCGATTAAATCCCGTTTCAGTCATCTTATATCGAAGTCGACTTTTAGATTACTTGTACATGACAAACAATTAGGTTTCTAGTCTCCCTCTTAACCTTTTTTCTTTTGTAATTAAACTTAACTGTCACAAATCAAAAATCCAAAAACACTTTTTAATCATTACTTGAGTTTATTTTAAAACTCGCAAAACAATCAACAAATCAAAACTCCCCAAAGGACATGTTATCTCCGTTCTACCATGATACCGGCCGTGCCTATCGCTAGAATGCATATGTTAACCTCGCCCACTAAAAAACACAAACAAACCAACCATTTTTTCTAGAGGAACTACGGTGTTCTGATTCCTTCACTGGATACATAGGCAAAGGATCGTGAAACCCTCACGAACGTAATAATAAGAAATTATTCCTTTTCCCTTAAGAAAGTATAGTTGTAGATAAATACGCCCTTTAAGACAAACAAACAAAATGGATCCCGTTGAGTACAACAGAAGTGAGGGGTGCTAATACCTTCCCCTCACATAACCGACTCCCTTACCCTTTCTCTTGGTCGCAAGACTATCTTATCCATTCCCTTGTGGTTTTATCGATATTTCCCCTTCTTTCAGGATAAATAAAGTTTGGTGGCGGCTCTGTGTTTTATGCTGGTAGTTTCAGCTGGCGACTCTGCTGGGGATTTTTAGCGAGTCTTTCCTAGTTTTGTTTATTTTTCTTTTTAGGTGTTTATTTATTTTCTTTATTTTGCTTTACTGTTTTATTATTTTTTTTATTCGTATATATGTCATATATTGTTACTACTCACATATTCTAGATACATTGTGATGTTGGGTTGGGTGATTACATTTGATAAGTCCTGTGATACGGTGGCAGAACCAACTGTTATACTGGTTTTGTGTTTGTATTCGCAAATGTCGTGGTAAGCAAGAGTCGCCATTGACTTTTCTTTTATCTAACAAAGGAAATGGTGAAAAGAACAAAAAAGACCTTTTTCGAGATTTTGAGTAAGGGGGGTAGATTATGGAAATGGAATATGTTAGCACCCTTTTCATCCGTAGTTTTCCACGGGCTCTTAGGTACTTGCTCATTTTTGAAGACTGTTATTGTTTTTGTGTGTTTTGAAAGATTTTTGTTTGCTTTATGGTAACTCTTGTATCAGTCCTCAAGAGTGTGATAAAGCGTTTTAGAAAAGAATTTTGAAAGTGTGTAAGTGTAAAAAGATCTAATTTGAGCAAGTACTTAAGAACCGTCTACCTACTCGAAAAAGGATGCTCTTTTTCTCCTTTCCTTTTGATAGTGTTATCCTACTATTAGTGAGTAGGTAGCCCTATCGTCGGATGTTGAGGGACTATCGAAAGGGACACTTATGGTCATTGAAAGTAACATGTAAAGATATCTTAGCAATTCGAAGAGACTGTCATCATATAGGCAACATTGAGGGACAAGATCATTTCTCGTAGGCAACTCGAGGGACATAAAGGGACCATGATCTTTATGATAACTTTTTAGATTGAGGGTCTTTTCTAAGATATCCCTACATTCGAGGGATATGACCATTGTTTTTCGAGGCAACCAAGCTAGGTTATACCCTAAGGGTGAAAGTGTGCGACAATGTGCTTTTTTAAGATGTTTTATCTTATGTTAGTGATCTAATGATTATTTGATTTAATCTTGTCATGCACGCCTAATTTACTAGCAATTTATATACAAGCATATAAGAAATATAAAGTGAGAAATAAAGTTCCTACAACTATTACACGGCTTTGGTGTAGATACATAAGTAATGAACAAAAAGTAAAATTACAGAAATTGAAAACCCTAATTCAACTATTACAAATCGGGCGCAGTTACATAATAATAAAAAAATAATTGTATGAAAAATAATAACGCGCGGAAATTAAGACTAGCTTAATTTGAAACCGTAGAAATCTAATTGTTTATCAAAAATGTTTTTTTTTGGTATTTTATGAAAAAGATTTGGAATTTAACCTAATTCTCTAATTAATTTTAAATTAAAGAAAACAAATTAAAGTTGATTAAATTAAATTAATTTGCAAAAATAATTTTTTTCTTAAAAGAACTATAAATCCTAATTTTATGAATTTTTTTTTAATTTTATGATTTTAAAAATAAATGAATAAACAAAAAAGTATAAACTAAATAAAAAGAATAAAGAAATTAGAAAATGAGCCTGGGGGGTATGGAAGCAAAATGGGGTGTGTATTGCTGAATTTTGCAAAGCCCAGATCTTATGCAAGGCCAAAGCCTGCGCTGGATCTGGTGTGGCTGTGTTAGGGAGGTCCACCATGGTAAAGCGTTTCCAGGGGCGCTGGATTTGGGGATGAATGATCCAATGGTGATGATGTGGTTAGCCCATGATGCCCGTGAGTGTCCTGGCCACACTGGATCTGCAAGAATCTCATTAGGAAAAAATAAACTTCAAGACCTGGGAATCGAACCCAGGTCTCTCCCTTTGCAAGTGTTCCTTTCACCACCAAGCCACTCTATTCATTTGTTATGTAAAACAAACATAAAATAATATAATCAAACTAATGGCCTCCTTTTAAAAAAATGCGCGCCATTTCAAACGGGCTAACCAGGCTGTGCCACGCTTTAGTCTTCCCCAGCCCCCCGTCGTGTTAGCCTATGGACTTTTACCTACGGACAATATCCATCATTAAATCACCTGCAATTTCCAAAATCTATAACAAGCCATATAAATTCAGTTTAACACCATGGATCAACTGGGTTTGATCTTGTGAGCATGATGGTGCTCTTCTTTTGGCCTAATTTTACCTGTATCTGAAAACCCTAAATCAAAGGTCAAAACCCTAACAATGGCATATTGTCATATATTCATCAAAACAGGAAATTAAAGATTCAAACATGTTCTAATCATTCATACAAGCAAGGATGCATGATCTAAATCCATTTATAATGTATGTAAGACCATAATCATTTTCAAAAAAAGAAGGACAAACCGTGATTGTATTGGGCACGATTCTTGGAGCTTTTGCGTTTGGGAGTGATGCAGCTAGATTTAGAATGTCTCCAGGGATTGATTGCAAGCTTCATAACACCTTGAATCCTTCTGTAATTCAAAATCCGATTGACACTTTTTCTTGAAAATTTGGAGTTTTGAATGTCAGTTTTGTGCGGCCAATCCTTGTCCTTTTTGTCTGACAATGTTATGCATATATATTTGGATGTATTAGGGTAACAAAAGTGGATTGAATCTTGAAGATTTGTGTAGAAAATATTTGATTTGCATTTGGTATTTTATGTTTCTAATTTTGGCCAAAACTTGCTAAAATGATTCCCACGTGTTTCCTTTGATTTGCCAGCATGTTTTACTCTTCATTTGATGAGAAAAAGATTCTCAAATCATATCTTACATGTTTTCTATTATTTATTTATTTAATTTTGACTTTTAATGAATAAAAAATCAAAATAAATAATAAAAATAATAAAGTAAAGTATGAGTCAGCTCAGAGGTCGTGGGCCATGTTAGGAACAAGTTACAAGCATGGAAACACGGGCCCATTTGGAAAAATATCAAGTTTGGTCAGTATTGGCTTCATGCATTTATCCAAAAATTGGTCAACTTTAGCAATGCATATCTCTCTCAATTTTAATCCTAAGAGGGTGTTCTTGGACTTTTTATAGATCTTAGGATGTCCTCTAAACAACCTTTTTGGTTTCATATCAATTGGATCTTCCATGTTCATGTAAGGAACTTTGACCCAAAAGGTGTTTTTGTTGACTTTTTGAAAGGACCTATAATGTATGAGCTTGTATCTTTTGATTGGGGCATTTATTGAACTTAAGGGCTAAAGAGAAGTTGTAGGGAATTGGATTCTCTTCAAAATGAGCCTTGGTGGAAATATTTCTGATAAAGTATGAGAAAGTTATGCTTGGTCAACGTTTGGTTGGCTTGTTCTATAGAAATCCTAATTTGCCATTTTTGACTTTTGATGAGTTAGGAGAATTCCTTAAGGAGTCATGATCAACCCTTGATCAAATGATGGATATCACTCAAAAATGTTGATGTTGACCAAAAATCTTGAAGTTTGACTGTATTTGGGCCACAATTGACTTTTGATCTAGTATAGTTGATTTCCAGGCATTTGAGCAATTGATTGAGCAAACTTGTTGTGCATGGCATGAAATTTGGCATGGATGATCTTGAGGACAAATTAGGACAATGGAGATAATTTGGGATCCTTGGGACTCACACATCTTGCTTAAAATTGAAACCCTAGTTGAGGTTTATTGCCTTTAGGAGGAGAACTTGTTTAGTCAATTCTTAGTCATCATAGGGCAAGTTGGGGATCTCAATGGACATGTCTTGAGTAGAATGAGAGGGAAAAATTTGGGGTACAACAAGTCCTATACACGGACTTGGGTTACACTTAGGATTAGGACGGGCAGTATACTCATGTTAACTTTGAGGGAGTAATCCCGAAGAATGAGGCGTGAAAATCCCCCACTCAGTGGAGGTCCCCTTGAAAGTAGTGATGTTTACCAAGTAATTAGGAATACATCGTTGCTTTCGAGCTAGGAACTCGAGAAGTTGAGGGCCGTAGAACATTAACCCATCCTGGCCTTTTTAGGTGCAGCGCGTAGACTATAACGGAGTAATCCGGAAGTAGTTGGCACGTGATATTGCACTCAGACAAGTTTTTCCCGTGAATATTACTGATTACCAAGTAATTGGGACATCGATAATATGCAAAGGAAGAGCGTAGACTCTGAGATTTTAGAACCTTGTTCGGCAAGTGATAAACCCTTAGTACATACCTTATGGGTGGTTACTTTGACTCCATGCCTGTGACGTTGGACTTTTGATCCTGTTACTTTCAGCCTGTGCAACGGACTACGCATTGGTTATCCAAAATATGTGGATCTGAGACTTCATGCCATAGCATACCATGACATCATATCATCGTGTATATATCTCATATCTAGGGAAGTCCAAAGACAAGTCTCGTTGGTATAGCTTTTCAAAAAGGAAAATTTTAAAAGATAGACGAGTCTTTGGATTTCCTCAGAAATGAAGATAAAGCATTCATTCATACTATCATGCATTCATTTTTCACAACAAAAAGTCATTGGGGTCCCTTTTCCGACAGACTTCAGTAAACAGCAAAGACGACTTCTCCACATCCTTACCATACAAGAGGCAACCAACAAAGGCTTATGGATCTTTTTGAAGAAAATCAGAATGCACTCCGCCGATATATGGACACCATGGTCACTCGCATGGATCAGCTTATGGAAACCCTTCATGCTGTGATCAAGGGTCAAGAAGAGTTACATTAAAGTGTTTCCAAGCTTACTACTGCTGCTCTCTTCACTTATGCTAATGGGAGGAATGACAATGCAAATGTTGAGACCCCTACTGGAGCTCCTAGGAATGATGTCGATGATCATCACAATGTTATTGATCTTGATGAACCCCAAGTGAACCTTGCCGTCAGAGTTTTCGAAACTGCGAAAATGTACCATGCTCTCGAAGAGCATCTTAAAGCCATGGAGGGTATCAAGGCTTCTGGATTCAATACTACTGCAATGTGCCTCGTGCCTGGGGTAGTTATTCCTCCCAAGTTCAAAGTTCTGGATTTTGACAAATACAAAGGCACTTCTGACCCAGAGACTCATCTCCGTTCCTACTGTCGCAAGATGGCTGCCTATGCTGAAAATGAACCGTTACTCATGCACTTCTTCCAAGATAGCTTGACCGGGGCACCATTGAATTGGTATATGCAATTGGAAAGATCTCATGTTAGTACTTGGGGATAACTTGTTGACGCCTTTTTGAAACATTACCATTATAATACTGCCATGGCTCCTAGCCGTACTCAGCTCCAAGGGATGATACAGAAATCTGAAGTCATCCAAAGAGTACGCTCAGAGGTGGCATGAACTGGCTGCAAGGGTCCAACCTCCTCTCTTGGATCGTGAATTGATTGATCTATTTATGGGTACTCTACGAGGCCCTTATCTCCAACATATGCTCAGTAGTACCTCTACTTCTTTCTATGATATGGTCATTATTGGTGAACATGTTGAGACTTGCATTAAGGCTGGAACGATCAAAGGTGTCCCTAACAATACTAGCAACAATGTGGGCATTGGTAGAAAGCCGTTTTCTGGTTTTGTCAAGAAGAAAGAAGGTGAGAATTGTGCTATCACCATTAACCAAGGAAAAGATCATGCATTTCCTCAAGTCCGATTTCCTTATTTTCCTACGCCTGCTGCTGTTCCCAACCATTTTGTTCCTCAAGTGTATGCTTCTATAATTCCAGCACCCTGGATGGCCCAACAACAGCCTTTCACTCCGCAACCACAGTATGTTCCACAACAACAATTTGCACCTCCTCCAATTTATCAACAACAAAATCAACAACCTCCGGTCTGAGAGCTACTCAAAGATAAAGAGAGCCTGAAAGAAGATTTGATGTCATTCCTATGTCCTATGCTCAACTTCTCCCACAGTTACTTGCTAATCAGTTGGTTCAGCTACGTGAACTTGGTCCACCACCAAATCCTCTCCCTATGGGGCATGACATTAATGCTCATTGCGAATTTCATTTTTGTGCCCCAGTCCATACAATTGAGAATTGTAGAGCATTCAAATGTAAATTTCAAGACCTCCTCGATGCAAAGGCCATCAATTTGAACCCCGTTGGTCCAAATATTCAGAATAATCCCATGCCTCCTCACCCAGGGGAAACAGTCAATGCTATCGAAGAAGGTAGTGAACAGATTCTGGTAACAAAGGTCGACAAGATCAATATATCATTAAGAACTGTTGGAGAACATTTTTTGAACCATGAGGTGCTAAAAGAACTCCATGATTTCTGCTTAACATGTTCTTCTAAACCTGAAGAGTGTACTGGTTTGAAGACAGCTATCCAACAATTGATAGATGAAGGTGTCCTACAGATAGAGAAGATATTATGAGGAGAATAGATTGATGTCTTAGAAATCCCGTACTATCCGAGAAGCTTTTCAGAAACACCAAGTGTTCCGTTGACAATTCAAGTTCCTACTACCCTAGTAATGATTCAAGATCCCGCTACCCCCGCAACGATTCAAGCTCCTATTCCTCTTACAAGTAACGACTCAAAGGCAGTTCCATGGGAGTATAACATGGTCAATATTCATGGGAAGAAGTACGAGTGTCCTCCAGTGGTTGACAAGAATATTACCAACATTACAGGAACTAGTAACATGACTCGCAGTGGCCAAATCTTTTCTCCTCCACCACCGCCTCCCAAAGAAACTAACAGTGATGCTCTAGCCAAGGCTAGGGGCAAGCAAGTGATGGATAATCAGCCTGAACCTTCTGTAGGACAAGGAAGCAGACCATCTTTTGAGAATTCTTAAGCGAAGTGATTACAAAGTGGTGGATCAACTCAACCAGACATCGTCCAAGATATCCATCTTGTCTCTCCTTTTGTGTTCAGAGACCCACCGCAATGCCTTATTGAAGATTTTATGTTTCTCTCATGTTGCCCAAGACATCTCTGTGGCCCAGTTTGAAGGAATCGTCACCAATATTGCTGTGGGAAATTGTTTAGGTTTCTGTTATGATGAAATCCCAATTGAAGGCATAGCCCACAACAAAGCGTTGCATGTTTCTATGAAGTGTTTGGACACTGTTTTATCTCGAGTTTTGGTAGATACGGGTTCTTCACTCAATGTGATGCCTAAGGCTACTTTGTTTAAGCTGAATATTGACGGAGTAATGATGAGGCCTTCCACTCTAAATGTTCGAGCATTTGATGGTTCAAGAAGATCTATGGATGGAGAAGTGGACTTGCCTGTCAAGATTGGTCCCAACACTTTCTATCTGTCATTCTATGTTATGGACATCTGCCCATCCTATACTTTCCTTTTGGGTCGTCCATGGATCCACGTAGCTGGAGCTGTGACATCTACTCTTCATAAATGCCTGAAGTTCATTGTAAATGACCAAGTTATCGTCGTTTGTGGAGAAGAAGATATAGTGATTAACAATCTGACTACCTACCGTTATGTGGAAGTAGAAGGCGAGGTGCAAGAGTTTCCCTTTCAAGCTCTAGAGATTGTTACTGTTGACAAGTTCCCCGTCGTGGAATGTAAGAAGTCTGAAGCACCCCTGGCCTCTTTGAGGGATGCCAAATCCCTCATAGAAGCTAGGCCTCCCCATGACAGTTGGGGTAAATTGATTGAAGTGCCAGAGAAGAAAGATCGCTTTGGTGTTAGGTATCATCCATCATCCTCCGTGCAAGTTGGTTGGGTTCCTCTCAAAGGAAAACAGGTCCCCCCCAATTTCTGAAGTGTTCGTCAGTGCTGGTGTAAGCAAAGAAGGACAAGTGCTCTCCACAGATGATGAAGGTGACGATGAAGATGTTTCAAGATTTATCTATCAAGTTGTGTCGGACCAGGAGTTCAGCAATTGGACTGCCGTGGACATCCCTAAAGTTGTTTTCCTTGATTTGTAATGTTCTGTTTCCATTTAAGTCATATGTCCTGCCCAAGGCATAGTGACATCTTGTAGAAGGGGCCCCTTATGTTTCAATCTCTGTTTAACATTGAATGAAAGTTCGCACTTTTGCATACAATTTTGTTCCCGGTCTTTTCTTTTACTTTTAATTTTTTAAAATAAAAAAGGCAATACTTTTCTTTTCATATTCTAAATATTCTCTTGCACTTTCTAAAAATAAAACATAAAATCATCGATCATGCATATCCGTCTCGGACTCCGTTGGAAATGATAGTTCTATGGTTCCTTATATCCTTGAGAATTCAGTTGGTCATGCTAACAAAAATAGTGAAGAAGATTGTGAAGTCCCTGAAGAACTAGCCATGCTCTTGAGATAGGAAGAGAAGGTCATCCAGCCATATCAGGAAGAAACAGAAGTCGTCAATCTTGGTATTGAAGAGGTAAAGAGAGAAGTAAAAATAGGTGTTTCCTTGCAAAACAAAGAAAAGAAGGGGTTGATTGAGTTGCTTCGAGAGAATGCTAATATCTTCGCCTGGTCGTATGAAGACATTCCCAGTTTAGACACTGATATAGTGATGCACAAATTGCAACTCAAGCCAGAATGTCCTCCTGTAAAGCAGAAGCCGGGAAGGACCAGACCTAGCATGGCTTTGAAGATCAAAGAAGAAGTTCAGAAACAACTTGAGGCAGGCTTTCTATCTGTGATAAATTATCCGCCTTGGATTGCTAACATTGTGACTATACCTAAGAAGGATGGTAAGGTACGCATGTGTGTTGACTACCAAGACTTGAATAGAGTAAGCCCGAAGGATGAATTCTCGTTGCCTCATATTGATGTGTTTATTGATAATACTGCTTAGTCTTCAGTGTTCTCCTTCATGGATGGGTTCTCGGGCTACAATCAGATAAAGATGGCTCTGGAAGACATGGATAAAACAGCTTTCACAACTCCTTGGGGCACCTTTTTCTATAGAGTCATGCCCTTTGGTCTCAAAAACGCTGGTGCGACATATCAATGAGCTATGGTGACTCTCTTTCATGACATGATTCATAAAGAGATCGAGGTGTATGTGGACGACATGATTGTGAAATAACAAACCAAGGAAGAACATCTGGTCCATTTGCAAAAGTTGTTTGATCGTTTACGAAAGTTCAGGTTAAGGCTTAATCCCAACAAATGCACCTTTGGGGTTCGATCGGGCAAGTTACTCGGTTTTATTGTGAGTCAACGAGGAATTGAAGTATATCCAGACAATGTGAGAGCAATACAAGATACGCCGGAACCTAAAAATGAAAAGGAAGTACGAGGTTTCCTTGGAAGGTTGAATTACATAGCCAGGTTCATTTCTCACCTTACTGCTACCTGTGAACCCATCATTAAATTGTTATGCAAGAATCAAGATATCTGTTAGGATGAAAGTTGTCAAGAAGCCTTTGAGAAGATTAAGCAGTATCTTCAAGAACCACCAATACTCATACCACCAATTCCAAGGAGACCTCTCATTATGTATTTGACTGTGCTTGAAGGATCTATGGGTTGTGTGCTCGGACAACATGATGATACTGGAAGAAAAGAGCACGCCATTTATTGCCTAAGCAAGAAGTTTAATGATTGTGAATCAAGGTATTCCTTACTTGAGAAGACTTATTGTGCTCTTACGTGGGCAACTCGACATTGGAGGCAGTATATGTTGACACATTCTACACTTTTGATAAGATGGATCCGATAAAGTACATCTTCAAGAAACCAGCACTTACAGGCAGATTGGCCCGGTGGAAAATGCTTATGTATGAGTATGACATCCCGTACGTCACACAAAAGGCTATCAAAGGTAGCATTCTTGCTGATCATCTCGCTCACCAGCCATTGGAAGAATATCAGTCCATGAAGTTTGATTTTCCAGACGAGGACGTTATGAAACTTGATGATAAAGAAAGACCCGAACCAGGGGAGCGATGGACTCTCATGTTTGATGGGGCGTCGAATGCTATGGGTCATGGCGTTGGGGCAGTTCTGACCTCTCTAAGAAACACTCACATACCTTTCACTACCAGATTATATTTTGATTGTACGAATAATATCGCCGAATACGAAGCTTGTGTGATGGGTCTTGAAGCAGCCATTGATTTGAAGATCAAGATTCTTGAAGTTTATGAGGACTATGCCTTAGTGATACATCAAGTACGAGGTGATTGGGATACACAACACCCTAATTTAGTTCCATACCGAGATTACATATTAGAGTTGTTGCCCGCTTTCAATGAGGTCACCTTTGAGCACATTCCTAGAGAAGAAAATCAACTGGAATATGCTCTGGCTACTTTAGCAGCAATGTTCAAAGTCACTTACCCGAATCATGTGCCCAATATAAGGATATGTTGTTACAAGGAGCCACTGCACATTTTCCCTGCTCATTGTCTCACAACTAAAGATGTATCAGGTGAAAATGTGTGGTATTTCGACATCAAGAGATATCTTGAGAAGCAAGAGTACCCCGAGGGTGCTACAATTTGTGCTAAGCGGACTCTTAGAAGGTTGGCGTCTATGTTTTTACTGTCAGGAGACGTTCTGCACAAGAGAAACTATGATTCAGTTATGCTCAGATGCGTTGATAGACACGAAGCAGAATCCATTATACGAGAAATAGACGAGGGCTCTTTTTGAGACTCATGCCAGTGGACATTCCATGGCCAAGAAAATCCTACGAGCAGGTTATTTCTGGATGACGATGGAAAGCGAATGTTGTGTATATGCAAAGATGTGCCACAAATTTCAGGTTTACGCAGACAGGATACATGTTCCTCCCACTCCTTTGAATGTGATGACTTCACCATGGCCCTTTGCAATATGGGGAATCGATATGATTGGACACATCGAGCCAAGCGCTTCAAATGGACATAGGTTTATTCTTGTTGCTATTGATTATTTCACCAAGTGGGTGGAAGCGGCTTCGTACAAGAATGTGACCAAGCAAGTTGTTACCCGCTTCATCAAAAGAAAAATCATATGCCGGTATGGAACTCCTAACAAGATCATCACTGATAATGGGTCGAATCTCAACAACAAGATGGTGAAGGAAATGTGTGAAGAATTCAAGATTGAGCACCATAATTCATCACCTTATCGGCTGAAGATGAATGGGGCAATCGAAGCCGCTAAGAAGAACATAAAGAAGATCGTCCAGAAAATGGTTAGAACATCCAAAGATTGGCATGAGATGTCGCCTTTCTCCTGCATGGCCATCGAACTTCGGTGTGTACTTCTACTGGGGCAACTACTTTTTCACTAGTCTATGTTATGGACGCGTTGCTCCTGGTCAAAGTGGAGATTCCTTCCTTGAGGGTTCTGATGGATACTAAACTTGATGAAGCTGAATGGATTCAAACGAGACTCGACCAACTCAATCTCATCGAAGAAAAGCGCCTAGCAGCCATTTGTCACGGTAAGTTATATCAACAACGTCTCAAGAGAGCATTTGACAAGAAGATTCTACCTCGAGACTTCCACACAAGTGACCTGGTCTTAAGGAAGATTCTCCCAATCCACACAGATCCAAGAGGCAAGTGGACTCCCAACTATGAGGGACCATACATCGTGAAGAAAGCTTTCTCAGGAGGTGTTATAATCCTGACAAACATGGATGGGGAAGACGTTCTACTTCCAGTCAATTCAGACTCAGTCAAAAAATACCTGAAAGGGCGATCCATTTTTTCCGAAAGGGCGGCTTAGGAAAAAATGGGTGTCCTAGTGGATTGAAAACCTGAAAGGGCGATCCAATCGAAAATTAGGGACAAAAAGCGAGAGACTGCAGTCTGAAGACTCTTCACGCACACCCTCCTAATACGAGATGGATCAATTCAGCTATTATCCTTTGGAAGCCCGACACTAGGACGACCCATGATAGGGGAACTATAGCAATATCAGTTTTAATGGAAGTTTGAGATTTTCTTATTGCCATTTTACTCGTTCTATTTGGTCTTTTTCTTCGCAACTTCCTCATTTAGGAGTTGGTTCCATGTACGAATTCCTATTTACAGGCCAAACTCATTAATAAAAAGTTTCCCTTCCACCAAAAAGTTTTTTTTCCTTTTTACTTTATTCTCGTATGCGAATTGTGATTTAAATTTTTTGTTAAGCACTGTGTTGTACCCCAAAATTTGCCCTCTTTTCATACACGCATGTTATTGGTTTTATGGTTATGGAACAAAGGTATATTTATCAACATTCTTCAGGTTACAAGTGACGTTTATTTCGTCAATGGATATTCTCAGAGTATTTTCCGTGCTGAAGATCGATTCGCCGTTGTGCAACGATTCGGGGTTCAAAGATTCACAAGTCCAACCCAGCACGTCATATTCAGGTGTTCTTTTACCAAGATATCTCTGATAACGTATTCTCAAATTTAGGTTCGGCTCAAGATTCAATTTTTTAAAGAAGGTATCCGAATGGGTGAGTTTTCTCGAAGAAATATGGTGAAAAAGTGTGCTGAAAGTGCAGTTTTTACGCGCTAAAAAATTCATAACTTAAAGATCGTGGCTCATTTTGAACCCGTTCCGATGACCAAAATTCCATCTTGACGTCATCTACGTTTTCATATCTCACAGCTGGAAGTCAATTTCGATCAGAAGGTCTTCAAAAATGCGGATTTATCATGTATTTTCGTACAGAAAATTTGTGACAAGTTTATTTGCGGCATGTTCAGAAAATCATAACTTGGTCGATTTTCATCGTATCGAGCTGGTTCTGGTGCCAAAATTTCACAAATTGAGTTGGCTATATTTTCATAGGAGGTATTGAGTTCGAACGGTATTCAAAAGGCCTTCGTTTTTTGATCAGAGTGTGTTTGATGCACCGAAAATCCTGAATGCTAAATATTATTTCATCTGGGCCGAAACTTCGAAAATTCATAACTCGGTCAATTTTTATTGGGTCGGGCCCATCTTTTTACACAAGGTCACTGACTCATAGATCTACAACTTTGCTTCCAAAGTTGAGACCGGATTATGCTCCGATCAATACTAGTTTTTTATTGAAGAACGTGTCAGAGTCGACACTGGAGCCCAAAAGAAGTTTGTCTGAGCTGAAACTTCAAAAATTTATAACTAATTCACCGTTTATCCGATTGAGCCCATTTTCGGACAGGAGTTAGTTCTTGATGTTGGCTACATTTTGTTTTCACATTTCAACTTCAAAAATTGCACTTAAAACCCTGAAATTTAGCCTGGAACATGACGAACTCAAGTGAACATTGGAGGCCCAATTGCACATTCAAAGCCCATTTTTTCTCTCTAATTTCTATTTTATAATCTCATTCTTTTCACACAAACAGGAGAGGAGAAAAAAAAGCTTTTTCCACAACGCTGTCAGAATATCAAATTCTTTCAAGAACCCTAAAACCATGAAATCCTTATTACAAACCCCCATCTCACTACAAACAAGCCATCCTTGTTACAAATCCACATCTCACTACTTCTCCAGTAGGAGTAAGGCTGGTTTGATCTCCATGATAAAAAGGGTATAATCATTCATACATGCCATATTGGTTTTAACATTAAATTTTTTCATATATTGGCTTTATTTATATTTCATTATATATAGTAATTTATATAATGTGTTCATGAGATTCAATACTGCAGATTTAGACAGGATCCCATGCAGGTTCATTACAGAATGTTGAGGCCAAAACACAAATGGCCAAAACAGAACAACCAACGCATGACACCAATGCATGCCAAGGTAGACATCCTGAGAAGGTTAAGGGCGTGAGTTCAACAACCACCCCTATTGGTTTTGATTTTCTTCCTTTCTATTTATCCTTTTACCTATTTTGATTCTTTCTGTTTAATTTTTTTTTCATAAAACTTATCATTTTTCACAACCACCCATGACATTTGCATTATATTTATTTTCCAACCCTATTTTTCATTGATGTTTCTTCCCCTATCTATTTTTTTTGGCAAACTTAATCTTTTTTTATTAATCATTAGACATAAACTCTTTTTGAAAACCTTTTTTTTTATTATTAAAATTAATTAGGTTTTGGGATTTTTTAATTAACCATTTTTTTCAAAACTAACATTTTTTTATAATTCAAACAAATTAGGATTAAGTTTTTGTTTTAGTTAGTGACTGAATTTTTGGCGTTTTGTCATTTATTAATAAATTAAGTTAATTAACTTTTTAAATTAAAATTAGTTAGAATTAGGTTTTTTAATTAACTTAAAATTATTTTCTACAAAAAACACCAAAAATATTAACTTAGAATTTTAAGTTTTAATTTCTCCTTAATTTCTTTTTATTTATTCTTTTACATTTTAATTTCTAGGAAAATTGTATAGGTCGCATTATCAATGTAATAGTGTAGATTTATCTTTTCTCACATTTTTTTCTTCTAATTATGTAATTGCTCCAGGGATGTAATAGTAATTAGGATTTTAAATTCCACATCTTTATTTTCAGTCCAAAATAATTATGTATCTGCATAAGCCTTGTAATAGCTAGGACTTTAAACTTTCCGCATTTTATTTTTGCAAACAATAAACTGTCTAGATGTATGGCTAATAGGATTGTATGGCAAGAATGTTTGGAAAATTAAAACGGTAGATCACCTAATGTGCAAAGATTAAATAACTGAAACAAATCATATGCACATATTTACTCCTAGGTGAAACAACCGGCTGAAAATCATCAAAACAATGAAGTCGCCATCGAACGTCTTTTATTCCACATGTAGGGAAAGTTAAACATCGAGAAAACCCGAGAAGGGAGAAGTCACGGTCTTGCGACCGAGAGATCGGGTAAGGGAGTCTGTTACGCGAGGGGAAGGTATTAGCACCCCACACGCCCGTAGTACTTTATGGTATCCACTCTTGTTGTCTATCTTATGGGTGTGTTTAATCTATGATTACTGTTTATTATACTACTGAAGGGAAAATGCATGCAAAAGAAAAGGAGAAAATAATGTAGGGAAAATAAAATTGTGCTCGCTTGGGCCCTACCCCAATGCCTATGTATCCCTTTTTTAGGAATCAGAGCTACCGTAGTTCGGCTCATATGTTTTTGTTTGTTTGTGTTTTTTGTGAACGAAGTTAATTCCGCCTTCTGCCGCAGCTCGACCTTTGGAGACTTATGCGTTGGCACAAAAGTAAATTAATCGTGTCCTTCGGTGCATTTTCTTTGTGTAAATTCCTTCTATTTTGGAAAGTAGATGGTTTGGAGTTGTAATGGTATGATTGAATGTAACATAAAATATGAATTCTTTTGCTTTGTAAATAAATTTGCTTTCACTTTCATGATGACTAATCTAAAGAAATGGCTTTGAACCCTTTTTTAATACTTGGTGGAAATTTGAATGAAACTTAAATGTTCTTGAATGCAATATTAATTTTGCAATTCCAAATATTCAATCTCCTATCCAAAATCAAGTTCTCTTCAAATAGAACTAAGAGCTGAGAGATTTCTCTTTATTTGCGACTTGAATGAAACATATGATATCGAGCCTTTCTTATGGATGACTCACGAGATAGACTCAAAGATGACTAAAGAATGACTTTTATTTGAAATCCAAAATCTTGATCATGGATGAACATGGTGTGATTTCTTCTTCGAAGCGACTTGAATTCCAAGGAATCCACGTGGATGGACTTTCCAAACTCAATACGCTTTGCCTCTTAAAATATTGGTCCAATTTAATAAATTCAAACCACTTGAACTCATGACCCCAAATAATCACTTGAACGAATACTTTCACCATAATGAAAACAAGAAATGAGAGAACCAATAATGCCTTAATCTTAGTGAATTCGTAACATCATCCTAGTATTATGTCTTTACTTGATGATCGACAAAATTAGTGCTTTGAATCCCTAATTCTCCGGCATTGGATACTCAATGAGGAGAAAGATAACTTAAGCCAAAATTCCGGTTCAAAATAACCTCAACTACAACCTTGATGAGACACCAAATACCATAAGTAAAAACCCTAATGTACTTTGCTTTGGATGAATTCTTGATGGTGGATGACCTTGTAGCTTGATGAAGAAAAGATCCACAATATCCATGAACATAAAACCCTAATTCCGCAATTTCATTCCCTTAAAAAATAACCAGAAGAATCATGCTCTATTTGAACATATACACCTTAGCCAGTTGATAAAACCCTAATCCTGAAGGTTCTTGACCCCTTGCGAAATTATGTTGTTAGCGAATGTATGCAATGTTAAATGACCTAATGGAGATATGTACATGAGAAAAGTGCGACAATGCGTAAACCAGATAAAAGTGAGAGGGTAGGACAAATTTGGGGTATTACACTAGGGTACTCCTCACTTGGTTGCCTCGGAAAACAATGGTCATGTCCCTCGAACGTAGGGATATCTTAGCAAAAGACCCACAATCTAAAAGTCATCATAAAGATCATAGTCCCTTACTGTCCCTCGAGTTGCCTACGAAAAATGATCTTGTCCCTCGATGTTGCCTATGAATATATGATGACAGTCCCTTCGTAATGCTAAGGTATCCTTACATGTTGCCTTCAATGACCATTACATCCCTTTTGATAGTCCCTTACAAACTCCAACGACGGTGCTACCTATTCCTTAATAATGGGATAGCATTGTCTAAAGGAAACAAAAATAGAAACAATCTTTTTTCGAGTAGGTAGATGCTAGTAGGTACTTGCTCAAAATCAAACTTTCACACTTACATTTTTTTTTCAAACAAAATTTTCAAAAACACTTCGTAACACTCTTGAAGACAGAAGTAAGGGTTAAATCGAAGTAAAACAAAAAACTTTTCAAAACACACAAACACGGAAGCAATTTTTAAAAATGATGAGCAAGTACCTAAGAGCCCGTAGAAAACTGCGGATATAAAGGGTGCTAATACCTTCCCTTTATATAATCTACCCCCCGTACTCAAAATCTCGAAAAAGGAATTTTTTGGTGCTTTTTTCCTTTCCAGTTGGATAAAATAAAAGTCGGTGGCGACTCTTGCTTACCGCGACATTTTGCAAATAAAAAACGCAAAACACAAACCAGTCTTAACAGTCGGTTCTGCCACCGTATCACAGAACTGGCGACTCTGCTGGGGATTATAAGTGGGGTATACCTTAGGATTAGTTCATCATACTGCTTCTATTGTTTGATTTGATTTCTTTATTTTTGTGGGCTTGGTATCAAAGTTACTATAGATCCTAACCCGGATCTAGGGAACACCTGTTAGGTAAGTAGCAATAAACTGTGAGGGAACTGTACGGCGTAGACCGATACGGTTGAAGTAGTAGCTACGTTGATGTGGCACATTAGTTGGTACCGGTATCCCTTGTGGAGGAACAAGGAGAGTACGGGGCTGCTATATGGGTCGTTAAGCATCAACTGACCTTAGAACCTATAATTGACCAACTTGGCCATATGAAGTAGTGAGATAGCCAGTCTCGGTGTAGAGCTGGGAACTGGTTGATACTCGATACTACACTCATTGAGATCATACTCTCTAGATAGTTCCGGCCGCAAGAAAAGATTGCATGACCTGAAACCATTACCAATAGAGGATGGTCAGTGATATTGAGAACCTCTAGAACCCAGTTACTATTATTAGGACAGGTTGAAACCAACTGAACTTCAAGAGGATAGTACCTAGACTCCATGCAAGCCTGAAACTTAAGGGCTCTTGTGTGACTTGTTTGCCTTTATCATGTCCATTATCTGCTATACCCGTTGTATGCTTTTATCATGACATCATGCATCATAATATAACATGGCATATCATACTAACCATTTCAAGGATCTCAAGGGTCTGTGATGTAGGTCATGGCGAACCAGACATCTAGCAAGGGGATTTATTTTCCTCTAGCCAATGTTGTCAAAGGATCTTGAGTCAGGGGCTATGACCCACTCGATATGGTGAGCTTGACTCTGGAAGAAGGACTCTCAATGACACGAAGTTTCTTCAATCAAGCTACAATCAAATTCTAACTGTTTCTTGTTTACCCCGCGAGATCCTTGAAAACATTGCATGCATATCATGCACATCATTACAGGTACCATTACAGGTTTCTCATCTTCTTCGTTGTTTATTTCAGCACAAATTTCTTCTGAAATACCTTCCGATCAAGCTATCAAAGATCTTCAGGCACAAAATGCCCAACTCTAAGAGATGTTCTTGAACTTGGCTAAAGGGCAAGAAGATTTGAAGACTCTCATCCTGAAAGAGAAGAAGAAGAAGAAGAAGAAGAAGAAGGTGATTCTTCTGAATATGGGTCACAAATTTGGGAATAAGTTGCGATAGGAAGCTGATATGTCTCATTCATCCAAAGGAGGAGAGAATCAAGAGGAAGAAAAGGGTCCTAGCCCTGTGGTCTCTGATAATGATACTGATTTTGATAATGAACAGTACCCTCCTGCTGAGGATAGGTACAAACAACTTGAGGACCGTCTAAGTGCTATGGAGATTCAGAAGGTTCCCGGTTTGGATTTCAGAGATCTGGGACTGGCATCTGGGGTGGTGATCCCTCACAAGTTCAAAGCACCGGTTTTTGCTAAGTATGATGGAGCATACTGTCCAAAACTCCAGCTCCGCTCATACGTCAGCAAAATTCAACCTTACACTGTTGATAGGAATCTGTGGGTACATTTCTTGCAAGATAGTCTGCCAGGGACTCAACTTGAATGGTTTTATCAATTGGAAGGAGCTAATGTCCGAAACTGGGAGGACCTTGCTGCGGATTTCTACAAGCAGTACCAGTATAACGCCGACCTTGCTCCCACTCGTACTCAGCTTCAGGGTATGTCTATGGGTGCAAGTGAAGGTTTTAAGGACTATGCTCAAAAGTGGAGAGATTTGGTTGGAAGAGTCAAACCCCCGGTGTCTGATAGGGAGTTGGCTGATATGTTTCTGGGGACGCTATCTAGTCCATTCTTTAATCATTTGATCGGAAGCTCGTCAGTGGGTTTCACCAAGCTGATTCTGATTGGAGAAAGAGTAGAAGTTGGGATCCTGAGTGGTAAGATCTAGAAAAATACCTCTTCGAGTACAGAGAAGAAGTCGTTTGGTGGCAAGAGGGAAGCCAATGCTGTGCACGGCCAGAAGAGGCGTAGCAAGGCAGACTACCACCAATCTGTGGGGGCAGTGTTGATCTCTAATTCGGCACGCACACAACGACTACAACACATGAAACAATCAGCCAAGGGTGGAAAGACCTCAAAGGCAGTTCACCCAAATCAACATGCCATTGTCACAAGCATTGCAACACATGTTGAAGATGAATCTTATTACGATGATAAACCATCATCCGAACCCTAACACTTCTTCTCCTAACTACAACCCGGATGCAAGGTGTGCTTATCATTCTGGTGCCCGGGGCATGATACTAACGATTGTTGGGCGCTGAAATACAAGATTCAAAATATGATTGACACCAAGGAGATCGAATTCGACCCTTCTGAGACTCCCAATGTGATCACTGCTCCCTTGCCAAAACATGGCTAGGATTGAAAGCATTTTTGTTCATTTGAATTCTGAAGTTGTATTTTCTTTGCTTATTCAAACAATTATCGTCATGTCAAACTTTCTTATTTCATTAATGCATTACACGTGTCTGTCTTGAATTAATTTTTCAATATGCTTAAATTGCTTTATATTTCCTTTTCGTGATATTCAACTCTCGACTAAAAAACTGTAAGCCTTTAAAGGGAGGATGACGAAAACGATACCACGATCTCTACATTATGCTTTTGAACAGACCCCGCTGACGATGTACAAGCGTTGTTTCAAATCCTAAACAGTGGAGTTATAAGGAAGATAATCCCTAGTCAACCCCTTTGAGCCAAAGAAGTAGGAGTTTTTCTTTTCACACAAATTAAAACCCTTAATCACAACCTGGGGCAGGGTGGTTTTCTCAGTTAATCCAGGTGTACAATGAATGGCTTCAAAGACGTCCTTCCAAAACAAAAAATGGTGATGGTTCCCTATAATCGTCAAGACATGCAGTTATTATCTCTCGAAATAAAAGCCCATTAAGTCAAAACCTATGAAGGAGACTTAAGAAAAAAACTAGGGCATCCCGCTGACTGTAATCACAAAAGAAACAGTTCAGGCAAAAAACAGGGATAGTAAAACCAAAAAAAAAAGGTTATCACAAATCCTCGGTAAAAAAAAAGATTACAAAATGATTGCCTTTTTCAAGTAATCTGTCAATATCCGAACCATCACTGGAATATCAGAGCAAAGACTCAAACAGATTCTAAACGCACAATTAACTGAGCATAGGACTGAAGAACATCATGAAGAGCGGGTGGGTACAAATAAATTTTGAGCCTTTATCCTTTGTTTCTTGAACCGTGAACTAGGCCACGTTATAACCCTTAAAAGTCCTAGCTGAAGCATGGGTTAGTTCGAAAGCATACTGTTACAAAAGGTATCCTGACTTCTATAAGGTTTGCTATAAATCCTGAGTTGACATCACACTTTTACAAAAAAAAAATTGGTTTACCAAAAAGTGAATTTTCAAACTTCAAGACAGACATAAGCTTTGCATTCTTAAAATAACATTGTTTTCATATGACTATTTGTTCAACAACAGAGAAATTCGCATGACGAATATCTAGTGAACAAAAACCTTCTCAATAAAAGAATCACCTCAAGTGGAAAAAACATTTCCAACCAAGGGGAACAGCATGATCATTGTCCATCATCTGGGGCAGTCAAGTCAAGATTCAAGGAATCTCTCAAAGATGCCAAATAGCCAGGGGCAGATCTCCATCTGAATCACTTAGGGCATTTGACATGAATTCCAACAACGAATCTTGTATGATCAAACGAATATCTTCTGGTAGTGTGGCAACACAACACTACTGACAGTGACAACTCCCTACACCTTGAGAGCGTGGACATAGTCAAAAAATACTGTGCATGAACAAAGACCCGCTAGGTTGACACACCTAGGCAAAACAAGGGCGTCCCGGCGAACCAAAAGGTTCAGGAAAAAATTAGGGATAAAAACAAAAAAAAGATTTGTACACCCGACAAGTCGAAAACCTGAGAAGGCGGTTTGGGAAAAAAAGGGTATCCCGGTGGACTGAAAATCTGAAAAGATAGTCCAGGTAAAAGTTAGGGATTAAAGCGTACGACTATGTCCCGTTATCTTGTCACTTTCCTATCAGTAGAAGACTTATCATTCCGATCCGTAGTTACCAAACACCTCATAAGTTGGGATGACACTCAATCCACAAGGCCTCCGCAGGCACTTTCTCCAGCAGGTACAGGGGCAGAAAAGTTTTGATGCAAAGTCATTGTCATATCCTCAGCACGCGTCCCAGTAACATCTACACTCCCCGCAGAGTAAGAAATATCTAAAAGTAGTGGTGTTAATTCTCCCCAAGCAGAGTTCATCTTTCACCAACAATGGAAGACCATCCCCAGTGGAGTTTATTTCTTCCACAGACAGAAATTTTATCCCCGACAGAGTTCATCATCGCCAGCAACGGTAATTCATCCCTAACCGAGGTTATTGCTCCAAATCAGCGGATTTTCTGACAGAGCATCTCTTCCCGAAAGAGTAATTTTTTTCTCGCTAGTTTATTCTCCAGCGGAATTATTCTCCGGCCAAGTTATTCTCAAATCATCTTCGGTTGTTATCCCTAGCGAGCGAAACTCTTTATTCTCCAACAACAGCCAGGGATTTATTTTCCCAAACTCGGACGTGCCACAATAGCATTTCATGTTCATATATCATGACATGCGGATACATATTGCATACAACATAATCTCATTTATTTTGAGAACATCATCATACAATGCATGTCATGCATCATATACGATTAATCATGTACCTTTTCAGGAAAGATGGTTATCATCAACAACTTCCAGCAAGTTCAAGATTAACTCCGGAAACTAAACAGAGTAATTATCTGCATGATCAAATGCAGCTTTACACGGGTTCGTCATGAAGCAATCTTACACGGGTTTCTCCTAAATGCACCTTCACACGGGTTTATCCTGAAAAATATTACACGGGTTCTTTCTCATATATTTCTGAATGAAGTTTTACACGAACTTATCACAAAGTAACCTTACCCAGGTTCCTCTTGAAGTTTTACACGAACTTATCACAAGGTGACCTTACCCAAGTTCCTCCTTAATTTTTACACGAACTTATCACAAAGTAACCTTACCCAGGATCCTCCTGAAGTTTTACACGAACTTATCACAAAGTAACCTTACCCAGGTTCCTCCTGAAGTTTTATACGAACTTATCTCACAGTAACCTTACCCCGATTCATTCTGAAGTTTTACACGAACTTATCACAAAGTAACCTTACCCAGGTTCCTCCTGAAGTTTCACACAAACTTATCTCAAAGTAACCTTACCCCGGTTCATTCTGAAGTTTTACACGAACTTATCATAAAGTAACCTTACCTAGGTTCCTCTTGAAGTTTCACACAAACTTATCCCGAAGTAACCTTACCCAGGTTCCTCTTGAAGTTTTACACAGACTTATCCCGAAGCAACCGTACCCAGGTTCCTTCTCAGTCCTGATGTAGTTTCACCCAGACTCATCCTGAAGCAACCTTACCCAGGTTCCTCCTTACAATTTCCCGATGAAGTTTCACCCAGGCTCATCCTAAAGCAACGTTACCCAGGTTCCTCCTTACAATTTCCCGATGTAGTTTTATCCAGACTCATCCTGAAGCAACCTTACCCAGGTTCCTTCTCGGTTCAGATGCAGTTTTACCCAAACTCCTCGCAAAGCAACCTTACCCAGGTTCCTTCTCGGTTCAGATGCCGTTTTACCCAAACTGCTTGCAAAGCAACCTTACCCAGGTTCCTTCTTGGTTCAGATACAGTTTTACCCAAACTCCTCGCAAAGAAACCTTACCCAGGTTCCTTCTCGGTTCAGATGCAGTTTTACCCAAACTCCTCGCAAAGCAACCATACCCAGGTTCCTTCTCAGTTCAGATGCAGTTTTACCCAAACTCCTCGCAAAGCAACCTTACCCAGGTTCCTTCTTGGTTCAGATGTAGTTTTACCCAAACTCCTCACAAAGCAACCTTACCCAGGTTCCTTCTCGGTTCAGATTCAGTTTTACCCAAACTCCTCACAAAGCAACCTTACCCAGGTTCCTTCTCGGTTCAGATGTAGTTTTACCCAAACTCCTCACAAAGCAACGTTACCCAGGTTCCTTCTCGGTTCAGATGCAGTTTTATCCAAACTCCTCACGAAGCAACCTTACCCAGGTTCCTTCCCATAAGCCCTACTATCCAGGTTCCTTCTCATAACTTTACCATCCAGGTTTCTTTTCTCTTATCTCCAGACAACAGTCCACATCACTGTAAGACCCAGACCTATCAAACACGATCGGTTTCACCTTTCCCAAGTAGGTCACGATGCAGCCTATACACGACTAGATACACAATTCACTTCCGCTTCTTCAAGCCGAAGTTAATTCCCCAGTAGATTAACGGACAACTGAAGCTCTAAAAATTCTATTTCTCCAAAGACAGAGACCAACATTCCTCAACAGATTCCTCCTCAATGATAGGAACATGAATTCTCATCAAAGGAATATCTCGGGAAATCAACATCCTCTAGATGGCATCTTTAAGCCCATCTCCGGTGACCTCCTGTCATCTCCTCCAAATGGCATATGTAATCCCATTCCCGATACTACCTACATAGCCAAGCATCATTACAGACGAGTGCAAATTTCTGGGCACTCTAGTGTTCAATCATCTTCCACCTTCAGATCACGAAAGGCAGACGAGTCAATCTAAATCTTCAGGTTTAAGAAGATTGAACAGGGGCAGCTGTTGTACCCCAAAATTTTCCCTCTTTTCATACACGCATATTATTGGTTTTATGGTTATGGAATAAAGGTATATTTATCAAGCTTCTTCAGGTTACAAGTGACGTTTATTTCGTCAATAGATATTCTCAGAGTATTTTCCGTGCTGAAGATTGGTTCGCTGTTTTGCAACGATTCGGGGTTCAAAGATTCACAAGTCCAACCCGACGCGTCATATTCAGGTGTTCTTTTACCAAGATATCTCTGATAACGTATTCTTAAATTTAGGTTTGGCTCAAGAGTCAATTTTTTAAAGAAGTTATCCGAATGAGTGAATTTTGTTGAAGAAATATGGTGAAAAAGTGTGCTGAAAGTACAGTTTTTACGCGCTAAAAAATTCATAAATTGAAGATCGTGGCTCGTTTTGAACCCGTTCCGGTGGCCAAAATTCCGTCTTGACGTCATCTACGTTTTCACCTCTCACGGCTGGAAGCCAATTTCAATCAGAAGGTCTTCAAAAATACGGATTTATCAAGTATTTTAGTACAAAAAATTTGTGACAGAAGTTTATTTGCGTCATGTTCATAAAATCATAACTTGGTCGATTTTCATTGTATCGAGCTGGTTCCGGTGCCAAAATTTCACAAATTGAGTTGGCTACGTTTTCATAGGAGGTAACAAGTTCAAACGGTATTCAAAAGGCCTTCGTTTTTTTGCTCAGAATGCGTGTGACGCGCCGAAAATCCTGAATGCTGAATATTATTTCATCTGGGCCGAAACTTCGAAAATTCATAACTCGGTCAATTTTTATCGGATCGGGCCATCATTTTACACAAGGTCACTGACTCAGAGATCTACAACTTTGCTTCCAAAGTCGAGACCGGATTATGCTCCGATCAATACCAGTTTTTTATTGAAGAACGTGTCAGAGTCGACACTGGAGCCCAAAATAAGTTTGTCTGAGCTGAAACTTCAAAAATTCATAACTAATTCACCGTTTATCCGATTGAGCCCATTTTCGGACAGGAGTTAGTTCTCGATGTCGGCTACATTTTGTTTTCACATTTCAACTTCAAAAATTATACTTAAGCCCCTGCAATTTAGCCTGGAAGGTGACGAACTCAAGTGAACATTGGAGGCCCAATTGCACATTCAAAGCCCATTTTTTCTCTCTAATTTCTATTATATAATCTCATTCTTTTCACACAAACAGGAGAGGAGAAAAAAAAGCTTTTGCCACAATGCTGTCAAAATATCAAATTCTTTCAAGAACTCTAAAACCTTGAAATCCTTATTACAAACTCCCATCTCACTACAAACAAGTCATCCTTGTTACAAATCCACATCTCATTACTTCTCCAGTAAGAGTAAGGCTGATTTGATCTCCATGATAAAAAGGGTATAATCATTCATACATGTCATATCAGTTTTAACATTAAATTTTTTCATATATTGGCTTTATTTGTATTTCATGATATATAGTAATTTATTTAATGTGTTCATGAGATTCAACACTGCAGATTTAGACAGTATCCCATGCAGGTTCATTACAGAATGTTGAGGCTAAAACACAAATGGCCAAAACAGAACAACCAACGCATGACATCAATACATGACAAGACAGACATCCTGAAAAGGTTAAGGGCGTGGGTTCAACAACCACCCCTATTGGTTTTGATTTTCTTCCTTTCTATTTATCCTTTTACCTATTTTTATTCTTTCTGTTTAAATTTTTTTCATAAAACTTAACATTTTTCACAAACCTTTGATTTTTTATAATAAACTCGAATAATTAATTTTAGGCATTTCTTTAATTTAATTTTAGGTTTTAAATTAATTTTTGGTTCAACAACCACCCATGACATTTGTATTATATTTATTTTCTAACTCTATTTTTCATTGATGTTTCTTCCCCTATCTATTTTTTGGCAAACTTAATCTTTTTTATTAATCATTAGACATAAACTCTTTTTGAAAACCTTTTTTTATTATTAAAATTAATTAGATTTTATGATTTTTTAATTAATCATTTTTTTCAAAACTAACCTTTTTTATAATTCTAACAAATTAGGATTAGATTTTTGTTTTAGTTAGTAACTGAATTTTTGGCTTTTTGTCATTTATTAATAAATTAAGTTAATTAACTTTTTTAATTAAAATTAGTTAGAATTAGGTTTTTTAATTAACTTAAAATTATTTTCTACAAAAAACACCAAAAACATTAACTTAGAATTTTAGGTTTTAATTTCTCCTTAATTTCTTTTTATTTATTCTTTTACATTTTAATTTAGGAAAATTGTATAGGTCACATTTTCAATGTAATAGCGTAGATTTATCTTTTCTCGCATTTTTTTTTAATTATGTAATTGCTTCCGAAATGTAATAGTAATTAGGATTTTAAATTCCGCATCTTTATTTTCAGTCCAAAATAATTATGTATCTGCAAAAGCCTTGTGATAGCTAGGACTTTAAACTTTCCGCATTTTATTTTTGCAAATTATAAACTGTCTAGATGTATGGCTAATAAGATTGTATGGCAAGAATGTCTATAAAATTAAAACGGTAGATCATCTAATGTGCAAAGATTAAATAACTGAAACAAATCATATGCACATATTCACTCCTAGGGTACTCCTCACTTGGTTGCCTCAGAAAACAATGGTCATGTCCCTCGAACGTAGGGATATCTTAGCAAAAGACCCACAATATAAAAGTCATCATAAAGACCATAGTCCCTTAATGTCCCTCGAGTTGCCTACGAAAAATGATCTTGTCCCTCGATGTTGCCTACGAATATATGATGACAGTCCCTTCGTAATGCTAAGGTATCCTTACATGTTGCCTTCAATGACCATTACATCCCTTTCGATAGTCCCTTACAAACTCCAACGACAGTGCTACCTATTCCTTAATAATGGGATAACGTTGTCTAAAGGAAATAAAAATAGAAACGATCTTTTTTCGAGTAGGTAGATGCTAGTAGGTACTTGCTCAAAATCAAACTTTCACACTTACACTTTTTTTTCAAACAAAGTTTTCAAAAACACTTCGTAACACTCTTGAAGAAAAAAGAAAAGGTTAAATAGAAGTAAAACAAAAAACTTTTCAAAACACACAAACACAAAAGCAATTTTTAAAAATGATGAGCAAGTACCTAAGAGCCCGTAGAAAACTACGGATAGAAAGGGTACTCAAAATCTCGAAAAAGGAATTTTTCTGTGCTTTTTTCCTTTCTAGTTGGATAAAATAAAAGTCGGTGGTGACTCTTACTTACCGTGACGTTTTGCAAACAAAAAATGCAAAACGCAAACCAGTATTAACAGTCGGTTATGCCATCGTATCACACATTGCATTGAAAACAATAAGTCAATAATAATCATAAGCTAAGACGAGAAACACTACATTACGCGGATATGAAGGCATCCCAAAAGGAAAGCCATGGCGCTCTAGTGCTTATTTTTCTGTGCAGGTAGCAAGTTATGACGGTCACCTCGACCAAACTTGGGGCATTTCATGAGATCCATGTCTCTATTTAGTCATTCACAAGAAGTCCAGCACATGAAGGAAGTCAGATCAAGTTATTTCTCCTCAACAAGATTTAATCCCCAGTGAACTCGACAAGGCTAACTATTTTCTCTCAGATTTCAAGCACCAATCCATATTGGCACTTTGCATACAATAATCTTCACTGCATATTACATTGCATCCTCAAACGCATAACATATCCATGGATCATCATGCCACACTTAAAATGCATAGGAAGCATGAGCCAAATTTAGTACCTTGCCCGAAAGCCCCAAATTAATCCCAAATCAATAGGACATCCCCACAAAAATATCATCCTCATAATTCCCAATTAACATCTATTATTACACTACCACCTAAAATAAACCATGGTGTCAGTACATTGTACTCCCCAACTCTCAATACTCTCGCTATCTTTTTTAGGGTCGTAGATCATCCGTAGATCTTACCATCACGTTATATTTTCTAAGGTTGTAGGTCATCCATAGATCTTACCTTCACTTTATCTCTCTTAGGGTTGTAGGTCGTCTGTAGACTTTACCCTCTCCTCATCTTGTTTTTAAGGTCGTAGGTCGTCCATAGATATTACCTTCACTTTATCTCTCTTAGGGTCGTAGGCCGTCCGTAGACTTTACCCTCTCCTCATCTTGTTTTTAGGGTCGTAGATCGCCCGTCGATCTTACCATCGCGCTACATTTTCCAAGGTCGTAGGTCGTCTATAGATCTTTCCTTCACTTTATCTCTCTTAGAGCCGTAGGTCGTCCGTAGACTTTACCCTCTCCTCATCGTGTTTTTAAGGTCGTAGGTTGCTCGTAGGTCTTACCCTCACGTTATTTTTCCTAGGGTCGTAGGTCGCTCTTAGGTCTTACCCTCGCATTATCTTTTCTAGGGTCATAGGTCGCTCGCATGTATTACCCTCATGATATCTTTCTTGGGTCATAGATCATACGCCGATCTTTACCCATTGTCTTTACCTTTCTTTTTGGGTCATGAATCTCACACGATAGATTATCTGCTGTCGTCTAATTCTATCTGTCATCTTTAAGTTATCAAGTTGTTAGTAATCCTACCTTCAGTCGTCATCACATCGTCGACCATATCCTTTCTGTCACTTTACCGCCCACTTCCATGAGTAACTTGTATTGGCCCCGTTACCCCAGTACGAGCTATCATTATTCAACCATGTTTATCCATCATGACCAGTCCACCAGAAAACCAATTTGTCTTTCCCCAGCAGACACTCACACCATCTCTCCAGGATAAATTTCGGGTCCTGGTATTTAATCATCTTCCACCTTGAACCTTCGAAAGGATGAAACCAATCTCACCTACAAGTTTAAGACGGTTAAATAGGGGCAGCTGTCGTATCGCAAATTTGCCCTACCTTTTTTTTACTTTTTTCTGGCTTTGAACTTTGCATCCCATTGGCATCATTTTTACTAAGTCGTTTGCATATCCCGCATCTCATGTAATCAGGCGCCTTGGTTTAAGGTATTAGGGTTGTTCCCTCTTTATATCTAATTTTGTTTTGAAGTTCTCTTATCAGGTAAAAGGGAAATTCATCTGGTTCTCGATTAGTGGATCGTGGGGTGGATTCTTGAGGTATCATGGATTTCTTTCTTATCAAGTTACAAGGTTGTTTCTCGCTTGAATTCATCAGAGCCTGGATTAGGGTTTATTTCCCTATTTGAATGTTAAGATGCTAGGGTTTTGGATATCTGGTTCTTTGTGAAGATTTTTCTTTCGTCTGCCTCAAAGATAACTCAAAGTTAAGTGCATTTGGTCAAGGATTTCATCTCCTCACATTTCAAGTTTTCTTCTTAAGATCTCTAAGTCACCGAGTCAAGAGTTTGAAGTTTAAGTTGACGAATGCGGAATCTGAGCATAAGAAATAAGGTTGAAAGTTTCATGATAGTCAAGGCATGTTTTTGTTGTTGCAGTTGCAAATCACTTGTGATTTGGATATCATAGTTGAGTTTCTCGCTGAGAGTGCAAGTGGGGTTTTGACGTGATATGAAGGTTGGGAATTGAAAGACAAAGTGCATGGTTACTTGAGATACAAGTTACTAAAGTCATGTTTGATTTTATAAATTCCAAGTTACAAAGTGAAGAGTGTTATTTAAACCATTCAATTGGGAATTTCCTATTTTTCAATCAAGATTCAAGAGTTGTTTGGTTTCCATACAACGAATTCATCATTCAAAAAATATATAATTCAAGTTTTGTGTTCATTACATTTTTAGGACAAGTTACAAAGCATGTTGCAAATGTTGAAATACAAGCTACACATATTTTGTTTACAAAGAAAATGTTTGCTCTTCAAGTTTTCTTGGCTTCATCTTCAAGCAACTTATCCACTCCTTGCTAGCCATGGTCTTCCCTTCGTCTTTTAATCTTGCCTCGCTTTCCATCCACTCCTCGTGCTCATAAAAACAAGAAAAGGAAAAAATTAGCAAACAATCAACATGTGAAAGTTTCAAACAAGAATTATTCGTTAATAGAGAATGCTCATCATTAGAGTTTGCATTTGGAATCAGAACTACAAGGGTTTGTTTTTAATCACGGGCTATCTCCTCCTACTTTTTCAAATCACAAAAAAGGGGTGTGAATGTTTTTTTGGTTCACAAAAGGGAAAAGAAATGTGCAAATATTTTTAAATTGCTATACAGCAAAACAAACTGCAAATCACAAAAACATAAACAAACATGTAGCAGCTACGACAAAACAAATATTCATAAGGCAGGCCAGCAAGCGTAATGCAGTAGCCTTGAACCAAGTCAGCGCAACAAACAAAAACAACATAAAACAACAGCAATACAGTGATACTGCAAAACAACACAGCAGTCCAAAGCTGCAACCATAACAACAAGTTGCTATACAAGCAGCACAAACCAAAACAAATGCAACACAAAAACAACAATAAGTAAAACAAGGAGCATCTTCAAGTTTAGTAGCAGGCTGTTAAAATAGCACACCAACAATTCAAAACAATGCAATCTAGCTAGCTCATAAAACCCTGCATCATCATTTTCCTAAAATATGCAAACCCTTCAGAATTTATTGAGTAAAAAGAAGAGTAGCTCTACATCACAGATAGAAGAAGAAGAAAAGATCAATATTAGAGAGATGTCACCTTACCATAACCAGCCAATGAAAAAACTGCACCGCAACTATCAAAAACTGTCCAATAGAACAAACCAAACACAACAGGCCAAACTGTAAAAAATTATCCAACAGAACAAGCCAAACTTGCTGCCCATAAAACTGTCATACCAGCCCCACAAAACCAGCTCTGTGAAACCTTCACAAACAGTCCATAAACCATCCAAAATTGCACCAAAATAGGTACAAACAAACCTGCATAATAATCCAAAATGACCTGCACCAAACCAGAAGAAAAATCTGTCCAAAACCTGTCCAATAAATTGCATTAAATTAGCAACACAAAAATTGCAACAAAAAGAAATAAAATAGCAGCCACAAATGTTCAAATTCACTAACATCCCCCCCCCCCCCCAAAAAAAATCCAATTGGATTCATTATAAAAAGGTACCATATGCACATAGAAAGAAAAAAAAAGCCGGGGGAGAGTCCACAAAAAATGAATTAATTGAAAAAAAGAGGATTACTGATATTGAAAAAGTGTGAGAAACAGAACCATCACTTTTTCTCAATCTTCCTTCCAGTTCATGATCTGTTTACCAACACCTCCTCTCGCTTTAGCCTTGAACAGAACCATCACCAATATGTGATTCCTAGTAGCAATACAACAACAAATCTAAATTCCGAATTTCAGAGGGGAAAAGTAGAAGACTCGTTCTCATGTTGTAACTGTTGCATCTGCATAATAACAAAAGAACAGACTACTTAGAAGGTATTTTCTTGATACTCACCTATTCTGAAGCTCCATCGGAGAGGCTCTAATAGGTAACTCTTTGTTCTCTATTTCTTTTACTTTAAACTTGTCATCCAATGAATCGGTCGTAAGATGAAATTTGTTGTTGTTATTTGTAAACTGTGAGACCATGAATATCTTTGTCGTTGTTTTTTTTGCTTGTTGATCACACTGAGGTGTAATTTGAAATAGCCAAGAGAGAAGAACGATTCGGTCAGATGAAGGTCTTTGGTACTGTTAAGTGGTATCGAGAGGCAGGGGAGAGGGTTGTTGGAATCAGAAGAAATTAGAGGAGATAGTAATAAAACTCTGTAGAATTTTGTAACAATAATTTTCCTCCAAAGTAATATGCAAAATATCCATTAACCTGCACCAAAGGTAAATCTGTAACCTGCCTCAGACACAAATACCAAACGATTCCCAGATTTCATAGGCAAGAAAAATATAAGGGGTTTCATGAACTCACCTCTTTTGAAGCACTGTTAGAGAGACTCCAACAGTTAACTATTTTTCATTGTTCTTACACCTCTATGCCTGTGTTGATTGTTAAGTGAGCAGACTTATCGTTGGTTTTCACCTTTCATGATGGCAATTTTACTCAAATCTGAACAAAGAAAAACAAAAGACAGTGAGTAAATGTGTAAGGCATAACCAATTGTTGTGTAAAAAAGGGGGGATGGAATCAATACCCCGAAAATGATACCGAATCTTGATGAAAATTCGTTTATAGCCATTAAAACCGCGAGGTGAGTGAACCGAATTTGAAACATGGTTTGTTGTCACATGTTACATGAGCGTAAGAGGTGAGATGAGAGGAGGTCGAGTGTAGGAGAAGGTTGAGCGTAAGAGATAAGATGGGAGGAGGAATGAAATGTCGAAGATGAACAGAGGAACGTGTACGGTTTACAAATTGAAAATCTGAGATAAAAGAGGATAATACCTTGGTATTAGTTAGGTTAATTAGGAATAAATAATAAAATTGTTTCCTTTCCCATGAAGAAGATCTTCGGCGCCCCTTTCCAAAATTTAGGGTTCCAAAATATTTGCATCCCTCTTTGTTATCTCCGCCGGATCCGGGTTTGGGCTTAGCCCAACCCATTCTTTTTAGTTTTGGTTTTTATGGCCTTTGAAGTTGTTAAAGTAATAGATGAACAAGCCTGGTGCATTGGTAAGAGCTTTGGGAGTTTAAACTAGTGGTCACAGGTTCAACACCGGCGTGGACCATTTTTCTTTTTTTGTTTCTCTTTTAAGTTTATGTCTTTAATTGTTATAATTTGTTTTAAATTTAGTTTATTTCTTTAAAAAATCATAAAAAAATTATTTTATTTTGTTTAACTTGATAAAAAAACCATAAAAAACTTTTAGAATTTTAATTTTCTTTTTTTAATTTGCTTGTTCACCTCTTGATACCATTTCCCTTAAGTAACTCCGTGAGGCGATTAAATCCCGTTTCAGTCATCTTATGTCGAAGTCGACTTTTAGCTTACTTGTACATGACAAACAATTAGCTTTCTAGTCTCCTTCTTAACCTTTTTCATTTGTAATTAAACTTAACTGTCACAAATCAAAAATCCAAAAACACTTTTTAATCATTACTTGAATTTATTTTAAAACTCTTAAAACACTCAACAAATCAAAACTCCCCCAAAGGGCGTGTTATCTCCGTTCTACCGCAATACCGGCCATGCCTATCGCTAGAATGCGTGTGTTAATGTCGCCCACTAAAAAACATAAATAAACCAAACATTTTTTTCTAGAGGAACTACGGTGTTCAGATTCCTTCACTGGATACGTAGGCAAAGGGTCGTGAAACCCTCATGAACGCAATAATAAGAAATCATTCTTTTTCCCTTAAGCAAGTATAGTTGTAGATAAATACACCCTTTAAGACAAACAAACAAAATGGATCCCGTTGAGTACAATAGATGTGAGGGATGCTAATACCTTCCCCTCACATAACCGACTCCCTTACCCTTTCTCTTTGTCCAAGACCATCTTATCCATTCCCTTGTGGTTTTATCGATATTTCCCCTTCCTTCAGGATAAATAAAGTCTGGTGGTGGCTCTGTGTTTTCTGCAGGTAGCTTCACCTTGTATGGAGGGTAATACTCCCAATGGATCGAAAGGATAAGAATATGGGAAAATGGTCTCCTAAATGGGAAGGACCTTTTACAATTATCCAAACATTATCTGGTGGCGCATATGAGGTCAAAGAGTTAAATGAAGATCGAAGGCTCTTGAGAGTAAATGGTAAATACTTGAAAAAGTATAGACCTGTGCTTCAAGAGGTTAAAATAACCAATGTTTAATCTCAATCGAGTTAAAGAGCCAAAATGGAAAATGCATTAAAAAGCCAAAATGGATAAAAGTCATTTAAAAAAAAACATAAGTATACAAATAAAAAAAAGTCAAAATCAAAATGGGAGGTTGGCTTTGATTTGTAGGTATTTTGTCTTCTACAACTCCAAACATTTTTTGCACAAAGCCTTTGACTGATGAAGAGTTTCGATTTTGGCATATAATGCTTGGGCTTGTTCAGCATATTCTAATCCTTCGTTGAGTTCCTCTTGACTCTCAGAATCAATGTTGATGGCGAGAAGTTCTTCCTTTCGTTTATCATTAGCAGCAATCTTAGCCTCTAACTCTCTGATCTGAGCCTTCATAATGGTTGTATTTTGGTCGATTTCTTCAACTTCTTTCTGCCTGGCCTCTTGTGCCTTCGATAGCTCCTTTAGCTTTGAAGCTGATTCAACGCCAGCAGCCACATGACCATTGGCCTCCTCAATTTCGTGATTGAGAGTCCTTCGATGATTGTAGTCAGCTGTGACCTGATCGATGATTGAAATTAAATCCAAATTATCGCTGGAAATGTCAGGTGAAGCAGCAAGAAGGTCGACATCTCTTAAAGTCATCTTCAAAAAGGAAGGAGAAGTAGGTTCTCCCTCTAAGGTCAGCATTAAATATCTTTTAAAAAGTTGCGCCTTAACCTATTGAAGTGCCTCCTCAAGAGGAGATGTTGAAGTAGATTTTCCAGATGCATTCAAAGCACTTTGATCAGAAGAACTTTCTCTGCCCTCGAGAATGGAAGTCAAGTAGCCAAGAGGATTATGCTATTTTAGTAATTCCAAATCTTCCTTAGTACAAGACCCGGTCGAGGTGACTCTCTTATTTGCAACACGAGTCACATTTTCTCCGACAGATAAATCATGTATCTGGACAGAGACACCTTTAACATTCACAAAGTTTCTTGCTCCCTCTGTAAAGTTTTCTCTTTCATCAGTCCCCAGAATATCCTCAGTTTGATTCTCTCCCTCTGGTGTGCCTTCCCTCTCCGTTTTGACTACATCATCAGCAACCTCCTCTTCTTCGTCTTTCTGCCCATCATCAATATTCTATGGAGTCCTAAGATTCGTCTGTTTCTCACTAGGAACTTCTTCATTTGGCTTCCCAATGGCTTCATCTTGATGCCCAGAGGTTTGGTTCACCTTACTAGTGGAGCTCACAAAGGATACCTTTGCTGAAGAAGGCCTATAAGTGGGATCACCCTCACTATTTATTAAAGTGACAAATTCTTCTACAGGTATAAGGGCTTGTTTAGAAGTACCAGCAGTGTCCTGAGGATTATGAGATTTTTATCAGAACTATTTCCAAAAGGAAAAATGGGGCTAAGTCAATAAATAATCTTAAAGGGTCAAAGTGATTACCTTAGGCGGAACTTCAACACCAGGACTTGAATTATCGCTTTCACTGGGATTATTCAGCCTAGCAGCTATCTCTTGCTCCGTTGGCTCTTTAATGATGACGAGAGGAGGTCTCGACTTAGTAGTTATAACCTTGACCTTGGTTTTTGGACGAGGATCAGGAATATGGGCTAGTTTCTTTAATTTGTGCCTCTTAAGAGGGACATGAGGAGATTCTTCTTCTTCATCACTGGAAATTTCAATTTCTTGAACTTTCCTTTTCTTTGGAGTGGTTTTAATACCCAGAAATAAAGGAGTCGAAGGCATCAACGTCAATATTAATATGTTGAAAATAAAGATATAGCAGAAAGTGTTTACCTTCGGTGAAGGTTTTACAGAAGGGTCTCCTCCCTTTGCGCTTTCAGCGACTTTCTTGGTAATGGACCTCTTGACGGCTAGAAAATAAACAAGTATAAGCTAGATAGGCGATAAGACATTTTCTTTGAAAAGAAAGATTACCATTTTTGATCTTGTCAGAGACCAGCATAAACGCCTCTTGAAAGTGGTCAGCAAAGTCTTTTTCACCGAAGAATTCTTCGTCATAATACTAATTCCACCAGTCTTCAAAAATAGGCGAACACAGGAAATTGAGTTTGAAGTCGACCAAAGTTAGTACGGTCCGACCAACGTACCTACCAATATGCTTGGTAGCAGCATCCTCTGAATAGTCTGCATTATAAAACAACATAAGCTTTTCTCGGGAATAGATTAGCGAAGGGAGTGTCTAGATGATACCAAATTGTCGAGAGACAAGATTCGGTTGATAAGCAATCAAACTGAGTTGATTCTTCAAACTCTTGAATCTCAGTGGCATGATTCTTGGGTGAAGAAACGACTCCCAGATAGACACATACTCATCCACATGGTAATCTTCATCAGATAAAGGATATGGTCGAATAAACCATTCTGGACCAACCTTTCTACTAGCGAAGGGAGCCATAGTCCAAACAAATTCATTACGCTTTGCAAACATCATTACAAAGCTAATAAACACTTTCTGGAATTGTTGACCCACATCAGTTGGAGTCAACAAGACTAATCTAGTGCCTTCGACCCTTATGTTTAAGACTTCTGGGGCCCTCTCATTAATCTTATTCTTCTAAGGAAGAAAAGATTCAAAGGTGGCGTTGAGCCAAAGTTGAAGAAGCCAAAAGGGGCCAGAAAGGAGAAAACTCGCCTCGTCTCCAATAACTTTAAGCTGAGTCACACCATTGCTGATGGACTCATACATGTAGGCTAAAATTAATTCAGCCAGACAAAGGGGATAGCCATGAAGAAGCTGCGTCACAAGGGTGAGCATCTTCTTAGTCACTTGAAGTGACTTGGTGTAGAAAATGAAGCGAGATAACCAAAAAGCTAGGAAATTGACGTGTTCCACTTCAGAGACAGTGCTACTAGACTTGTCGTGAAAGTAGTTGATGAATATGGTGTATGTGGGTTTCATGGCCGAAAACCTGATAGCATCTTCAGATAAATCTTCATGGTCGAAATAGTCACCAGTTGGTCGAAGACCAGTGATGGCTGCTATGTCAAAAAGAGTCGGGGTCACCATTCCACAAGGTAAATGGAAGGTGAAATGTGTACTATCCCAGGAATACAACGAACATACCAACATAAGAGGGCAATAAGATAACCCAGTCTTCGACAGCATGACCAAGTCATAAATTCCCATATCCTTCCAGATTTAGGCCTGCACTTTTTCCATCTTACTTAGCCATTCTGAATACTCTGAAGTAAGACTAGGGCAAGACCAAAAGATCCTATTCCCCTTGTTCATAAATTGAAGGTTGATGTCTTCCTTCATTTGAGAGTGTTGCTGGTTAGCAGGGGTTGCATCCTCAGGGTCATTCCTAGGTTTCTTCGCGCAACCTATAGGCTTGAGCCTAGGGTGAGTTGGGAAGAAGGTATTATTTTGTTTTGGGTTCTCGAAGCATGCATATAGTGCGCCAGACATGGCGTACATGTGTCCATAATCTTAATGGGAATGAGTAACTGAGAGTCATAAGCTTTACTCCATTCTCTGGTCATGGGTTCAGAAACAACCATTTGCTCCCCAGTCGAAACAGGAACAAGACTAGTAGAAAATATCTCTGGTTGTCGTTGTAAGTCATAAATGTTCTTAGCTTTGGGATTGTTTGGTGCATTTGAAAGGAAAGCCAGCGTTGAAGGTAGTGAAAGAACTAAGAAGATGAAGTTCTTATGATTTTTCTTTGCAAGGAAATAAGGAATATTAGGAGTTGTAAAAAATTCCAAAGAAAAGGATTCGTGGCTACTTATAGTGTTCAGGGAAGATGTTTTCCCTCAAGACCATTTAATGTTGCATAGTTAGTGGGGCACGTGGAGAACATTGAGGCAGTTATCATACAGGTAATGGAAACGTTTGCCATACTTTCCTAGGTTGTAGGGATAATGGCCATCATGGCAGCATAGTAACGACTGATTGACAGCGAGGAATTGGGAAAAAAGTAATGATGACTCTAAATACCAACAGTGATTGGTAGAAGGAAAAAAGTGCACGATTGACTTCTGCGTCCAAAAAGAAGACATGTGTCGAATGGGAATCTCAAAGAATGATCATTTCTTCTTGTGTCGAAATTGACATTCTTGGGGGGAAATTTGTTAGCTCCTAAATTCGACACCCACGACAAATTAGCCTTATGGGCCAAAAATAGATTGAACAAATCTAAGTTGGAAATACTTCGATAGATTGGAAAATACTTAGAGAAATTTCTAAGTTAAATTTAATCTTCGACCAGAAGGTTATTGTGGCCTTCGACTAAAAGGAAACCTCGTATCAACAACAAGTGATTTTGAATCTGAAGAAAGGAGGGAAAAGCAGTTTGCTTGGTAGTTGAGGAAAGTAACGTGGCATAAAGATAGAGTTCAAAGCATATGCAGGAGGAACTTGTCCTCATCCTAGAGAAAAGCAACTCCTTTATGGTTACCTAGTTCTAGTATAAATATAGGAAGTTTATGTAGATTTTCGCGTGTTCAACTAACTGATTAAGTCATTCAATACTATTTGAGTACCAGTTGCGTGAGAAAGAATACTGAAAATGTATGTTTGAAACACCATATTTTATAATCAAAGTCTTTTATATTCCTCTTTACATTACTTGCCTTTTTATCTTGCTTGCAAAAATCTATTTTCCCCTGCATTTCACTTGCACTTTTTACCAGATTTTTGCACTTAAACTCTTCTCAACCCCTTTTCTACTTACTTTCTACACTCGAAATCATTTCAAACCTAAACCTTTCTCAGTCGAACGTGTGTTCTTTATTTATATTAGCATTTATATCCAAACAACACCAATAATTATCATATATCCTAGGATCCAACTGATCGATCATGCGAGTAACCAAAAAATTACCCTTTTTGGAAGATCAGCGGTTGTTTACCGATCAACACGGCAAACAATAGTTTTTTGTTAAAAATTTCTGTGATTACCTCTTTCTAGGAATTGCATCTTTTACTCTCTCCTATTCAAAGGCATGTTTATCGGCAAAATATTTACTTTTTTAAATCTTTTCAATTTGTGTTTTTCTGGACCTGGTTGCAAAATACTATGATTATTTCTTGTGAATACTGCATGGAAATCATTTTGTGGATTTGAAAAACAAAAGAAGCATTTGATAAAACATCAAAAATTATTTTGGTTAGAGAAACATCGAAAGGAAATTTGCGCCTACGTCCACGCCTGCGATCATAGCCATATCCACACATATGTCCACAACTACGTCGACACCTACGCCCGTGCCTGCGATAAAAATATCAAAATCTTGTTGACGCTTATTCATCTTATTCAAATCAACTCAAAAATACCATGACAACACAACATACAACGTTGGGGAGTCGGTGACACAATACTAATGGTTTAAAAGGAGCCAATATTAAAACATTTATAATAAACATTTGGTGCATATACAAACATTTGAGGTATATACTAAATACTCAGTGCGTATAAATTTTTGGGTTCCATATTAATATAGGGCATTATGCATATATCAGGCATGACATTTTTTAAAATCTACTTTGGTTAAAAATACAACTTTTCTTGGGGCCTATTATTGAACTATCTTGTCCATAAAATAGGCAAACACTTTAGTTGATAACATACACAACTAGTGAACTCCAATCTTATCTTTGTTCTAGTTATCTAAGGTTCTTTTACCAAAACACTTTTCAAGTATCTATCCTCTAGGTCGTGGTAGGTATGCGAATTATCTGGATTACGTTATTTATCCTCTAGGTCGTGATAAATATGTAAGCCTATTCTCGTGTCGTTTATCCTCTAGGTCTTGATAAACGCATGGACTTTTCAATTATCTATCCTCTAGGTTGTGGTAGGTATGAAAATTTTAAGGATTATATTATTCATTCTCTAGGTCGTGATGAATACATAAGCCTATCCACGTGTCATTTATCCTTTAGATCGTGATAAATGTAACACCCTGATTTTAAATAGAATTATTTTATTGGAATAAAATATATGATATGATGTGCTTATATGTGTTTATGATCTTATGATGCGTTTTTATGAAATTGTTGGAAGGATATATGTAATAATAATTGAAGAAGTTAGGGGTGTATGGCTAATAGTGTAGAGACGTGGGGGTGAATGAAGAATATTAATAACATTATTATTATTATTATTATTTATATAATTACTATTATATTTATAAGAGATAAATGGTAATTTATAATATTAATAATTAATAAATAAATAAACCTAGTAATAAGTGGAGGGGCGAAGTTGGTATATAGGTTTAGGGGTCTAAAGTGTGTAGTTAGAATAACATAAGTTAATAACACCAGGAATTGATTGTAGAAGTGAGAAGAGAAGAATGAAGAGAAGAACATTCAAGCTAGGGAAAGGAATTTCCAGTAGAGAGCTTAGAATCATAAAACCAAAGGTAAGGGTGAGGTTCTGACTCTCTAATAGGTGGTTTAATTATGGGTAGATGATGATATTGAATGTTTGGTTTTGGGGTAAATTGATTGTGTAATTGCTTGTAAATGATAAAATTTATATGTTAATTGTGATGTTTTTATGGTATATGATGTGTGTTGATTATTTAAAACAATTTAGGTATTTGATGTGTCATAAAAAATGGTTTTTGGGTGAAGAGGATAGGATTTCGTAGCAGAAAAATCAATTTTTTGGGTATGTTCGTAGCAGAAAAAATGAAGTTTTGGGATCTGCTATCACAGGTAAGCGATTACCATTTTACGAAAACCAATTACCGCATTCAAAAACATGTGACAGAGGAAAGAAAAAGGGCAGTAACTGGTTACTATTATGGGGAAACCGGTTATCGCTGTAGCTGACAGGATTTTTAGTAATTCTTGAAAAATTTGTAACTTGAGTTTCGGACGTCCGATTTGAGTTTCATTTGAAGCACTAGAAAGTTAACACAATGAACTTTGTTTTAAAATTGGTTCCAACGACTGGAAGTGATTTAGTTTTCACGTGGTGATGTGGAATGGGAGGTGAAGTTTTACTGTTGATCTTGTCTTCCATATCTGGATTGTTTCTATGGCACCATACAAGATGTCAATTCAAAAGTTGGGAGGATTAGAGAAGTTATTAGAAGATGTAAGGATAAATAGATTTGTAAAACCGAATGTATCATTTTGGGAGCTTTGATATGATTATTTAAGGAAAAAGAAAGTAGTATGAAACTGTATATGGATTAAATAGTGGTTGAGGTTACATATCCACTTCAAATGATTTACGACTGGGTGGACCAACTGGTAGGTGAGTATGTCTCAATATAATTGATTGGGGTTATATTATCTTCAAATATGGATGGAGAGTGAGGATAATTAGAGGAAAACTTTTGTAACTCAATGAAGTTATTTTGAATAATTGAATCAGTTTGTTGCGGTGTTTCTTGCGGGCATTTTGGTTTAGTTCGAGCTAGAAAAAGGAAATGTTGAATGTCGTGACTTGAATTACGGTGTCGAAAGGGAAAGAAACGTATGTTAGGATGTCAAGATGTAGATAATGATTTGAAGAGGTGAATTTTTTTGTACATGTTATTTCAAACAAAGATAATTATGGAATCTATTCAAAGTAAATAGAGGCCTATGTTGAGAGGCTCTGAAGTCGGTTACAGAGACTAGGAGCTTGTTAAGCTTAACTGATTATTATCACATTTTTCTTGAGATGAGGTCAAGTGAGATATGTTTTTAGTGAATGAGTTAAGGGAATTATATGTTTTGCATTAGTAAGGATGTGAATGTATTGGGTAAGTTCATAAAGATACAACTTATGCCGATTAAGGATGATTAGAATGGCGATAGTTTTGAGGAGAAGAGAGGTAATGCTAGAGGAGAGATAAATTCAAGAAGGATTGGAATCATGGATATGACGGAAAAGTATAGACATGAGTTAGGGAGAAATTGGGGAGTTCTATCACCAACCATATGAAGGAATGGTAGTGATGAGATTATGATTAGAATAATATCCAAATGCGAGATTAAAGGAAATATTAAGGATTTATTGATGTGGTCAAAATCTTCTAACTGGATAAAGACTTGTTTTAGAATGAGACGAATTGGATTATACTAATTGTAGTAGTTTTCCTGTATTAGAATATAATTAGCAATTGTGTTGTGCTGCGTGCGTGTAAAAGAGACTATGAAATGGATTTTTGGCGTTTATGTATCATTGGTGAGGTTGAAATGAAGGGAATTAAGAAAAACGTTTGTAAGTCTTGGAGAGATTGTTGGACATTATGCCCAGGTAACCTTGGGAACAAGGTGAAAGCCACTATTATAGTTGGGTATGATAATTTATGCCACCATTATGGTTGCCATCTACCTATTGACAAATTGAGGAACTGAGCACCCTTGATATCTTGTTGATAGTAGATGAGATCTTAATGGATAAGATAAACATGTATTACTAGCTTGATGGTGTGTAAAGTGATACGTTTTATCAAAAGGATAATTGTTCACCATTTAGTGTGAACTTAATGCAAAAAGTGGCTATTAAAGAGTTGAGATTTATTAAGCAGTTTAGATACTTGAGTTGGTATGCGAGCTAATGCTGCAGTGTAGACGGTTGAGGATGTCGAAAAATGAACAATGATTTTCTGGTAGTTACTAAGGAGAGTCTGAAGATTGATGTGAAATTTATAGATCTGATGGTTGTTGGAAATCAAAATGAAGACATTAACTTAGGATAGATGATCTGAGTAGTACAGTGGAAGTGTAGTGTGACATAGGTTGTTATGCGGGTATGATCTTGGAGTCAAAGATTAAACATTGGGAGTTGTGGGATAATGCAAACTATTAGACATTCCATGATGGAATTGTTAGGTGAAAGGTTAACTATATTATTAGTGTTATCACCATGTCAATAGATGTATTGAATTGCATGACCGATTTTTGGGATATAGCATGGTGGCACTAAGGTTGTGTTGATGTTCTTAGGACGGTATTATTGTGTGATGTATTAATATAGACGGTGTTCATGTCATGATACTCTGCGTCCTTGAGCTATGTTGTTGTGTCGTTTCCTATGGCAAGGACTCGAGGGTGATCGTGTTTTTCCTTATGAAGATAAATTAGAGAAACATTACTTATAGTTACTGAAAAGACCTCGTTGTGTTCAGGTTCAAGCGCGGACGATATCGTAAAGTAATAGATCTTGTATCACAGGGTGATGGGACAAGGAGAAAAATGGATATGTGCATTCGTGACTCGGTAGTAATGCATCTTGTTAGATTGTTGTAGTTAACTATATATATATATATATATATATATATATATATATATATATATATATATATATATATATATATATATATATATATATATATATATATATATATATATATATATATATATATATATATATATATATATATATATATATATATATATATATATATATATATATATGTTGGATAGTAGTATTCAAAGATTTCCAAACATGACGTGGGAGTTGGAAGGAAGGACGCGATAGTCGTATCCGGAGTTGTTAGTATCAGATAATTTTCGAGGACAAAAATATTCTAAGTGGGGGAGAGTTGTAACACCCCGCTTTTAATTAGAATTATTTTATTGGAATAAAATAGATGATATGATGTGCTTATATATGTTGATGATCTTATGATGCATTTTGATGAAGTTGTTGGAAGGATATATCTAATAATAATTGGAGAAGTTAGGGGTGTATGGCTAATAGTGTAGAGACATGAGGGGTGAATGAAGAATATTAGCAACATTATTATTATTATTATTATTATTATTATTATTATTATTATTATTATTATTATTATTATTATTATTATTATTATTATTATTATTATTATTATTATTATAATTAATATTATATTTATAAGATATAAATGGTAATTTATAATATTACTAATTAATAAATAAAATAAACCTAGTAATAAGAGGAGGGGCGAAGTTGGTATATAGATTTAGGGGTCTAAAGTGTGTAGTTAGAACAACAGAAGTTAATAACACGAGGAATGAATTGTAGAAGTGAGAAGAGAAGAACGAAGAGAAGAACATTCAAGCTAGGGCGAGGAATTTTTGATAGAGAGCTTAGAATCATCAAACCTAAGATAAGGGTGAGGTTCTGACTCTCTAATAGGTGGTTTAATTGTGGATAGATGATGATATTGATTGTTAGGTTTTAGGGTAAATTGATTGTGTAATTGCTTGTAAATGATGAAATTGATGTGTTGATTATGTTGGTTTTATGGTATATGATATGTGTTGATGATTTAAAATAATTGAGGTATTTGATCTGTCATAAAAAGTGGTTTTTAGGTGAAGAGGATGGAATTTCGTAGCAGAAAAATCAAGTTTTTGAGTATGTTTACGATGGATAATCGATTACCATATGCGGGTAACCGGTTACCACTGTTGTGTTTTGAAAATAATTGGCTACTGGCTTGCAATAACTGGTTCCCATAATTGGGTGACCGGTTACCGCAAGGAATTTTGGAAAATCAGGGTTACTATCTTGCGGTAACCGGTTACCATAACTGGGTAACCGGTTACCACTGCTATTGATAACATTTTTGGAAAACTTTGAAAAATCATAACTTTTGCCTCGAGTGTCCGTTTGACGCACCGTTTAAACTGTTGAAAAGCTAAAAACATTTTATACAATGTGATAATAATTTTGATAACATTAGGTGAATTATTTTTGGGTTGAAGGCTTATTCCTTGGGTGTCAGTGTCAATTGTTGTAGATTAATTGGGATAGTCCTATTTTAATGATGAATTGTTGTCGTCATGAAATTAATCATGAGGATTTTGGTGTTGATGTGATGTGATATTTTCTATCTTATGATGATTACCTTGGTGAAGGCTTATGTGTTGTGTGTTTATGTTGTATGAAGTGTGATACACATTGTTGTGATTAAACGTGAGAGTGTTGTACGAATGATGTACAAATGTTTTGCATAATATATTGAAATATGGAAAAGATGTTGTTTTTGCCCTGGAATTGACATGATTTTAATGAGTATGCTTGTGATTGCATAATTTTTGTTGTGGCATGTTGCATTTCATGCATCGTTGAGGGCTTATGCCCTGGCCTTTATGGTAAATATTTAGGGGTTATGCCCTGGTCATGGCAAATGTTGAGGGCTTATGCCCTGGCCTTTATGGAAATTGTTGAGGGCTTATTCCCAGGCCTATATGGAAATTTTTGAGGGCTTATGCCCTGATAGTACCACATGCATCTTGCATCAGTGTCAGTTGCATTGCATTTGTTGAATTGTTGATATTCAATGAAGATGAGTTGTATGTTTGATTCACGTTGTATGATGGGTGATGATAATGAAGTTGAGTTGTGTGTTTGATTTATCTCGTATGATGGGTTATTATAATTAAGTATGTATATGTGTAATCGTTATGAACTATAATTGATGATTGTGGGACTCAAAATCTTGCATGATATACTTGTTGTTTACTCATGATTATATGACTTATTATATTGTCATGATATCTCACCCTTAATGTTTGAATGTTTCCTCCACGTGGGTAACATTAGATAGCCAGGAGTAGTGCGAAGTCGCGGAGTCTAGAAGAGGTTGCTTTCTCTTATTGAGTGGGTGTCATTGCTCTGATACGTAACACCAGGTGGATGAATTCTCGATTGTTTTATTTAATTTATGTTTTTATTTTGGAATATTGTGGGAGTACTATATACTCTATCTTATTGGATTAAAAATGTTATTTTGTGATGAGTTGAAGATGTTGAAAACAATTTATGAATTTCTTTCCGCTGCATTAATGAAGTTGAAGTTTGAAGATCATGTTTAAATGTTGTCAATTCATCCGTAGTGTGTGTTATGTATTTGTCTTATCTTAACTGAGCAAATTTGAATATGTTGAACAATGTGACATCCTATTTTGGAATTTTATTTTACTCTAATTTTTATATAATTTACCGACGGAGAAATAGGGTGTTACAATAAATACACAGGTTCATCCTCGTATTGTTTACTCTCTAGGTTGTAATAAATATATGAAATCTGCATTATGATTCATTGTGTTAGTCTCCACGCAAAAATGTATTATCAGGTTCTATTTTATTCATCCCCTAGGCTGTGATGAATAGACAAAATCTATCTCTTAAGCTTATTATGTTAGTCTCTAAGCATTAGTAAGTAAATATTCAAACTTGTGTTATTTACCTCCTAGGTTACCGTCAATACACGGAAAAAAAATCTACGATCTCTTTTGGTATTGACGAGCAATCCGAGCCGTCGTATCTAAGTCAAATCAAAAAAATTTGTTCGAACTCTGGGAAGATTATACATCATCATGTATGGTTATTTTTCACACTCTTGGGAATGTTGTACAATGTATCCTTATAATTTTTTGGTTAAACTTTGGGGCCTTCCATTATTTAATAAACCCCAGGTTCGAATATGCGAGACCTGCGTATTCTCGCACTCTTCAATCAAAGGGTAATTAAATTGGGGAAGCTGTGATACCCCAAATTTTCCCGTCAATTTCAATATTCATTTTACTTATATTTCAATATTATTAATATTTTTCCAAAATTGTAAAATTCTCTTGTTTCAATTGGTGTACTTTTGGGTCATATTCTAATGGGTTTTTTAATGCATAAGAGAGGTGTGTTGTTTCAAAAAGGACCATCAAAATCTGTTGACCCATTAAGTTTTTCTTACAATTAAAAAGGGGGTGTTCTCATTAGGGAGCGTCTATAGTTTGTAAAGAGAAGGGGGTGTATTTGTTGTTTAGATTTCAGCCCAATAATGTTTTGGATCGTTTACAATAGCAATAAGAGGGGTGTATTTTTTCCCTTGATCAAAATTGTTGGTCCATTATGCTACAGGCCCATTGCAAATAATAACAGAAGAAGGTCATTTTTGTTTCTGGCCCATTACGTTTCTTTGATTCATTTTAACAATAGAAGGAGGGATTTTATTTTGGTTTGCTAGACACTGGGCCAATGAGTTTATGACCCATTAAACTACTAGATAAAAGGAGGTGCGTTCTGAATTCGTTCATCCCATTGATTTATTTTTAAGGCCCATCTCATTTTGTTTTTAAGGCCCATCTTGCGCTACAATTTATTTTCAACAAATTATGAATTCAATATTTTTTGGAAAATATTTGTATTATTATCAATTATATTATATTATTAACATAATAATAATTATTATAATTATCCTTTTTATGTATTATTAAAAGTTATTATTGTCGTTGACCTTTGTCAAATTTAGTGTTGAAACCCTAATTCCCTTTGCAAGCCAGGGACACCCTGTTTTTGTGTTACACTAAGCTACCCAAAAGAAAAAACAGATACTGTACAGATTGAAACTGAAAAACATATCAAATCAACTAAATCAAATCTCAAACAAATCTAATCGTATCATAATATGTCATATGTTACAAGCGTAAATTTCCCAAATTACAATCAGTATCAATTACAGATCCAAGAATCAATTATAACCTAAATCAAATCTAATCTAACTCTAATTCAACAATCGGTCCTAATTTCTGCCCTAATCACTAATATTGTAACGATAATCACATGAAATTTTCCTAATTCGAACCTAAAATTAAACTATATAAAGCCCTATAATCTAAGAAAAAAAAGAATGGAAAAAAATAAATTATGAAGAGAAATTCGAAGTAGAAAGGTAGAGAAGAAGAAGATATGGGTTTCGAAATATGAAACCCTAGATCCGATTGTTCCACCGCGCCACCGCTAAGATCTTTTCTATAAGCACGTCACCTCCCATAAGCCCCTTCGAATCCTCCGTCATTGCCTTCATCGTCCTCGTCTGGTACCTACAAACAAGAGAATAGGGGATCAAAAGCAGCTCCAAGAGGAAATCATATCAAAGAAATTGCGGTGAAAGAGGTAAAATTTGAACTTAGCTTTATTTTTGTGTGGAGGTCTGGATCTTGGGGGTTTTGGGGAGTAATCTCTACCGTTAGTGTCGTCGTCTGGGTTATATGGCTAGGGTTGATGGTTTTGTTGTTTGAGCAAAGAGAGAGAGAGACGAGAAGAAATAAACAAACACAGAGAGAGAAAGAGATAGAATAAAATGTATGAAAATGAAAAATAAAACATAAAGTTATACTCCCTCGCGATCCCTTGTGCTTCTCTTACCGTACACCTTTAATCATCACCCTTCGATCATCATCCAATGTCATAAAATCGCGTGCCCACCGTAAGCCATACGCTCTCGTATGCACACGATCTGAACGAATCTCATGACTCAAACGTTAGGCCAAGCCCACTCTTAATTACACCCTTGTTTTTTATTTTTGCTACCACGTGCAAAACCACACCTCCCCTGCGCTTTGGGCCTAAATCCAATATTTTGATTTAGGGCCCTAATATCCACACCCCCCAGAATTACCTAGTCTGAATAAATTACACCCCTTGCGTTTTTAAATAACACTAATTTATTTTTACAATTTCATTTATTTATTTATTTATTTTTTATTATTTTGCATAATTAATATTTTTTATATTTAATATATATTTTTTAATAAACTATAATATTATTAATTAAACTTTTTTTAATACTAACCCCTTTATTACTATTTCAATTGCATTAAAATACTTTTCACGTATTAAAAACTATTTTTCTCATATTGCATAATATATTCGAAAACATCTAACCAATCAAATACTAACCATATTTTCTATTAACATAGTCCAAATCTATTTATTTTCAAAAAGGGATTATAGAAATTTCTTTTATCGACTACGAACTTCGTCCACAATTCCGCTATTCACACACCCATATTTGGTTCAAGGAGAATTTGAGATATTTCCATAATCCATTAAAAAACTAACCAAACAGCTACGAACTACGAGTTGAGACTCTAATTCCTCATAAGAGAATACGTAGGCATACGACTTAAAATCGTGGCGAGTTTCCCTAACTAAAAAGCTAAAACCCTATTCCTAAACCGTAAGCCTAAACCCCTAATATCCTTGTGAACACGGTAGATAAGTGGTGCCTAACGTCTTCCCTTCTTCTAAAACAAGTCAACAACTTAAAATCTCTGATCAAATTAGAATTATCCGTTATATCCTCTTCCTTAGAATAAAAATTAATGATGGCGAATCTATTTTTTAAACCGATCATTACAATATATATATATATATATATATATATATATATATATATATATATATATATATATATATATATATATATATATATATATATATATATATATATATATATATATATAACTGATAGTTTCCAAAAATATTAATATGCTTAATTATAGTTTAGTCAACATATTTTACATCATTCAAACAGTTTTAGGACTCATTGTCACATTTTTATTGGAAAATTAATGTTATGCTTGTTTTTAATAATGTCTTACTTAAATATTTTATCTTTTAAGTTTTTCAAATATTTTTTTTTGGATTTTACTCACATTTTTTTACAAAAAATTAATTATATGACTATTTTTTAAAGACAAGTAATTTAAAATTTTTGGGTCTCTCAAATATTATAAAGATTCATAAATAATGATTTGTGACGTTTTAGAAATGACATGTTTAAAAATTAACACATTATCAATTTTAAGTGTTAAAATGTGAGATGAGAACCAAAACTATTTGAATTTAAAATGAACACATTATCAATTTTATGCGCAAATGAACATATGTTGTTTAGAGAAGATTTTTTTTAGAAAAATTTGTGTATGCTACTTTTTGTACTAAAAAGGAAGAATCATTATATCCGAGGTGTATAATTTTTACACCTCGAATATAAATGGCAATGATGCGAGGTTTCAACATGCTAAGTCCAGGAGAATGCTACGACCACCTGTAATAGCTGCTACGGAGCGTACGTAGCAGCAAAAGCCCTAGTCATCCATTCTTTTTGGTGCGTACATTGGTTTTCCAGAGGCCTTCTACAACCATCCGTATCAACTGCTATATGTCTTAGTAAGCAGGTGAGTGGTCAATCATTTTGTTTCCTTTTTCAGCGTGATATTCTCCAATTTTGGGATTTTAGCACTTTTTTAATTGAATATTCTTTGATGTAACTGACATTGAATCAAGAGATTTAGTCCACTATTAGAATTTGTTGTAAACACTCATAGGTGGCTATTAGTTTGACATCCAAATTTTATTTTAGTTTTTCACGTTACATATTTTATCGCTTTATACTCAAGTCTCCATCGGAGCGTTGGATCAATTTTAAGTATTTTTCTATTCAGTCAGGTTCTATTTTTTTTACCAAAATTGTTTATTTATTTTCATTGTCTATCATGTTTTCGATTATGGATTTTAATTTTTCTGTGCCATTCCTCACCATGAGTGAGTAGTTATTTAGGCACTAAGCGCATGAGACATATCTCATGACTATTCGTATGATCTGTTAAAAATCAACTACGAGAATTTTAAGTGTAAGTTATTTTATTACCTAAATGTTGTCATTCCAACACTTGTACAAAAATAAAGAGTTCTCTGGTATCGACCGTAGTCTAAAAGGATATGTATCGATACTAGAGCGCAAGTTTTTAAACAGTGAACTCCAATACAAAGTAAGTGCTTGGATGAAACTGTGAAATAACAGGTTTTTAAAAAGTTAAGTCCAACACAGCGAAAATGCTTGGACAAGATTTTTAAATATCTTGTTTTCATAGCTGAGCAAAAATAAAATGTTTATGATAAATAATCCGGCCATGCGAAATAGACGAATTATTCATGATATATATCACAACATGCTAGCGAAAGCATGTGTTGTGCACACTTTTCTATTTTCTATAGCCGTGTAGAATTTTCTTAATACAAATAATCGAATCATACGTAGATTTCGGAATAAGAATCATGACCCTAGGTCCTGTTTGTCTCATTTAAGCTATTTTTCAAAAGTGCTTTTTTTAAATAAGTTATTTTCCACTTAAGTGTTTTTTTCACTTAAGTTGCTAAAAAATCTTAACCTCGATCACTCTAGATTTAAACCAATGAGATATAATTATGTATTCAACCGTTGGTCCTTGAGGTTCAATAACTTTTTGTATAATTTCATATTGTCGTACACTTGTAGTGTGTCAAGTTTTGGTGCCATTGTCGGGGACCAACTTTGCTTGATATTTTTTAATCATAAATACTAGAGTATTTTCATTTTCTGTTTTTGCTTTAGATCTCTTGCTATGTTTGTATGCGAAGAACTCGTTCTACTGGCTATACAGCCGAACCCGTTGGCGAAATCAAGTGTTTCTTACGTGAGAGATGCCAAAATCTAAGATAATAAGAAATGGATAGCGAGTAATTTGCAAAGCCTCTTAAGGATTATATGATTCCTACGAATGAGGAACAACATTATAGCATCATGCACCCGCCCATAGAGGAAAATAATTTTGAGTTAAAACCCTCATTGATAGGTATGATCCAATAGGACCAGTTCTCAGGGTTACCTACAGAGAACCCAAATTTACATCTCTCCATTCTATGGAACCATTAAGGCCAATGGCGTTGGCCAAAATGCCATCCTCCTAAGACTTTTCCACTTATCATTAAGAGATCGAGCCAGAGCTTGACTTCAATCCTTTCCTGCTAATTCTATAAATTCTTGGGCTCAAGTAAAAGCTGCATTCTTGCGCAGTACTTTCCGCCAAGCAAAATAGTTCAAGCTAGGAATGAGATTAATAATTTTAAATAAGAGGAAGGAGAGTACTTATTTGACGCATGTGAGTATTATAAGGACTTATTGAGATTATGCCCATTCCACGAGCTTGCAAAGTGATTAATCATTCATACTTTCTATAATAGTCTCCTTTACACCACAATGTAGACGTTATATATGGTTGTCGGTGGAGCCCTTATAAATAGCCCTGCATAAGTAGCCACTAATCTTAGAGAAGAGATGGTTAAAAATCATCCTCCATGGGGAAGCACGCAATAAGCCATTGCTAAAGTTTCCCCTAAAATTGGTGGAATTTATGAGGTAAGCCCGTTTGACAACATCAATAATAAGGTTCATGCCTTTACCTAAAAATTAATAGTCTGAGAATCACACCTCCTGCACTAGTCCCACATACCCCTGTTGTTTTTGTTTCCTATGATACTCTCAACTATGAGATATGTTGAACAAATGGGCATAATTCTAATGATTGTCAAATGATTCTCGCTGGACGATCTATTCAGAAAAATGACAACTGTGTGAATAATCAGCAAAATAATATGTATTCTAATACCTACAGCCCATGGTGGCATGATCAGCCAAATTTTTCTTATAACAATCATCCCTAACAAGCCATAGGACTGTCATGTTTCCAACAAGGCCCACTTGTTGCCCCAAATAAATCCAATTTAGAACTGATAATGGAGAATTTTATGGAGACTCAGACTCACCAAAATGATGAGTTTAGAAACCAAAATATCCATACCAATTAGGTCCTTAGGCAAATTTCCAGCAAAGTAGAATCCATTGTCACCCAGAATAAAATACTGGAGAGTTGGATCTCTCAGGTTGCACAGTAACACACCTTTTTGTCTCCCCTTTCGGATCCTTTCGGGGACAACCTGAGCAAAACTCAAGGGGACAAATGAATGTTATTATGACCATAAGTGGTAAGTTAGTGTAGGGATATGGTGAGGAGGATAAGCTAGTGGAGAGTACAGTTGAGAGGAGAGTTGAACCAAAACCACCTGAAAAGGTGGTTGTTGAAGAGGGAGACGAGGAAGCACCATTGTTCCCCTCCCTACAAACCAAAAATCTTGTTTCTGGAAAGGCTTGCTAAAACTAAGGTAGAGGCACAATTTATGAAGTTCGTAGAGTTGTTAAAAAAGTTTTACATCGACGTCCCTTTTTCTGAGGTTTTATCCCAGTGCCCACCTATGCCAAATTTTTATAATAAATCATTTCAAAGAAATGGAAGATAGAGGACAATGATATTGTACTACTCACCATTGAGTGTAGCGCGTTAATCCAAAATAAACTACCACCTAAGTTAAAAGATCCAGGGATTTTCACGATTCCCTGTGAAATAGGTGTGTTGAGCTTTTATAGGGCCTTATGTGATTTAGGGGCTAGTGTAGCGGTAAAAAATTGAGATTAAGCTATTGATTAACTTAACTCACAAATCAAGAGTCGTCACCGCACTTTACTGTTTTCAAAGGAGTGGGAAAAAGAGCGAATATAACCCACAAAGGTTTTAAAACAATACTAATAAAACAAAGAGAACAATGTTCAGAGGTTGGTTATGCACAAGGAAGGTATTAGCACCCTAAACACCCATAGTACTCCATGGGAACATCTTTAAAATTTGTGAATTTGGCTAAAATTGGTTGTTTGCAAAAACATTTGTGGAGATGAGAAAAGAAATGGATTTTATGATTTTAGTTCAACAATACTTCAAGAGCCCCGTGCCACGTATCTCCAATGTGCAATGAAGAAATCAGAACCACACAGTTCTTCCAAAAAAGAACAAAGTTGTTTGTTGATTGATTTTAAATGAAGAGACATTTTGTCATCTTAAGGAGAATATTCAACTAATCATTCATAAACATGAGAAAGATGGACCTTTGCATCATAATGAAAGAAGGGCTCCAACTTGGATAGAGATTAAAAAATATGCCATTAACTCTTTCAATTGGAAACAAATCAACATCATATAAATCAATATTATGGAGATAGGAAAATTACATCTCAAATATGAAGATGACTCGTGTCTAATCTTTAAGAAAAAAATTTAAAATGAAAAACCAAAGTTGCAAAATGGTTTGAATGAGCTTTTTGTCTTTTGAAATTGTTTTGATATGCTTAAGTGTATTAAAGCATTCATTAAAGAAAAGAAAGTTTAAATATTAAATTGACAAAGTCAAGGTTTATAATGAAAGTGGTTTAAGTTTAATACAACAAGAAGGTTTTGGAAAAGGGAAAAAGTTTGAAAATTGAAGAAGATGGGCAAGAGATGAAAAGACTATCCTAAATCATAAAGTAAAATCTAAGGTAGAAAAGATCTGACCAAGCTTAGAGAAAACATCTTGACATAAGTCAAACTATGCATCCATTCCCTTTTGATTAAGCCACACACATAAGCAAGTAATCAGATGAACATTATAATGACTAGATTAAAATTTAGTGCCTCAGGTGCAAGCTCAAAGTCTCAACATTAGATGAATCACAAAGGGTGGAGATGAATTTTTATGTATCAGATAAAAACTTGATGTGTTAGATGAATGTTCATGCATCAGACAAAAACACACAAAAGCAAACAAAGAGATAAAACCATATGATCAGATGAAAAATCCTAAGGTCTTAGATAAATTAAAGTCTCAAAGTCTCAGATATCAAAAAGTCTCTGTTAGATGACAACCTCTTATCTAGAAGGGGAAGGGAGTGAATAGATCACCAAGCCAAAACTCCAAATAAAAAATTTGTTTTTTAAAAGTAATTGAAAAGAGTGCACGCAGAAGGTTTTGATATATATCGAAAATGTCATCTATACGAACCTAGCTATTGGAACTTGGATTGGAAAAATAAAAGGCCTTATGGAATGAACAACACAATAATCAAATGTATAAACTTGAATCAAGTAACACATTATTCATCGTTTATAGCAAGTTACTAGTAAATCTATTTCCAATGGTAACTAGCAAAAATAACGAACTATGCAATTTGTGAAACACTTGGTGTGCAACCGAATTTTCAGAATTTTCCTTTGAGTTGTATTGATATAAAAGAGAACATATAATCAAAAGTGATTATAAGATAATTAACACTCAATTCAAAACAAAAACAGCTACGGAAAAATTCTTACGAGTCGGTCGTTTAATCAATGCTATTTGACAAATTGCTTATTGAAAAATAAAGCAAGTAAAGAGATAAGAAAAAGAGACACAAGGATTTGTTTAAGAAGTTTTCCAATCATCCTCGTTATGGCTACGTCTCCTCCCAATTCCAATTTTGGAATTAGGATAATTTCTTACTATGCAAAAAGTCGTTACAAGAGAAGTATTCAAAGATCAACCCTACAAACCCTAACTATTTGTTGTTAATTCAACCCTTTCTCTTCTTTTGATATTGAGAAATACCAAGACATAATAGCTACCAATTGATTTATTGAATCTTCCTACTCCTTTGGGTACCAAACTCCAAAGTTCTTTCGTGCACGATCAATTTTACCTATTGCACATAATACACTTCAATTCGACTTACCATTCTCGCGATACTTCCCTGGGTACCAAACTCCAAAAGCTTTTCACTAGGCCACAATCCTCTCTTGAATGTCTTGCAGGAAAACCCCCAAATCTACCAAAGATCTTGGAGGACAAACCCACGGTTTTTCTAGATAATACCCTCTACAAATCTCAACCCAATATTCTCTGCTACACAAGAACCTAATTGGACGTTATAAAACTTCACCTAGATGGCATCCCGAAAAAAGATGATTATGTGTGATTTATCAATGTGTATGCATAGGTTGAAGGTGAATAGAAAATGCATTATTTTTTTATAGTTTCATCAAGTTGGAACGATGCATGAATGATGTATTTATAGTTGTTGAAGTTTAGATGCAAAAAGGTAATTTCCAAAATTAAAAAGAATTGAAAAATTGACCCAATCAAGCAGCTTGTGTCGACCTAAAATACGTATGTGCCGACACATAAGTCAAAACCCTAATACCATAGATGTTGTGGCCTATGCAAGGAAGAAGCTTTTGGATTTAATATTTCAGTACATGTGTCGACCTGTAAACTGTATGTGTCGGCGCGTAAAATGGAAAAACTGAAAGTTACAGCATGTGTCAGCCTGTATGGATGCATGTGTTGGCCTATAACACACATAATCTACAGGCTTCAATATTGAGTTGTATGTGTCGGCCTGAAACACGTATGTGCTGGCACATGCAAGAGAAATTTGTGCAGAAACTTGTTTTTCTACACTTTGGACAATTTCAAAATGGTTTTTAATTATTTGTAAGATCTCTAATGCAATGGAGTGCCACAAGACATAAAGATATTACCCAATATAGAAATGCTAAGTTTTCCTAGTTTTGACATCATACAAAACATGTAATGGTAAAGTTGTACTCACATACTCCCCCTTTTTGATGATGGAAAAACATGTGACAATGCAGTTCATGTAGTTATCGAAGGCTGCCCTTGACTTTGTGCTTCCCAACTTCATATAACATATGCTTCTCCCCATTTAAAAATATCAAAATTAAAGATAGCAAACAATGAAAAGTATCATATTCCAGTACAAATACTAATATATCACTCATAAGCGTTTTTGCATAGAAGTACAACAATCACATATCCCCATATATATGTAATGATGCGAAATTGATAAATAACAAGCTAACGACTTACAACATATGTAATTCCATGTATGATGATACAAGAGTAAACTTTTTAAGTTTCTTCTATAGCGTCACTATTATGTAACACACCATAATAGAACTCCCAATTCCGCAAACGCACATGCTAGCATAGCAACAAGAACGTATCACTACTCAATCCAAAATGAAAATGTTTGTCATAAAATGTAACAACCTACAACAAGAAATGTTTATGAAAATAACACACATACATTTAACCCAAGCACAAATTCAAGAAATAAACTTAATAAAAATACATGCTTGCACAACAAGAATAAACTTATACAAATGAGAAAGAACTAATACATGTAGTCATTATAAACATATACATTTAAAACACACAATGGTTATTGTTGTACCCCAATATTTTCCCTCTCATTTCATCAACATTTTCTCATCACAAGACTCTTGGAGTTCAAGATCAAGCTAGGGTTTGCTCTGCTCAAGACACCTCCTTGCACTGTTGACCTAAATTAGGGATTGAGTTTGCACAGGGATTTTTTGACCTACAATGCCCAAAGTTACTTTCATACTTCATGTTGGGTTCACAAGTTTTCCCATACCAAGTTTCAAGCCTTGATTCAAATCTTTGCCCAGTCAATTGGACAGTTGGCCTAAAAGTCAGCTGTATTAGGGAAAAAGTCAACTGTGGCCAATTGACAGTCAAACCTCATGAAATTTGACCCACATCAATATTATGAACTCATATGAACCATTTGATCAAGTTTGGATCACAATTCCCCAAGAAATTTGATCAGATCACCAAAAGGGCAAAATGGTCATTTTTAGGGTTTTGACTACACAAAGGCAATTTTTGACTGTTTGACCTAACCAATTGCAAACCAAGCTCACATATGGACTCAAGGACTCAATGACTTTGTCTTGACCCATTCAACAAGTTCAAAATATCTCAAATGCATAGGATTGACAGATGAATTTTTCAGTCAACTGATCAAAATTTAACTGTACACTGAAAAGTCAAACTTTGACTTTTTGGTCAAAATCAAGTGCCAAGATTTATTCTTCATCAAAACATGTCAAATTATGAAACTTGTTCATCAAGAAACCCAAAATTGCAAATTAGGGTTTAAAATGGAAAAATTTCATAACTTAGAAATTTTCTAAGTTATGAAATTTTCTTATTTTTTCCTAACTTTGTCCCATTTTTTCACCAAGATGCAAATGGATTCAAACAAAACTTGCAACATGAAAGTTGGAGTCCATCACAAAATATACAACTTTGATACATAAAGTTTTCTCAAAAGAAGCTTGTATCTCAAGTTATGATTTTTGGAACAAGGGTACCTAAAACTTTTAACTTAGAGAAAATTTGCCCTAATCTAGGCAGGATTTTGACCCATCTTCTTGGCCATTTTTCACATAGTTCCACTTGGAGTTTCAAGTTGAATTACAAAGATGGATTGTATTACATGTTTCAAGATTTCCAAATTGTCCAAGAATTTCTCAAACACCCTTGTGGTTAGAGAGAATCGAATTCACAAAGTTGGCCAAAACTCACTTTTGTTCATGGCCAAGGCATGTTCGTAGCAACTTGCATTTTCAAATCAGCTTGTGTAATGCTAGCTTGCAGGCCTCAAAACCAGTTTACACACCTTAATTTAATGCATAACCATTGAGTTGAGGGATTATTTTGTTCATTTGATCATTACATGCAAGTTTAAGCCTTAAGTAGAAAAAGGCAAATTACCATTTTTGCCTAATGTCACTTTATGTCAAAAGCTAAATCTTTGAGACATGGGGCCAGATCTTTGAGGCAAGATTGAGTCCACAAATTCCAGTTACCAAGAACCAAAGATGCAGCATGATAGGCAGGCTTGGACAGGTCTATAACATCATTTGCATTTTCTTGCTTCAAGTAGAAGAAACATTGCAAAACATACACCAACCCTCTTTTTCTGTTAACACAAGCAAAAAAAAACTTTGCATACAGTTTCCATACATCAAAACAAACCTAAGGCACGACTTATTCATCCCTCAAGCCTTCTCATACTCAGAATCCCTGTTTTGCTGTAAAACAGGGCAAGTTCTGCAAACTTCAAGCCATAATCAATTCCTATCGTGCGTTTTGTCCAAAAGGGCTTCAAACACCTTCCATTCCATCCACCAGAACTATCCCAGACCTCCATTGCAAGCTGTAACACCTCTAACACCCTTTGCCATTTTCATTTTAAAGCTTTATAGGTGGAGTTCTACAACACGATTCAGTTTGTTTCAAAGCAAGCCAAGCATTGGAGAAGCTTCCTTGGACCTCAGGCAAGCTCAACAGAAGCTCAAACACCATTGAAGGTTGCTGCATTGCCCTACTCGATTCAAACTAAAACAGGTATTTCATGGACTTCTATCTCTCTATTTAGGAATGGTTAGGCTTAGGTCTGTGAATGAAATATGTTGTAATCATAGCCCTGAAGCCACACATATGCTCAGCTTTCATTTATATTAAGTGTGCTAGGAGAATTTAAGCCATGAACATGTGAAAAAAGCTAGGTCAGATTTTAGGGCCAGAGAAATTCTCTCTGGTCTTTGAGAGTTAGATTTAATGCTTTATATGGTTAGATTCGTGTTTAAATTCTCTACAAGTTTCATGTTTTAAGTTTTGTCAAAAGATCAAAGAATCAGAAGATAACATTTGAACCAAGAAGCGTGCGTTTGGTTGCTGTCTCAAGGACAGGGATGAAGCAATGTGGGTTGGGCTTGGATTTCTCACTTTTGGCACCCTCCATTTACTGAATGCACCCCCCTGGCCCATTTGATTGAATATTTGTCATTTTCATGTTTTTATTTTTTATTCTGACTTTATATTTTTTTGTTCAAATATAAAAAATGCCAAAAATAATTTTCCATATTTTTTCATATTTATTGCATTTTATTAAACATATATATGTAAATAATCTAGTTTCTTTTTATTCAAACCCTAAAAAATAATGTAAAAAATATACTTATTTTCCATTTATTATTTTTATTTACATTTGAAAATGTTTTTTGAATATACACTTTTTTTGTAAATAATTAATTCTTTTATCTTTGTATATTTAATATGATAAATATATATATATACTTATATACTTTATTTTATTAGATAATTAGGACAAAAAATACAAAATAATAAATTTTTATTTTTATTAATATTTGACATTAAAAATACTCTTCTCTTTTACAATATACTTTTATTTTTGCATAAATTAATATATATTGTATATAATTAATAAATATTGCCATTTATTTTAAAATTAGGGTTTTGCCCTAAATAACCAAAATAATTAAAATTTGACTTTTTTTTTATTTCACATTAAAAAATCCCCTTTTCACATACATAAAAAATCTTTTTTTTTCATAATACATTTTTATTTGATATTTATTTAATTGTGTTTGTTTAAATGTTAAATATTGACTTGTACATTCGATATGGTTGTAATAACTTAGAATTTATTTCCTTGTCAAATATCCCCAATTCAAATTTTTACCCCCTCCCTATATCATGTTGTAATACTGTAGCATTTAAATTCTCGCACATTTAAAAGCTTTCAATTATGCCATGCTTAGACCTAGGGTTTGTATGCAAATAAAATCAACAAGTAGCTTGACCTAATCCAAGATAAACATGCATGAAAAACAAACACAATGCACACTTGCACCCCTAGGGTTGCATCTACTTGTTGCCTTAAAAAAAAATGGGCCATGGTTGCATGTCAAGTGCTTTGGAAAAACAAAAACAAAACAAAAGATCATAGTCCCTCGATGACGCTATCTTAGTTGCCTAAAAAATGATCAAGTCCCTCAAGAAAATTGCTAAAGATACTTAACACTATTGCTATCATGGTCTATACGATGACCCGCGCCCGTCCCGTTTAACATCCTAACACAAGGCTGTTCACCAAATACAATGGTGAAACAACATTGTTAAAAGGGTTAAAAACATAAGAAAGATCTTTGAGTAAAAATAGGGTAGATAACTCTTAGTTACTTGATCAAGCTTGCAAAAACATCCTTGCTACTTTTCAAAACACACTCCACAACACAATTTCAAAACCCTGCTTTCAAACATTGAAAACTTTTCAAAAGACAAAAAAACCTTTGTATACATTCAAACAAGAATCATTACAAAGGTTGCCACAATGATGGCCTCTTTTCAAAACATCTTTCAAAATCACACACAAAGCACCATTTCAAACAATTGAAAAGCACCATTTCAAACAATTGAAAATCAAAGCAAGTGATCTAAGCAAGTAACTAAGAGCCCATGGATAACCATGGATAGAAAGGGTGCTAATACCTTCCCTTTCTATAATCTACTCCCGAACCCAAGAAAACATCTCAGAGGTCTTTCCTGTGCTTTTTGACCTTTCCTTAGGATAAAATAAAAAGTCGGTGGTGACTCTTGCTAAACCGAACAAGTGCAAAAACAAACGCAAATCTCAAGTCAGTTCTCCCACCGTATCACAGAACTGGCGACTCTGCTGGGGACATTGATAAAAGTGGAGTAACCTTATGGCTTAGATCACCCTTTTGCATGATTATTGTTTGCTTTGATTGCTTTACATTTTGGTTCTCTTATTTGGGCTTGAAATCCTCCACCCGGATTTGGGAAACATTAATAGATAGCAATACGTTATGGAAACTGTGCGAGGTATACCGACACGGTTGAAGCAATAGCTATATTAGTGCGACATATTTGTGAGTACCGGTAGCCTTTGAGTCAATCAAAGAGAATACGGGGCCGCTGAGTGATGTCATTAAGCACTAATGAACTAGAACCTTGACCATCTTGGCCTTTTATTAGGGGTAGTGAGATGACCGGCTTTGGTGCAGTCCGAAGTTGGTAGATACTCGATACTACACTCATTGAGGGTTGTTTTCTTGGAATATTTTGGTCGCTAGTTAAGTGGCTAAACCAAAACAATGAACATAGAAAACAATCCAATGATATTGAGCTCCTTAGAACCCGGTTACTATTTATAGGACAGGTTTTGAGCCAACTAAACTCAAGAGGGTACTTACCTATGAAACCTCATGCAAGCCTGAAACTAGGGTTTTGTGTGACTTGCTTGTACATGTTCTTGTGCATACATCATGAACATCATAAAGCATCATATGCATCCACTAACCATTTCAAGGGTTTGGATCTTCATCTTTGTTCTTGTTTTGTAGTTCATGGAGTCTCTTCGCAGGAAAATAATTCAAGTCAACCTTGTGAGGATCCCTCCTCAACTCAAGGAGCTTACTTCCAGGATTCCAGAGAATTCCCTCTTCAGTGAAAGACATGGTAGACTCCTCAACTTAGTCAACACCAACATTAAAGAAGACATGGTGAAAGTTCTCTTCCAGTTCTTTGACCCCCTACACCACTGTTTCACATTCCCCGATTACCAATTGGTGCCTACTTTGGAGGAATTTTCTCAACTCCGGAGAATTCTTATTCTTAATCAACTACCCTACAACGGTACAGAAAAAGAACCAAATCCTGAAGATGTTGCTCAAGCCTTACACTTGCAACCATCTGACATCAAGGGGCATTGGGAAACCAGAAGTGGTGTCAAGGGCTTCTTGGCAAAATTCTTGTTTGAGAAGGCACAAAAGTGTTGGAATTCCTTGGATCTGCAAGCCTTTGAAGAGATTGTGGCACTCCTTATTTATGGGTTGGTCTTGTTCCCAAATCCCGATCAACTCATAGATGTGAATGCTGTCAAGATTTTCATGTCCAATAATCCCATACCTACATTGCTTGGGGACATCCTACACTCATTTTACACACGAACAATGAGGAAAAGAGGTGTTCTCATGTGCTGTACTCCTCTCCTAGCAAGGTGGTTTATTTCTCACCTTCCACAATCAGTTTTGAAGAATGAGCAGGGTTTAAGGTGGTCACAACGGTTAATGACCCTCACACATTCTGATGTACATTGGTGTTCTCGGTCCAGAGAAAATGTCATCATCATTGATCGTTGTGGTGAATTCCCTAATGGCCTATTGCTTGGAATTAGGGGAGGCATTACCTACAACCCCTGTCTAGCTTTGAGACAATTTGGATATGCTCGGAGGGATGGCCCTCATGACATGCTGATTCCGAACCTAGTTTTTGACTTCGACAACGATGCGCAAGGACTTCGACAAAGGTTCATCAGAGCTTGGAGGATGCCTAACAAGGTGGATAGTAAGACACTGGGGCACAGGAATTCCATCCCCCTTGAGCCTTACCTCAAGATGGTACGAACCCGCGCCCATAATCTTATGATGCCATATCCTCACATTCTCCCCTTGATTAAAGAGCCTGTTATGGAAGGAGAGGTTCCATACACCATCCTACATCCTGACATGCCAACATCATGGGAAGAAATGCAAAAGAGTTGGATCCAACTCAAAGAGGAACGTGATACTTTTGAAGCCAACTTCTATGCCAGTGAGAAGAAGGTTTTAGAGCTCACCCGCCGACTTCACGAGGGGGAAACTCTCAACACCTACATCGCACCAAAGAGAATGCACAACGTCTTTTTACATTAAGAATTTTGTAATATTTTGCCCATGGGGCATTTATGTACTAACAAATTTCTTCTTAATATGACGTGCGTTCTTTTTGTTTGCAACAAATTTGAATTTTTGAACCCTTGAATGCATTACATGAATAACATATCATTCATCATATGCATAAACAGGTCTTCAAGCCAGGTTTCCTTATCTTTCTGTTGTTTATTTCAGCAACATGGATTTGGAGCAAACAGTGAAGGACCTACAGGCACAAAATTCACAATTTCAACAACTCCTCATGACCTTGGCAAAGGGTCAAGAGGATCTCAAAGATCTGCTAGAGAAAATTAAAGAGAAGAAAAAGAAAAAGAGACCGGGGGTAGCTACTTTCGGAAGAAGATTTGAGGGTGATGCTAGAAGGACTCTTGAGTTTCCATCAACGTCCGACGAAGGGATTGGCAAGGGGAAAGGAGTTATTGTACCTTCCGAATCTGAGGTAGAAGAGGAGGAAGAGGAAGCAGACGAAGACTATTCAAAACAACAGTATCCCCCAGCGGATGACAAGTATAAGAATCTTGAAGATAGATTGGCAGCTATGGAGTTGCAGAGGGTGCCCAGATTGGATTTTGAGGAGTTGGGGCTTGTAGCTAGGATTGTTATCCCTCCTAAGTTCAAGGTTCCAACATTCTCCAAGTACAACGGTCTGTCTTGCCCTAAGATGCACTTGAGGTCGTATGTTAGAAAGATCCAGCCACATTCATCCGACAAAGACCTCTGGGTGCACTTTTTCCAAGACAACTTATCTGGCACTAAGTTATATTGGTTTTATCAGCTCGAGAGATCAGAAGTTCACAATTGGGAAGACTTGGCAGCTGATTTTTATCGTCAGTATCAGTACAATGCTGATTTGGCGCCTACCCGTACTCAGCTACAAAGTATGGGGATGGCTTCAAATGAAGGGTTTAAGGAGTACGCCTAGAAGTGGCGTGACCTGGCTGGAAGGGTGCAGCCACCGCTATCAGATAGGGAATTAGTTGACATGTTTTTGGGAACCCTGTCTGGCCCCTTCTTCAACCATCTAATTGGAAGCTCTTCTGCGGGATTTACTGAGTTGATTTTGACCGGCGAGAGGGTGGAAGTTGGTATCAAAAGTGGAAAAATTCAAAAGGATGCTTCCGCATCCACAGCTTCTAGAAAACCTTTCCCAGCCAAGAAAGAAGCATCTGCTGTGTTCACTCAGAAAAATCGGGAAAGAGAGGAACGTCGGCCAACAGTAGGGGCCGTACTAATATATAAGTCTGCATCAGACCAGCTTAGAAACAGCCAACCGAGGAATGATCAGCCCAGAACTTATCAGCAAAGGCCGCCACGGCAGTTTACCCCAGTAAATATGACACCTGCTCAAATCCTTCCACATCTCCTAATGTTGAATCTAGCTAATTTAAAAGAGGCGCCAAAGAATGTAAATACCACCTCTCCATCTTACAACTCAAAAGCCAAGTGTGCTTACCATTCCGACAGTATTGGGCACGATACCAATAATTGCTGGGCAGTCAAGAACAAAATTCAGGACTTAATTGACGCCAAAGAGGTCGAATTTGACGCTCCTGAAAAGCCCAATGTTATATCTGCGTGATGCCCAAGCACGGCCACAACGTGCATGCTGTTTTGGAAAACCTCCATGTTACTGATGTTACCGATCTGTTGACTCCTTTGTTAGTGATAAAAGAAAATTTGTTGAGAGTCGGGATCTTTCCTGGTTGTGTTGAAGACTGCTATTTTTGTTTGAACATCCAAGGTGATTGTCCAATGTTGAAGTCGGGTGTCCAACGCCTGATGGATACTCAAGAAATACTTTTCCAGAAAACCCCTGTTAACACTTTCAATCCAATTACTCCTGATACTTGTGATACCTCAACCAATGATATTGCCATCATAACCATTTCCGACAATCCTCCCAAGGCTTGCAAAAGCCCTGTCAAGATTACACCCAACTCTGAATGTGTACCTCTAAAGATCACAATGCCGGGACCTGTCCCGTACCAATAAAGCAAAATGATACCGTGGAACTATGAGGGAGAAATCTTCTACCACGACATCAAACAAATCGAAACAGTCCAAGAAATATCTGAAGAAGACCCTGATATAGGAATCATCGCGGGTACAAGCAAGATCACCTGCAGTGGCCGGATCTTTTCTCCGGAGATTGCTCCTCCCCGAGCAGTCTTCGGACCCTTAAAAGCTTCTGCACCTGTTGGACCCTCTGTGCAAGGCCTAGTGATTGAAGAGTTAAACACTCCTGAAGAAAGACCATCCGTTGATAACACCGACAAAGGTAAGGGGATACTGGAAATGCCTGTCAGGACGAAGGCTCATGCTGTGGTTATCCCTGAAACCACTCAGAAGGAGATGGATGAAATCCTGAAAATAATCAGAAAAAGTGACTACGACATTGTGGAACAATTAGGGCAAACCCCTTCTAAGATTTCAATGTTAGCTCTCCTGCTCTGTTCAGAGGCCCATGCTAAGGCTCTGATTAAATTCTTGAAGACGACACATGTTCCCCAAGAGACCTCGGCTGACCAATTCCAAAATTGTGTGGCCAGCCTTAATGTTGACAATGGTCTGGGCTTTTCCGATGCTGACTTAACCCCCAAAGGAAGGAAACACAATGATGCGTTACATGTTTCAGTTGAGTGCCAAAGGACCACCCTCGCCCATGTCTTGGTTGATACTGGTTCTTCCCTGAATGTGCTGCCAAAGAAGGCCTTAGACTGTTTGGATTGCGAAGGTTTGACCCTCAAACCTAGTAACATAGTCGTCAGAGCTTTCGATGGTTCCAAAAGAATGGTTCATGGAGAGGTTGATATTCCCATCAAGGTATGCACCTAAGTGTTCAACTCCACTTTCTACGTGATGGACATCCGTCCGTCATACTCATGTTTGTTGGGGAGACCATGGATCCATTATGCAGGGGCAGTTACATCCTCTTTGCACCAGATGCTGAAGTATCCTGTTAAGGGTAAAATCATAATTGTGCATGGCGAGGAAGAGTATATGATTAGTCATCTCAATTCCTTTCGATGTGTGGAGTTAGATGGCGAGTTCATCGAAACTCCTTTTCAACATTTCGAGGAAGTTTCTCTCGAGGTAGCAGTTGCGAAGACAGCGGTTGAGGTACCTATCATTCCCAAGCATGTGGATAAGATGGCATCTCTCAAGGACGCAGAGGCTGTGATTAAGGAGGGAAAGAGTACATTATGGGGACAATTTCCTGACTTTTCCCATAAGACGGACAAGTTTGGTTTAGGGTTTTCTGCTGCAGGACAGAAGGCTATGCGTCGCTCTAAGATTGGAAGATCACCTGTCAAGATTTCTCACCACGAAATCAATGCTGTAGAAGATGAAGATGAGGAGAGCCACTTTGAAGATTGTATTTTTCCGACTGTCGAAGGGGGTTTGAGCAATTGGGAAGCAAAGGATTTCGTTCCTATCACCTTTATCAATCAGTAATTTTATCTTTGAACAATTTCCCATTTTTATGGTCTGTAATAACTAAAACAATTCGCAAACTATTTTCACCTCATGCCTTGCCCGGGGCATGTAGGTCCATTTGTAAGGGTTTGGTTTCCTTCATAATCATATGCCATGTTTTAATGAATCATTGGACGTTTTTCATCTATAAACTGCTCATTTTCTTTCCTTTTGCATTTTTGTTTGTTTAAGAATGGTTATCCCTTACACACACCCAGACTCACAAATGCAGGTACCCATCCACTCTGGATTCCATGGGTGACTATTCTGTTTTAGCCTTCGATAACTCTGAAGATTTGGTCAATCACGCTGAGTACGAAGCTGACGAAGATTGTGAAGTGCCGGGAGAGTTAGCCAGACTTCTACAACAAGAAGAGAGGGCCATTCTGCCTCATGAAGAGTTGTTAGAAACCATCAACTTAGGGACAGAGGAGGACAGGAAAGAAGTAAAAGTGGGTGCCAACCTGGAACCGAGTGTCAAGGAGCGCTTAATACAGTTGTTGAATTAATACGTTGAAATCTTCTCCTGGTCTTACGAAGACATGCCAGGGTTAGACATAGATATTGTGGTTCACCATCTCCCTACAAGAGAAGACTGTCCACCGGTCAAGAAAAAGGTTCGCCGAATGAGGCCTGACATGTCTGAGAAGATTAAGGCTGAAGTCACGAAACAATTTAACACCGGCTTTCTGGCTGTTACAACCTATCCATAATGGGTTGCTAACATTGTGCCCGTACCCAAAAAGGACGGAAAGGTCAGAATGTGCGTGGACTATCGGGATTTGAACAGGGCTAGCCCTAAAGATGATTTTCCGCTGCCACATATCGACATTTTGGTTGACAACACAGCTCAGCACAAAGTATTTTCTTTCATGGACGGATTCTCGGGCTACAACCAGATCAAAATGGCGCCCGAGGACATGAAGAAAACAACCTTTGTTACACAATGGGGTACCTTCTGCTACAAGGTGATGCCGTTCGGACTGAAGAACGCAGGGGCAACCTATCAACGCGCCATGGTAGCTTTATTCCATGATATGATACATCATGAGATCGAAGTTTACGTAGACGACATGATATCTCGATCATAGACAGAAGAAGAGCACCTTGAACATTTCCAGAAGCTGTTTGCCAGGTTGAAGGAATATAAACTCAGACTGAATCCAAGCAAGTGCACTTTCAGAGTTAGATCTGGTAAACTTCTGGGATTTATTGTCAGCAACAAGGGCATTGAGGTCGATCCTGCTAAAGTAAAAGCTATACAAGAAATGCCTACTCCTCGTACTGAAAAGGAGGCTAGAGGATTCTTGGGACGCTTGAACTATATTGCGAGGTTCATCTCTCACCTGATATCTACCTGTGAGCCAATTTTCAAACTGTTGAAGAAACATCAGGTAGTTGAATGGAACAATGATTGTCAATTGGCTTTTGACAAAATCAAGGAGTATTTACTAGAACCTCCTATTCTGATGCCACCCATCGAAGGAAGGTCGTTGATCATGTATTTAACTGTTTTGGACAACTCAATGGGGTGCGTACTGGGCCAACATGACGAGTCTGGTCGAAAAGAGCATGCCATTTATTACCTTAGCAAAAAGTTTACCGACTGTGAGACTTGCTACTCACTGCTCGAGAAAACTTGCTGCACTTTGGTATGGGCTGCTCGCCGGCTAAAGCAGTATATGTTGTCTCATACCACTTTGCTGATTTCCAAAATGGATCCAATCAAGTATATCTTCGAGAAGCCTGCTTTATCTGGAAGAATCGCTAGATGGCAGATGATCCTGACTGAGTATGACATCCAGTATACTACTCAAAAATCTATAAAAGGGAGTGTAATAGCTGACCATCTAGCTCATCAAGCCGTCGAAGATTATCAATCTATGAGATTCGACTTCCCTGACGAAGACATCATGACTTTGGACAACATCGAAGGTAACAGACCGTATGAAGGACCTGGACAAGGATCCCGATGGACCCTGTACTTTGATGGTGCTTCAAATGCACTTGGCAACGGTATCGGTGCGGTACTCATTTCCCCAGAAGGTTACCATACACCTTTCACTGCACACCTTTGTTTCAGCTGTACCAACAACATGGCCGAATATGAAGCTTGCATCTTTGGTCTCAAGGCTACTATAGACCTAGGGATCAAATCTTTGGTCGTATTTGGGGACTCGGCTTTGGTTATCAGTAAAGTCAAAGGAGAGTGGGACACCAAACATCCTAATCTTATCCCATACAAAGAACATGTCCTGACTTTGTTGCCTCATTTCGAGTAGATTACTTTCGAGCATTTCCCGCGAGAAGAGAATCAGCTGGCAGATGCTCTGGCTACGATGTCTTCCATGTTTAAACTCAACTGGGATAACGAGGCTCCCCAAATTACCATCGAGCGAATGGATGAACCTGTGCACTATCATGAGATTAATACCGAAAAAGTAGTGGAACAACCCTGGTTTCATGAAATCAAAAGGTATCTCCAGACTAGAGAATATCCCGAAGGAGCTTCCGTCAATGACAAAAAGTTCTTAAGGAGATTTGCTGCCAAGTTCTTCCTAAGAAATGGCATCCTTTATAAACGCAGCCATGATTGTGTTCTACTTCGATGTATGGACAAAGCTGAAGCAGAGTTGATCATGACTGAAATACACAGTGGCACATTTGGCACCCATTTGGGCGGACATACAATGGCAAAGAAGATTCTAAGGGCAGGCTATTACTGGTCTACCATGGAAGCTGATTGTCATCAACATTCCCGTACTTGCCATAAATGCCAAGTCTACGCCGACAAGGTATATATTCCTCTTGTTCCTCTCAACGTTCTGACAGCTCCTTGGCCATTCGCAATGTGGGGCATTGACATGATTGGAGAGATCAAGCCCACGGCGTCCGATGGACACCGCTTCATCTTGGTCGCTATTGACTATTTTACCAAGTTGGTCGAAGTAACTTCCTTTGCCTTTGTTACAAAGAATGTGGTTGCCCGCTTTATCAAGCAGAATCTCATATGCCGGTACAGTGTCCCCGACAGGATCATCACAGACAACGGTACAAATTTGAACAATACTATGATCACCGCTCTATGCGAACAGTTCAAGATTTATCATCGCAATTCATCTCCCTATCGGTTGAAGATGAACGGTGTTGTTGAAGCTGCAAACAAAAACATCAAGAAGATCATTCAAAAAATGACAGTTACCTACAAAGACTGGCATGAGATGTTACCGTTTGCTCTGCATGGATATCGTACCACGACACATACTTCAACAGGGGCAACCCCATTCTCTTTGGTGTATGGCATGGAAGTTGTCCTACCGATGGAAGTTCGGATTCCTTCCTTAAGGATTATGAAAGACGCTGGTTTGAGTGAAGACGATTGGATTCAGACCCGGCTTGATCAACTCAATTTGATCGACGAGAAGCGACTTACTGCTGTTTGCCATGGTCAGACGTACCAAAAACGGATGATCAAGGCTTTCAACAAGAAAGTAAGGTGTCAGGTATATCAAGTCGGAGATCTTGTAATCAAGCGGATCATCTTGCCGCAAAGTGATCCCAGGGGCAAATGGAATCCTACTTACGAAGGACCTTTGTGATCAAGAGCATCTTTTCTGGTGGGGAAAAGATTCTGACCACCATGGACGGTGATGACTTGACACACCCTGTGAACACGGACATAGTCAAAAGATACTATGCATAAAATAACCCGACAAGTCGAAAACCCGAAAGGACGGCTTGGGCAAAAATGAGCATCCCGGTGAACCAAAACCCCAAAAGGGCGGTTCAGGCAAAAATTAGGGATAAAACAAAAAAACTGTACACCCGGCAAGTTGAAAACCCGAAAGGGCGACTTGGGCAAAAAAGGGTTTCCCGGTGGATCGAAAACCCGAAAGGGCGATTCAGGCAAAAGTTGGGGAATTAAAGCGTATGACTGTGTGTCGTCGGATCACTTTAAGAACAATCTCTTTATCAAAAAGCTCCGAGCTTCTGATCAACTTAGTCATCGGCGGACAAAGCAACGAATGGACAAGATATTCAGAGTTGTGAAGGCCATAACAGAATGGGAATCCCATGGAATTGTTACACATAGCCATCTTTCTTTTGTATAAATTCTTTTCAATTTTTACGACAACATTCTCTTACTAGGATGTCTGTCTCCTTTGTACAAAGATACTCACGAAAGTTAATACAGATACACTTCCAAGTGTTGAAATTTACGTGCCTTTCTTTTCTTTTTACACTTATGTTTATTTTGAAAACGTCCAATGTTTTTGTTAAATAGGCATATGCATTTGAATATAATCATTGCTTACAAATAAAACGTATGGAGAAAGTATAGTTACTGATAGGTGGGAGGAATATGAAGATATATTTATGCCCTTTCAGAAGAAATCCCCTATGATACATCATTCGGATCCTCAACAGAGTTGGAGTATATTTCCCCAGCGGAGTTAAACTTCAAGATCCTCAGCAGAGCCAAAGCTTTCTAAAGCCGGATTCCCCAGCTAAAGTACATTCCAAAACTTAATTCCCCTCAGAGTCAAGATCCCCAGTGGAGCCCAAAACCCTGAAAATCCTACCCCCAGCGGACCAGAATAGTGAACATTCTCCCCATAGAGATATTTCCCAGCAGATTGAAGATTCTCAGTCTTACTTCTCCAGCATAGGTCTCATAGGTTTTGACTTCCCGGTAGAGATTTCCAAAGTTTTCCTTATTCCCCAAGCAGTCAGCAGTCAATAAGGATTTCTCATCTTCAGTAATCAAAGATTTTTGGAATCCCCAGCTTCGGTCATGGATTTATTATCCCCGGCAGCAATCAAAGATTTCGTTATCTCCAACTACCAAGATTTATCTTCCTCAGCAAGACAGCTACTCATCTTACATGCGCATCCATTGCATTCATATATCATAAACATTGATGAAACACAATTTATTGCATCATACATATCATGCAACATAACTTTGTATTTAGCTAACATGTTATCCTTTTTCAGGATAAGATCAAAAGGCCATCATTAACAATTATTCAGATACAGTACAGATACACCCCAAACACGGCGGTCATTCTATTACTCATTCAAAACTTCAAGTCAGATACAGTACAGATACACCCCAGACACGGCGGTCATTCTACTACTCATTCAGACTTCAGCAATCCGATACAGACTAGATACGCTCCAGACACGGCAGCCATTCTATCTCTCATTCAGATTCAATTATCAATCTCAAGTTCAAATGCATTCCAAACACGGATACCATTCTGACCCTTACATCAGCAATTTGATTCCCTCAGTGCAGTCGCCACGGAAGTCATTCTGTCACTCATTCAAATCCCAGTTACAGTATGGATACACCCCCAGACACGGCGGTCATTCTACTACTCATACAGATCTCAACTTCAGATACAGTCCAGATACGCTCCAGACACAGTTTCCATTCTGTCACTCATTCAGAATTTATCCCCCAGCACACAGTTGCTCCATACACAGATATTTCTCTGTTACCCAGATACAATACAGATATACTCCAGGCACGGAAGTCATTCTGATATTCATTCAACATCCAAATACAGTTACAGCTCAAATACGCCCCAGACACGGAGGCCATTCTTTTGCTCATACAAACTCAGTCTCCAGATACAGCTCAAATGCATTCCAGACACGGATACCATTTTGATCCTCATTCTTCTGACCCACAACATTGTAGTTAAACAAACATTCTTGGATGGCATCTTTAAGCCCATCTCCAGCAATATTCTGCCATCTCCAAATGGCATCTTTAAGCCCATTCCCGCACCTATGTTTTGACGAGTGCAAATTTACGGGCACTCTAGTGTCCAATCCTCTTTTACCTTTGAGTCGCGAAAGGCAAGCCTGTCAATCTAACTCTTCAGGTTCAAGAAGATTGAACATGGGCAACTGTTGTACCCCAAAATTTTCCCTCTCATTTCATCAACAATTTCTCATCACAAGACTCTTGGAGTTCAAGATCAAGCTAGGGTTTGCTCTGCTCAAGACACCTCCTTGCACTGTTGACCTAAATTAGGGTTTGAGTTTGCACAGGGATTTTTTGACCTACAATTCCCAAAGTGACTTTCATACTTCATGTTGGGTTCACAAGTTTTCCCATACCAAGTTTCAAGCCTTGATTCAAATCTTTGCCCAGTCAATTGGACAGTTGACCTAAAAGTCAGCTGTATTGGGGAAAAAGTCAACTGTGGCCAATTGACAGTCAAACCTCATGAAATTTGACCCACATCAATATTATGAACTCATATGAACCATTTGATCAAGTTTGGATCACAATTCCCCAAGAAATTTGATCAGATCACCAAAAGGGCAAAATGGTCATTTTTAGGGTTTTGACTGCACAAAGGCAATTTTTGACTGTTTGACCTAACCAATGGCAAACCAAGCTCACATATGGACTCAAGGACTCAATGACTTTGTCTTGAACCATTCAATAAGTTCAAAAGATCTCAAATGCATAGGATTGACAGATGAATTTTTCAGTCAACTGATCAAAAATTGACTGTACACTGAAAAGTCAAACTTTGACTTTTTGGTCAAAATCAAGTGCCAAGATTTATTATTCATCAAAACATGTCAAATTATGAAACTTGTTCATCAAGAAACCCAAAATTGCAAATTAGGGTTTAAAATGGAAAAATTTCATAACTTAGAAATTTTCTAAGTTATGAAATTTTCTTATTTTTTCCTAACTTTGTCCCATTTTTTCACCAATATGCAAATGGACTCAAACAAAAATTGCAACATGAGAGATGGAGTCCATCACAAAATATACAACTTTGATTCACAAAGTTTTCTCAAAGAAAGCTTGTATCTCAAGTTATGATTTTTGGAACAAGGGTACCTAAAACTTTTAACTTAGAGAAAATTTGCCCTAATCTAGGCAGGATTTTGACCCATCTTCTTGGCCATTTTTCACATAGTTCCACTTGGAGTTTCAAGTTGCATTACAAATATGGATTATAGTACATGTTCCAAGATTTCCAAATTGTCAAAGAACTCGTCAAACACCCTTGTGGTTAGAGAGAATTGAATTCACAAAGTTGGCAAACACTCATTTTTGTTCATGGCCAAGGCATGTTCGTAGCAACTTGAATTTTTAAATCAGCTTGTGTAATGCTAGCTTGCAGGCCTCAAATTCAGTTTACACACCTTAATTTAATGCATAACCATTGAGTTGAGGGATTATTTTGTTCATTTGGGCATTACATGCAAGTTTAAGCCTTAAGTAGAAAAAGGCAAATTACCATTTTTGCCTAATGTCACTTTATGTCAAAAGCTAAATCTTTGAGACATGGGGCCAGATCTTTGAGGCAAGATTGAGTCCACAAATTCCAGTTACCAAGAACCAAAGATGCAGCATGATAGGCAGGCTTGGACAGGTCTATAACATCATTTGCATTTTCTTGCTTCAAGTAGAAGAAACATTGCAAAACATACACCAACCCTCATTTTCTGTTAACATAAGCAAAAAAAAAATTTGCATACAGTTTCCATACATCAAAACAAACCTAAGGCACGACTCATTCATCCCTCAAGCCTTCTCATACTTAGAATCCCTGTTTTGCTGCAAAACAGGGCAAGTTCTGCAAACTTCAAGCCATAATCAATTCCTATCGTGCGTTTTGTCCAAAAGGGCTTCAAACACCTTCCATTCCATCCACCTGAACTATCCCAGACCTCTATTGCAAGCTGTAACACCTCTAACCCCCTTTGCCATTTTCATTTTAAAGCTTTACAGGTGGAGTTCTACAGCACGATTCAGTTTGTTTCAAAGCAAGCCAAGCATTGGAGAAGCTTCCTTGGACCTCAGGCAAGCTCAACAGAAGCTCAAACACTATTGAAGGTTGCTGCATTTCCCTACTCGATTCAAACTAAAACAGGTATTTCATGGACTTCTATCTCTCTATTTATGAATGGTTAGGCTTAGGTCTGTGAATGAAATATGTTGTACTCATAGCCCTGAAGCCACACATATGCTCAGCTTTCATTTATATTAAGTGTGCTAGGAGAATTTTAGCCATGAACATGTGAAAAAAGCTAGGTCAGATTTTAGGGCCAGAGAAATTCTCTTTGGTCTTTGAGAGTTAGATTTAATGCTTTATATGGTTAGATTCGTGTTTAAATTCTCTACAAGTTTCATGTTTTAAGTTTTGTCAAAAGATTAAAGAATCAAAAGATAGCATTTGAACCAAGAAGCGCGCGTTTGGTTGCTGTCTCAAGGACATGGATGAAGCAATGTGGGATGGGCTTGGATTTCTCACTTTTGGCACCCTCCATTTACTGAATGCACCCCCTGACCCATTTGATTGAATATTTGTCATTTTCATGTTTTTATTTTTTATTCTGACTTTATATTTTTTTGTTCAAATATAAAAAATGCCAAAAATAATTTTCCATATTTTTTCATATTTATTGCATTTTATTAAACATATATATGTAAATAATCTAGTTTCTTTTTATTCAAACCCTAAAAAATAATGTAAAAAATATACTTATTTTCCATTTATTATTTTTATTTACATTTGAAAATATTTTTTGAATATACACTTTTTTTGTAAATAATTAATTCTTTTATCTTTGTATATTTAATATGATAAATATATATATACTTATATACTTTATTTTATTAGATAATTAGGACAAAAAATACAAAATAATAAATTTTTATTTTTATTAATATTTGACATTAAAAATACTCTTCTCTTTTACAATATACTTTTATTTTTGCATAAATTAATATATATTGTATATAATTAATAAATATTGCCATTTATTTTAAAATTAGGGTTTTGTCCTAAATAACCAAAATAATTAAAATTTAACTTTTTTTTTATTTCACATTAAAAAATCCCCTTTTCACATACATAAAAAATCTTTTTTTGCATAATACAATTTTATTTGATATTTATTTAATTGTGTTTATTTAAATGTTAAATATTGACATGTACATTCGATATGGTTGTAATAACTTAGAATTTATTTCTTTGTCAAATATCCCCAATTCAAATTTGTACCCCCTCCCTATATCATGTTGTAATAGTGTAGCATTTAAATTCTCACACATTTAAAAGCTTTCAATTATGCCATGCTTAGACCTAGGGTTTGTATGCAAATAAAATCAACAAGTAGCTTGACCTAATCCAAGATAAACATGCATGAAAAACAAACACAATGCACACTTGCACCCCTAGGGTTGCATGCACTTGTTGCCTTCAAAAATAAAAGGGCCATGGTTGCATGTCAAGTGCTTTGGCAAAACAAAAACAAAACAAAAGATCATAGTCCCTCGATGACGCTATCTTAGTTGCCTAAAAAATGATCAAGTCCCTCAAGAAAATTGCCAAAGATACTTGACACTATTGCTATCATGGTCTATACGATGACCCGCGCCCATCCCGTTTAACATCCTAACACAAGGTTGTTCACCAAATACAATGGTGAAAAAACACTGTTAAAAGGATTAAAAACATAAGAAAGATCTTTGAGTTAAAATAGGGTAGATAACTCTTAGTTACTTGATCAAGCTTGCAAAAACATCCTTGCTACTTTTCAAAACACACTCCACAACACAATTTCAAAACCCTACTTTCAAACATTGAAAACTTTTCAAAAGACAAAAACACCTTTGTATACATTCAAACAAGAATCATTATAAATGTTGCCACAATGATGGCCTCTTTTCAAAACATCTTTCAAAATCACACACAAAGCACCATTTCAAACAATTGAAAAGCACCATTTCAAACAATTGAAAATCAAAGCAAGTGATCTAAGAAAGTAACTAAGAGCCCATGAATAACCATGGATAGAAAGGGTTCTAATACCTTCCCTTTCTATAATCTACTCCCCGAACCCAAGAAAACATCTCAAAGGTCTTTCCTGTGCTTTTTGACCTTTCCTTAGGATAAAATAAAAAGTCAGTGGAGACTCTTGCTAAACCGAACAAGTGCGAAAACAAACGCAAATCCCAAGTCAGTTCTCCCACCGTATCACAGTTGTCAACCAAAATTTTTAGAAATGAATATTTATGGTTTTCATCATTTGAGAAAATATCAAGCATTTTCAACCAACAAATAACATGCATTAAGAAAAGTCTTACTTTCAAGGAGAAATTTGAAACAACATTACCTCACTCTTGATGGAACAAAATTTGAACTCACATATGTAAAATACTCAAACAAAGAGTTAGAGCAAGAGTATAAAGTGAAAGAAACAAAGTAAAATTAAGCAACATTGGAGATATCAATGATCCCCAATTCCCCATGTGTGTTGAAAAACGGTTCGGTTGCAAGAGGATTTGTGAAAATACCGGCAAGTTTATTTTTATTATCAACATGCTCAAATACAAAATCCCCTTTTTCAACATGACCATGAAGGAAATGATTACGTATCTCAATATGTTTAGTACGAGAATGCAGCACCGAGTTCTTGGTTTGATTAATGGCACCAATGTTGTCGCACATGATAGGAATACATGAAAGTTTAATGTCAAAATCAAGTAATTATTGCTCATGGCACAAGATTTGGGCATAATAACTACCGGTAGCCACATATTCCGCCTTGGTCTTTGACAAAGCTACAAAAACTTTCTGTCTACTATGCTAACTAACCAAGGATTTTGAAAACATGTGACAAGTTCCACTAGTACTTTTCATATCCGATTTGCAGTGAAATCAGAATCAGAGTAGCCAACCAAGCTATAATATCTTCCTTTAGAATACCAAAGACAAAACTTAGAGGTACCAATAAGGTATCTAAGAATACGCTTAACGAATTTTAAGAGCGACTCCTTGGAAGTCAATTGATATCGTGCACACACGAAAACACTAAACATAATATCAGGCCTAGATGCTATAAGATATATAACAGATCCAATCATACCTCTATACTTCTTGACCTCAACATCCTTACCCTTTTCATCTTTATCCAAAATTTTCATTTGTTTCTATAAGTGTGTCAATTTCCTTTGCACTGTCCATTCCAAATTGTTTCACTAATTCGAGTTGCTTAATTTGAAGTCCAAGAAAGTAGTTCAAATCCCCCATTAGACTCATTTAAAACTTTCTCTGCATAATCTTAGAGAACTCCTTGATAAGATGCGTGTTAGTTGATCCAAAAATAATATCTTCAACATAAATTTGAACAAGTAAAATATGTACGTTTAATAAAGAGAGTAGTGTCTATCTTCCCTCTAGAGTATTCTTGATCAAGCAAGAACTTGCTAAGTCGATCATACCATGCTCTTGGGGCTTGTTTAAGACCATACAAAGCACGTTTTATCTTTAAAACATGATTATGATACTCATAATTTACAAAATTGGGAGGTTGTGAAACATACACCTCTTCATTTATGTATCCGCTAAGGAGTTCACTTTTAACGTCCATTAGATATAATTTGAAGTTCTTAGAGCATGCATATGCTAGTAAAATTTGTATAGCCTCGATTCGGGCAACCAGAGCATAAATATCCTCATAATCAATGCCTTACTCTTTATTATACCCTTGAGCCACTAGTCATGCCTAATTCCTTGTTATTACACCATGTTCCTCAAGATTATTCCTAAATACCCCATCGTGTGCCTATAACTTGATGATTTTGTGGACGAGGGACAAGGTCCCAAACATCATTTCTTTCAAATTGATTCAATTCTTCTTGCATGGCCATAAGACAATGCTAATAAAGTAAGGCATCCTTAGCATTTTTAACTTCAACTTGTGATACGTACGGGTGGTGATAATAGAAATTACTTATCTTAAAGTGTGTAGTTACCCCTTTGGTAATGTCAGTAATAGTATTTTCAATAGGCTGATCCTTTGAGGTTTTTCACTCTAAAGGAAGACCATAATATTCTTATTGACTTTGGTCATCATTATTCATTTCTTGTTTGTTATCTTCCTTCTTCTCAACTCCCATTTCTTTAGGTTGATCAACTAATTTTCGATGTCTTTGAGTATGTCTTTGGTACATGCACCTACACCATGAAAAGAAATACTTTTCTCAGCACTACTTGGGAAAGAATCATCAAAAGGAACATGAACCGAATCTTCAACAATAAGCAATCTCTTGTTATAAACTCTATATGATTTACTAGATTATGAGTATCCAAGAAATATACCTTCATCGACTTTCACATCAAATTATCCAAGATTATCCTCTCCATTATTTAAAACAAACATTTACATTCGAATACATAAAGATGAGATAAAATTGGTTTTCTACCTTTCAAAAGTTCATAAGGAGTTTTATCAAGAATGGAACGAATAAGTATTATATTCAAGATATAATATGCCCTGCTAATAGCATCGGCCCAAAAATATTTTGGTAGACCATAATCATTGAGCATTGTTCTTGCCAACTCCTCTAAAACACGATTTTTACGCTCCACAACACCATTTTGTTGTGGAGTTCTAGGAGCTAAAAGGTTATGTTCAATACTAAATTCATCATAATATTCTTCAAAGAGGGGGTTTTTCAAATTCACCTCCATGATCGCTTCGGATGACAATAATTTTAGAATTCAATTTGTTTTAGGATAACTTGGCAAAACATGTGAAAGTCGCAAATGTTTCATCTTTGGTACGTAAGAAAATAGTCCAAAAAAATCTAGAGTAATCGTCTATAATTGCAAAACCATAGTAGTTTCCACCTATTCTTTTGGTCCGTGATGGTCCAAATAAATCCATGTGAAGGAGCTCAAGAGGTCTTGATGTTGAAATAACATTTTTAGATTTACAAGCGACTCTTATTTGTTTGCCCTTTTGACATGCATCACATAGGTTATCTTTTGAAAATTTTATTTTAGGTAGACCAATTACTAAATCTTTTGCAACTATTTTATTAAGTAGATTAAAGTTGACATGTGCCAAACGTCTATGCCATAGCCAAGAGTCTCCACTCATGGTAACAAGATATTGGGCATTATTCAAGGAAACTTCTCTTAAGTCAAGCATATGGATATTATTTACCCTCACACCATTAAACATACAATCCTTCATTTAACATGTACTATCATGAAACAATATTTGGCAAAAGGTACCTTATACCCATTGTCACACAATTGACTAATGCTAAAAAGGAAATATCTTAGGCCTTCAACTAACATAACATTTGAGATACTAATAGTTGAGGAATTACCTATACTACCTTTTCTAAGTATTTCACATTTGTTATGATCACCGTAGGATACATACCTTTCTTCTTCGTCACAAAGTCGGAGAATAGAGAGATGTATCCCATCACGTGTCTTGAACATCCACTATCACGAATCAATTTTCCCGTCGCAGCGTCAAGACACTCAACCTACAAAATCAAACAAAAGTGATAGGTACCCAATTCTCATTGGGTCCATGGGAGTGAGCGAAAGAATTTTTGCATTTGGGCAACCATTGGAAATTTATTTTAGGAACTAAAAAGCACCTATATTTTCATTTTTCAATAGCATGGACTTTCTTGCAACAATAGTGACAAAGCAACCTATGATATGATTCCATTTTGCCATTTGAATCCTTATTAATCAAATTATACTTTATATAAGGCTATTCAAACTTAGAAGAATTGATAGCAAAGGTGACACAAGGTTGTGATGCCATGTCAACTTCGATTTTAATAGTACTCACCTCTTGTTGTAAAATTTGACAAGTTTCACAACCGAACCAACTTGGTTCCTGTTGTACCCCAAAATTTTCCCTCCCATATTCTTCAAGATTTATCAAGAATCATCTTCAAATGGTTCAAGATTTCTCAAGGGTTGCACAGTCCAAATGCCTCATAAGCCAGTCAAAATTAGGGTTTTGGTTCTTGCAAGGAATTTGAGGTTTTCAATGGCTCAATCAAGTCCCACAGGCCTATTCATATTGTCAAGCATCTACATGTCAAGTCTCAAGTCTCACAATGCCAGTTTGCACAGTCAAAAGCCCTATTTGGTTCACAATCAACTGCAGGGGTAAAATGGTCATTTTACAGTCAAAAGTCAGAATTTTTGGTTAAAATCTTATTTTGAGCTCCCAATCATCATTTGATCAAGTCTTGATCATGATTCCACAAGAATGGCTCAAAAAGCATCATGATGTCAAAAGTTATTATTTTTGGACAGTAGAAACGTCTACTGTATCTTGACCAAGGCATAACTTTTTCATGGTTCATCAGAAAAATCCCATCCAATGCTCATTTTGAAGGGGATGACATTTCCTACAACTCATCTTCATATTCAAAGTCCAAGAAATGCTCTCACAAAAAGTTATCAATTTCTACATTATAGGTCAATTTCAAAAGTCAACAAAAATGCACTTTAAGTCAAAGAGCATAACTTGAGATTGGTAAATCCAAATGACATGGGACCAAAGGTATTGATTATAGGACTTCAAGACCTTTCCAAAATGTCAAAGAACATGTTAATATAATCAAAATTGAGCAAGATATGCATTGGAGAAGTTGGGAAATTTTTGTGAATTTGCAATAGTCAACTTTGCTCAAAACACTTTGTTTTTGCTAATGGGCCTCAAATTCCTTCTTGAAACATTGTCCAAGGCCTATGCAAAACCCATTGGGATTATTTGAATTTATTTTATTATTTTTTATTAATTATTTGGATTTTTAATCAATTTTAATTCATTTAATTAATTTAAATTGTAGGAAATTCAAAGATATGATTTCTCAATCTTTTTGTGAAGCAAAAGTGGTCAACATATGCTGGAGATTTCGTGTGCCAATCAAGGATGTCAAAAACTCCAAATTTAGCAACTTTCTTCAATCAAAAAGATTGAAAAATATTTGATTTTTCAATCAAATATTGAATCATAATTCCATGGATTTTTGGTCAAAGATTTAACCTAAATTCAGTCCATTATATATACAGAACCTAACCCTAATGCATGGCACGTGAGAATTGCTGCAGAAAGCCATAGCCAATATTGAAAAAAATCAAAGAAAACTTGAAATCTGTTTGCTATCTTCCAGACCAATTCAAGGCGTTTCAGTGATTCAAACACATTGCTAGAACTTCCAGAAACGTGTTAGAATCAAAAACAAGTGATAAGGCCTAAGAAATCGCTCTACACGAACTCACGGTTTGCTTACTTTTTCCATAATCGAACCTCATGATTTGTGAATCATTAACATGATTTCTTGTATGTTTTGTGTTGCTTGAATCCACAGGAAGCTTTTGGCATAGGTTAATTGCATTGAAACGCCCAGAATCAGAATTTGCCATTAACGAATTTTAGGTTTCTTGAGTTCTTGAATTAGGGCTTTGCTGTACAGGAAAAATCAGACCTTGAGAGACCCATGGTTGAATTCGTGGAGACAAGACAAATTGAACCCAATCATCGCGCCATATTTATATTTAGCATAGGCCTAATCGCTATTATTCGTGGATGCATGTTGTGGGGGTTAAAAACCCCCGCTATTTGTTTTTATTTTGCAGGAACAATTGAGGAAGATGATGACGCGTTGGTACACCATTGGACAATTCAAAAAATGCGCGCTTGTTTTTATGTTTACAGCATAGGGATTAGTTTTGATATATTATTTTTATTGATTATCATAATATCAAAGCGTGCAGGTTGGCTCAGTGGATGGTGTGCTGGCTGTGTATCATTGGGACCTGGGTTCGATTCCCAGGTCCCCCAAACCTTTGTTTCTATTTTTTCTTCTATGTTCACATGCAGGCTTCATGAAAGGCTCCACCATATACCTCTAGCGCTCAGCATGCCATGTGGCCACAATCATAGATCCAAAGGCCAAAAGATGCTAGACACCATGCTCCCCAGTCAAAGAAAGCGTGGGCAATTACCAAAGTCAAACAGACTTGTGTGCTTATTAGGCCAGATTGCTAACAAACCTCCGTATTTGGGCCATCACCCCCCCTGGTTTACTATTTTTTTTATTTTCTTTTTCCTTTTAATTTCTTTTATTAATTACCATTATTATTATTTAACTCACAAATTAATTAATTTTCATAATAAATTCAGACCATTAAAATGTAAATATTTTTTATTATTATTAATTATTAATTTCACTTTAATTCATTATTTTGTAAATAAATACTAATAAATTGATTTAGTTTAATTAGGTTTAAATTTGATTTTTTCACAAATAAAATTAACATAGAATTAGGTTTTACTAACTTTCAACTTTTAATTTCTTTTATTTTTATTTTCATTTAAAACATAGAAACATAAAAAATACTTTTTCTTGTAATTATTTAATTAATTAGTAAATTAGGTTTAATATTTAATTAAATGCAAAAAAGGACAAATTTCTTTCTTTTCTCAAAAAGGGTCAAAACCCTAAGACTCGTCCCGATTCAATTCTTTCGCGCGCATATTTATTTTAATTCATTATTTTGATTATATTTATGTATCTGCTCCGAGAATGTAATAGATAATTAGGGCTTTTATCGCTTTCTTTATTTTCCCGCAATTTATTTTCAAGGTTTATGTTTTTGGCGATGTAAATACCCGACGCCTTGTAATAGCGTAGATTCACTTTCCGCAATTTATTTTCCGCACAATTATTAACTGTTAATTATGCATGCAAGACTTGTTTGAAAATAAAACCAACTCGTAGCTCACCAATAACATGTACAAGATAATTTAACATGAAACCTGACACACGTGCACATGCCACTCCTAGGGTACGCCTCACTTGGTTGCCTCGACGTGGTCATTGAGTATATGGTGTTTTAGAGGTCGCCATCCTGTCTAAAGATCAAGTTGCCTCGAAACGGTTACCTCAGATAAAAAGGATCTAGGACATTAGGGTTACCGCTAAGGCGTCCTACTATTGCTTTGGTGACCACATGTCCCTAAAATCGAATTGACCCGAATAACTCCAACGACGGCGCTACCTACTTCTCAATAGTGGGATAGTACTGTCTAAAGGACATTTACACAGCTTAATTTCTTTTGAGTAGGTAGAGGTTCTTAGATACTTGCTCTTTCAAAATAAAAACAACTTTTCGCACTTACACTTTTCAAACAAAAGTTTTCAAACAAATACTTCACACACTCTTGAGGACAGATACAAGAGTTAAATTGAAGTTTTCAAATGAAACTTTTTTCAAAACCCACAAACACAAGAAAAGCAAACATTTTTGAAAACATAGTGAGCAAGTACCTAAGAGCCCGTGGATAACCACAAATAGAAAGGGTGCTAACACCTTCCCTTTCTATAATCTAGCTCCCGAACCGAGAAACATCTCAAAAAGGAATTTCGTTGTGCTTTTGTCCTTTCCTTGTTGGAGAAAATAAAAGACGGTGGGGACTCTTGCTTACCGCGACATTTCGCGAACCAGCATTTCAAAACAGTCAGTTCTATTTCCACCGATCACAGAACTGGCGACTCTGTTGGGGATTCCTAAAAAGTGAGGTGTACCTTAGGATTAGACCATTCTTGTTTTCAATTGCTTGTTTTGTTTGCTTTAATATTGTGGGCTTGTCTTGGAGTTTCATAGATCTTAACTCGGATCTGGGGGATACCTTTTAGAAGTAGCAACAAACTGTGAGGGAACTGTGCGGGGTATACCGACGTGGTTGAAGCAGTTGCTACATTGATGTGGCACTTTGGTGAGTACCGGTAACCCTTGAGTCAAGTCAAGAAGAGTACGGGGCCGCCGCGTAGTGTCGTGAAGCATCAACTGACCTTAGAACCTTACTTGACCATCCTGGCCTCTTTAGGGGTAGTGAGATGACCGACTTTGGTGCAGTCCGAAGTTGGTAGATACTCGATACTACACTCATTGAGGGTTGTTTTCTTGGAATATTTTGGTCGCCAGTTAAGTGGCTAAATCAAAACAATGAACATAGAAAGCAATCCAATGATATTGAGCTCCTTAGAACCCGGTTATTATTCATAGGACAGGTTTTGAGCCAACCAACTTCAAGAGGGTAGTACCTAAACTTCATGCTGGCCTAAACTCTAAGGTCTGTCTTGTATGACTTGTGTGCCTTCAAACTTGAACTACTTGCACATTCTTGTTATCTGACAACATGAGTTCCTTGCAGGTTTTGTTTACAGTCCTTAATCTGGGCTTATAAAAGGGTTTACTTACATCACTCCAAGCATAGCATAACATCATACCATCATACCATTGCATACATCCTGCATAAGGACTAACCCATTTCAAGGATCTCAAGGGTTTGTGGTGCAGGTCATGATAAACCAAATGTCTAGTAAGGGGCAAAGGGGATTTATTTTCCTCTAGCCAAGGTTGTCAAAGCACGATAACATGAGTCAGGGGCTATGACCCACTCGATATGGTGAGCTTTGACTCTTGAAGAAGGACTCTCAACAACATGAAGTTCCTTCAATCAAGCTACCCAAACTCAAATTCTAACAAATTTTCTTGTTTACCCCGCGAGATCCTTGAAAACATTGCATACATGTATCATACACATAATTGTATTACAGGTACCCTTTTTACCGGTCACTTATCTTCTTCGCTGTTTATTTCAGCAATCATCATATCTTCTGAACCTACTACTGAACAAGCTATCAAGGCCCTCCAGGCCCAGAACGCCCAGAACGCCCAGTTCCAAGAGTTGGTCATGAGCTTAGCCCAGGGTCAACAAGAGTTGAAGACTCTGATTCTGAAGAAGAAGAAGAAGAGGACTGTGCTGTTCAACACCGGACAGAGGTTTGGAAATGGACTCCAAAATGAGGCTGATCTGGCTACTTCCTCTATAGGGAAAGATAGTCCCCAAGGGGGAAGGGTTCCTAGTCCCGTGGTCTCCGACAACGAGATAGATTTCAATGACGAACAATATCCTCCTGCCGAGGACAGGTACAAACAGCTGGAGGACCGCTTAAGTGCGATGGAGATTCAACATGTGCCTGGGTTGGACTTTGGAGACCTAGGTTTATCTTCTGGGGTGTTGATCCCACACAAGTTCAAGGCACCTGCTTTTGCAAAGTACGACGGAGCTTACTGTCCTAAGCTGCATCTCAGATCATATGTAAGGAAGATCCAACCGTATACAGCTGACAAGAATCTATGGATCCATTTCTTCCAAGATAGTCTTTCAGGGACTCAACTCGAATGGTTCTATCAGCTGGATGGAGCCAGTATTCGAAACTGGGAGGACTTGGCTACTGCATTTTATAAGCAGTATCAGTACAATTCCGACCTCGCTCCTACGCGTACCCAACTCCAGGGTATGTCACTAGGGACGGGTGAAGGATTCAAGGAATATGCGCAAAAGTGGAGAGACCTTGCTGGAAGGGTGCAGCCACCTCTAACTGACCGTGAGCTTGTTGATATGTTCCTGGGGACCCTGTCTGGTCCATTCTTCAACCATCTGATTGGGAATTCTTCTGCTGGGTTTACAGATCTGATTTTGACTGGTGAGAGAATAGAAGCTGGTATCAAGTCTGGGAAGATACAAAAGGGTGACTCCTCGAGCACTGAGAAGAAACCATTCAAGAAAGAATCTAGTGTTGTATATGGTTCAAGAGGGCAGAATAGGTCTGAACACCGCCAAGCTGTCAACGCGGTAGTTATTTCAAAACCGGCCAGCGCTCCTCAACATCGCAACCAACAAAGGGAAGAGAGACCTAGAAGGCAATTTAGTCCCCTCAGCATGACCTTGTCCCAGATATTGCCACAGTTGCTGGAGACCAATCTGGTAACTCTAAGGGACCCTCCTAAGAATCCCAACAAGACACCTTCAAGGTATAACCCCAAAGCCCGCTGCGCTTATCATTCTAACAGCCCGGGGCATGCTACAGATGATTGTTGGACTTTGAGGAACAAGGTTCAGGACCTGATCGATGCAAAGGAGGTCGAGTTCGAAGCGCCCGAGACTCCCAATGTGATCACTGCTCCCTTGCCAAAACATGGCTAGGATTGAAAAAACTTTTGTTCATTCGAATTTTCAAGTTGTATTTTTCTTTGATTGTTCAAACATTTATCATGTCAAACTTTGTTATTTCATTAATGCATTACACATGTCTGTTTTGAAGTAATCGTGTTCACTATATTCAAATTGCTTTCATTTTTTTGATGTTCAAACTCTCGATTAAAATATTCTATGCCTTTTGAGGGAGGATGACGAAAACGATACCATGATCTTTACAGTATGCTTTTGAATAGACCCCGCTGCTGAGGTACAGGCATTGTTTCAAATCCTAAACAGTGGAGTTATAAGGAAGATAATCCCTCGTCAACCCCTCTGAGCCAAAGAAGTTGGAGTTTTTCTTTTCGAAAATTAAAACCCTTAATCATAACCTGGGGCAGGGTAGTTTTCTCAGCTGATCCAAATGTACAGCGAACAGCATCACAGGAGTCCTTCTAAAACAAAAGACAGTGATGGTTCCGAGTAATCATAAAGATAGGCAGTCGTTATCTATCAAAATAAAAGCCCAATAAGTCAAAACCTATGAAGGAGACTTAAGAAAAAACTGGGGCATCCCGCTGACTGTAATCACAAAAGAAACAGTTCAGGCAAAAAACGGGGATAATAAAATAGAAAAGAAAGAGGTCTTACAAACCCTCGACAAAAAGGAAATGACTGCCTGGTCAAAATAAAACGTTCAATATTCGAACCATCACCGGAATATCAGAGCAAGGATTCAAACAAAATCTAATGCACGATCAGCTGAGTTTAGGATCCAAGAACATCACGAAGAACGGGTGGGTACAAGTATATTTTGAGCCTTTATCCTTTGTTTCTTAAACCGTGAACCTCGCCACGTTATAACCCTTAAAAGTCCTAGCTGAAGCGTGGGTTAGTTCGAAAGCATAATGTTACAAAAGGTATCCTGACTCCTTAAGGCTCGCTGTAAGATCTTGAGTTGATATCACATTTTACAAAATTTGCTTGTTTTACTGAAAAATGCATTTTCAAAAACTTCAAGACAGACATAAGCTTTGCATTTTTGATATAACATTGTTCACATATGACTATCTGTTCAACAGCAGAGAAATTCGCACGACGAATATCTAGTGAACAAAAATCTTCTCAAGGATCACCTCAAGTGGAAAAACACTTCCAACCAAGGGGCAGACATGATCATGGTCCGTCATCTGGGGCAGTCCAGTCAAGATTCAAGGAATCTCTCAAAAATGCCAAATAGTCAGGGGCAAATCTCCGCCTGAGTCACTTGGGGCATTGGGCATGAATTCCAGCAACGAATCTTGCACGATTAAACATCTCCTGGTAGTATGGCAACACAACGCTACTAACAGTGGCCACTCCCTACATTCTGAGAGCGTGGACATAATCGAAAAAATACTACGCATAATCAAAGACCCGCTAGGTCGACTGGCCTAGGCAAAAATAAGGGCTTCCCGGCGAACTAAAAGGGTTCGGGCAAAAATAAGGGATGAATAATGAAAAAAATATGTACACCCGGCAAGTCGAAAACCTAAAAAGGCGGCTTGGGCAAAAATGGGTATCTCGATGGACTGAAAACCCGAAAGGGCGGTCCAGGCAAAAATTAGGGATCAAAGCGCACGACTATGTCCTGTCATCCCGTCACTTACCTACCAGAAGAGGATTTGTTAATCGGCAGTTATCAAGCTCCTCACAGGTATCTTCTTCTCCCACAGAAGCTGGGGCAATAAGAATTGTCTAAGCGATCTAGTTGCTCTGTCCTCCAGGTACAAGGTGGATTCAGTTGAAGAGTACGACCGAAATACCTTCACTCCCCACAACAAAAGACAGCAATGGTAGCTCTCATCACTGAGACTTGCAACTACGGATGAATCAACAATACTCTCCCCAAGCAGAGTTGGTCTCCCAGCAGCCCCTAAAAAGGCACAGTATCCCTAGCAATTTAGCAATACTCTCCCCCGAGCAGAGTTAGGCTATTGTCAGCCCTAAGGAAGTTGGGTATCCCCAGAAGATCTCAATATTCTCCAGCAGAGTATACACATGTTCCTAAGCCAGCATCCCCGACAGTCTTAATATTCCATACAGAAATATAAGATTGTTCCCCGGTGGAATACAGACATCCCAGTGGAGCCACTTCCCCAGTACAGTTCAAAAGTTTCCCCAGGAGAATTGAACCATCTCCCCAGTAGATTCTGGAAGCTTGTCCCCAGTAGATTCTGGAAGCTTATCCCCAGTAGATTCTGGAAGCTTATCCCCAGTAGAGTCTGGAAGCTGGTCCCCTGCAGAGTACAAATATCTCTCCCCGACTTTATTCAGAAGGGTATCCCCCACCAGAGCCTATAACTGGGTTATCCTCAGCAAATTACAACGGAAAGATCGTCCTCGGAGAAGTTCTTCCTATCCCTAGCGGAGTTCATCAAATCCTCCAACAGAGATTACCCATGGAATCCCCAGCGGAGTTATCATCAAAATCTCAGCGAAGTATCTCTTCCCACAGAGTAATTCCCCGCAGAGTAATCTCTTCACCAAGTTTATTCCCCAACGAAGTCATCTTCTACTACCGGTTTATTCTTGCAATCATCATCCCTAGTGGAAACGAAGAACTCTACTCTTCAACATCAGCCCAGGATTCAACAAACTCCCAGCATTCGTCAAGGATTTATTTTCCCAGACGAAAATACATTCATAAACATCACATTTTCATACATCATGATACATGCATATATGCATCATATCATATAATCTCATTTATATTGGGAACATCATTGCTTGATCCATATCATGCATTGCATATGACTGACCTTTACCTTTCAAGAAAGATGCAATTAAACTCTAAATCCAATCAAAGAAGACAAATCCAGTCAAAGAAGACAAATCCAGTCAAAGAAGACAAATCCAGTTCCTAAAGATTTTTCTGATGCAAACCTGTCAATAAAGACAAATCCGTCATTAAAGACAATCCGTCATTGAAGACAACCCGTCATTGAAGACAATTCGTCATTGAAGACAACCTGTCAATAAAGACAAATCCGTCATTAAAGACAATCTGTCATTGAAGACAACCTGTCATTGAAGACAACCTGTCATTGAAGACAACCTGTCAATGAAGATAGCCTGTTAATAAAGACAACCCGTCCATGAAGACAACCCGTTAAAAGAGACAACTCGTGAAAGAAGACAAAACCTCCCCTGGTTCAGTTAAATCGATTCCTAAAGATTTTTCTGAGATAACCTGTTAGTAGAGACAACCCATCAACCTTTGGAAGTTCCAGATTCGATACCTGTATCTAGCCAGGGCATATCTGTGAGTGACTGATTAGAGGTCTGCGCCTGTATCCAGCCAGGAAAGCTATCTCGATCAACCTTTTGAAGTTCCAGATTCGATACCTGTATCTAGCCAGGGCATATCTGTGAGCGATTGATTGTAGATTTGATACCTGTATCTAGCCAGGGCATATCTGCATGAAGAGTTTGAGGATCAACCCCTGTAACAGACCAGGAAATTATCTTTCATTCTCAAGTCAGAGGTCTACGCCTGTATCCAGCTAGGAAAGCTATCTCGATCAACCTTTTGAAGTTCCAGATTCGATACCTGTATCTAGCCAGGGCATATCTGTGAGCGATTGATTGTAGATTCGATACCTGTATCTAGCCAGGGCATATCTGCATGAAGAGTTTGAAGATCAACACCTGTAACAGGCCAGGAAATTATCTTTCTTTCTCAGGTACGCAAGTTCTCGCTAAGGAATCTCTTACGCGATCGACACCCCCGGATGACATCTTTAAGCCCATCTCCACAATTATCCGTTACACTTCTAAATGGAATCTATAAGCCCATTCCCGACAAGATTCTGTCACATCTCCAGATGGCATCTATAAGCCCATTCCCGACATCACATTGCTGATATTCTACTATGCGAGTGCAAATTTCTGGGCACTCTAGTGTTCAATCATCTTCCACCTTCGAATCACGAAAGGCACGCAAGCCAATCTACATCCTCAGGTCTAAGAAGATTGAACAGGGGAAACTGTTGTACCCCAAAATTTTCCCTCCCATATTATTCAAGATTTATCAAGAATCATCTTCAAATGGTTCAAGATTTCTCAAGGGTTGCACAGTCCAAATGCCTCCTAAGCCAGTCAAAATTAGGGTTTTGGTTCTTGCAAGGAATTTGAGGTTTTCAATGGCTCAATCAAGTCCCATATGCCTATGCATATTGTCAAGCATCTACATGTCAAGTCTCAAGTCTCACAATGCCAGTTTGCATAGTCAAAAGCCCTATTTGGTTCACAATCAACTGCAGGGGTAAAATGGTCATTTTACAGTCAAAAGTCAGAATTTTTGGTCAACATCTTATTTTGAGCTCCCAATCATCATTTGATCAAGTCTTGATCATGATTCCACAAGAATGGCTTAAAAATCATTAAGATGTCAAAAGTTACTATTTTTGGACAGTAGAAAAGTCAACTGTATCTTGACCAAGGCATAACTTTTTCATGGTTCATCAGAAAAATATCATCCAATGCTCATTTTGAAGGGGATGACATTTCCTACAACTCATCTTCATATTCAAAGTCCGAGAAATGCTCTCACAAAAAGTTATCAATTTCTACTTTATAGGTCAATTTCAAAAGTCAACAAAAATGCACTTTAAGTCAAAGACCATAACTTGAGATTGGTAAATCCAAATGCCATGGGACCAAAGGAATTGGTTAGAGGACTTCAATACCATTCCAAAATGTCCAAGAACATGTTCATATGATCAAAATTGAGCAAGATATGCATTGGAGAAGTTGGGAAAGTTTTGTGAATTTGCAAAAGTCAACTTTGCTCAAAACACTTTGTTTTTGCTAATGGGCCTCAAATTCCTTCTTGAAACATTGTCCAAGGCCTATTCACGACCCATTGGGATTATTTGAATTTATTTTATTATTTTTTATTAATTATTTGGATTTTTAATCAATTTTAATTCATTTAATTAATTTAAATTGTAGGAAATTCAAAGATATGATTTCTCAATCTTTTTGGGAAGCAAAAGTGGTCAACATATGCTGGAGATTTCGTGTGCCAATCAAGGATGTAAAAAACTCCAAATTTAGCAACTTTCTTCAATCAAAAAGATTGAAAAATATTTGATTTTTCAATCAAATATTGAATCATAATTCCATGGATTTTTGGTCAAAGATTTAACCTAAATTCAGTCCATTATATATACAGAACCTAACCCCAATGCATGGCACGTGAGAATTGCTGCAGAAAGCCATAGCCAATATTGAAAAAAATCAAAGAAAACTTGAAATCTGTTTGCTATCTTCCAGACCAATTCAAGGTGTTTCAGTGATTCAAACACATTGCTAGAACTTCCAGAAACGTGTTGGAATCAAAAACAAGTGCTAAGGCCTAAGAAATCGCTCTACACGAACTCACGGATTGCTTACTTTTTCCATAATCGAACCTCATGATTTGTGCATCATTAACATGATTTCTTGTATGTTTTGTGTTGCTTGAATCCACAGGAAGCTTTTGGCATAGGTTAATTGCATTGAAATGCCCAGAATAAGAATTTGCCATTAACGAATTTTAGGGTTCTTGAGTTCTTGAATTAGGGCTTTGCTGTACAGGATAAATCAGACCTTGAGAGACCCATTGTTATATTTAGCATAGGCCTAATCGCTATTATTCGTGGATGCATGTCGTGGGGGTTAAAAACCCCCGCTATTTGTTTGTATTTTGCAGGAACAATTGAGGAAGATGATGACGCGTTGGTACACCATTGGACAATTCAAAAAATGCGCGCTTGTTTTTATGTTTACAGCATAGGGATTAGTTTTGTTATATTATTTTTATTGATTATCATAATATCAAAGCGTGCAGGTTGGCTCAGTGGATGGTGTGCTGGCTGTGTATCATTGGGACCTGGGTTCGATTCCCAGGTCCCCCAAACCTTTGTTTCTATTTTTTCTTCTATGTTCACATGCAGGCTTCATGAAAGGCTCCACCATATACCTCCAGCGCTCAGCATGCCATGTGGCCATAATCATAGATCCAAAGGCCAAAAGATGCTGGACACCATGCTCCCCAATCAAAGCAAGCGTGGGCAATTACCAAAGTCAAACAGACTTGTGTGCTTATTGGGCCAGATTGCTAACAAACCTCCGTATTTGGGCCATCACCCCCCCTGGTTTACTATTTTTTTTTTATTTTCTTTTTCCTTTTAATTTCTTTTATTAATTACCATTATTATTATTTAACTCACAAATTAATTAATTTTCAAAATAAATTCAGACCATTAAAATGTAAATATTTTTTATTATTATTAATTATTAATTTCACTTTAATTCATTATTTTGTAAATAAATACTAATAAATTGATTTAGTTTAATTAGGTTTAAATTTGATTTTTTCACAAATAAAATTAACATAGAATTAGGTTTTACTAACTTTCAACTTTTAATTTCTTTTATTTTTATTTTCATTTAAAACATAAAAACATAAAAAATACTTTTTCTTGTAATTATTTAATTAATTAGTAAATTAGGTTTAATATTTAATTAAATGCAAAAAAGGACAAATTTCTTTCTTTTCTCAAAAAGGGTCAAAACCCTAAGACTCGTCCCGATTCAATTCTTTCGCGCGCATATTTATTTTAATTCATTATTTTGATTATATTTATGTATCTGCTCCGAGAATGTAATAGATAATTAGGGCTTTTATCGCTTTCTTTATTTTCCCGCAATTTATTTTCAAGGGTTATGTTTTTGGCGATGTAAATACCTGACGCCTTATAATAGCGTAGATTCACTTTCCGCAATTTATTTTCTGCACAATTATTAACTGTTAATTATGCATGCAAGACTTGTTTGAGAATAAAACCAACTCGTAGCTCACCAATAACATGTACAAGATAATTTAACATGAAACCTGACACACGTGCACATGCCACTCCTAGGGTACGCCTCACTTAGTTGCCTCGACGTGGTCAATGAGTATATGGTGTTTTAGAGGTCGCCCTCCTGTCTAAAGATCAAGTTGCCTCGAAACGGTTGCCTCGAATAAAAAGGATCTAGGACATTATGAAGTAGTGAAAAACACAAGAAGGGGGGTTGAATTGTAAAACTGAAAATCAATGCAATGAACAAGATATTTTTATCCTGGTTCGTTTGATCTCAAACTACTCCAGTCCACCCGTCAAGGTGATTTCGCCTCTCTCGAACGAGGTCTTAATCCACTATATTCAACTGAATATTACAGACTGCTTTAACAACTGCTAAAGCCTTCTTGATGCAAACCACAACCCGGTTTGTCAAGGAAACACTTTCTTACAAAGAAGATAAATCTAAGTGTGTGAATGTTTTCTACAAAACTGTATCACAACTGTGATGTATACACAACTTAAAGCTTAGAAACTAGATTGCTAAACAATGATTGAATAAGAGAATGTGTAGTGTTCAGCAATACTGAGAGAAGGAAGATTTTGATCAGCTTTTATGCGTGTAAAGATTTGGAGAGCATTAGCCAATTCAATCTTCAAAGTCTTGTTTATATAGCACTGAGATGTTGAACGTTGGAGCAATATTCTTGATTCAATGCTATTAACAAACTTTCCTTATCGAGCAGATCTTGTCTGGAATGAGGCCGTTGGTATTAATTTGCTTTCAATGCACAGTACCGTTGCTTACTTAATGCAAGTTCTGGCTTGGCTCATTCTGACTCTACTTAGCTGCTGATGAACTGTTGTGTTTCTTTATCAGAGTGTTGAGCGCAGTCTTGTTCATCAGGCTTCAGCATATACGTGATTTAATCTTCTGATTCTGACATTCTGATATGGCAACTTCTGATGCTGATGTCAGGAACCAAATTTCTGATGCTGATTAGGTGTGATCTTGCTTATATCAATCAGAGTATCTGCAAATCAGAACGTAATAACTTAGGCAGCAGATAGTTCATACATGAATCATTAAAATAATATATCTTTTCACTTTGTTATCATCAAAACTTAAACATAGGGTAGTAGATTCAAACTTTGTTCTAACAATCTCCCCCTTTTTGATGATGACAAAAACTAGATATTTTTAAATGAAAATAACGTGAAAAGGTATCAGAGAGATGCATGAGATTAAGAGGTTATCAAAGATAAGGGGTAAAAAGATATCAGAGTTGAGAGATACTCCCCATGAGTTTATTACTTCCCTTTTTGATTACACGTGTTCTTCAGGATCAGATCTTTTTGCCTTTCTTTGAACATCAGAGTATCAGAGTCTTTGACTATCAGAAGCTTTGGATCAGCATATCAGAGCAGAGCTTTTCTTGTCAGAGCTTAGCTTTAGATCAGAGTATCAGAGCGGATCAGAGCTTCATAGCTTTTAGTCTTCAGAGTGTCCAGGAGCTTCCTTGTACCTGTAGACTTTAAGCAAAACAAAAAAAAAACATTTTCAAGTATAATAGAGTTAGAATGTTTGAGAATTTCTGTATTAGTTAACCGTTATTGTTTAAAATATCATTCTTGTTCTCCCCCTTTTTGTCAGCAATCAAAAAAGTGTAGGTGAGTGCTAAAACAATTAAGATCAGAAAAACTTGTCATATTAAAAGGGTTCAGATCAAACAAAACATATTCAAACAGTGCATCAGAAAATCAAAGAAAACATGAAAAAGACATGAATGAAAAAAAACTAAGGTTGGGGAGGTAAGCGTGTGAACAGGTTCTCCAGCATGGCTTTGATCTGATCAGCAGTCTCATTCTGCTTGTGCACCATGCTGACAACAGTGTCAATCTTGCTATCCTGCACATCCATTCTTTCTTTCATCTTCTGGTCGTTTTCATCCATCCTCTGCTGCAGACGCATGCCATTCAGCTTCAGTTCTTCCAGAGTCTTCCTGTCCAAGGCAGCTTGAGAAGCATCAGAAGCAGGAAGCTTCTGAGAGCTTTCTGCAACATCTTCTGCTTGACTTGCTTTAGCTTGAATGGTCTTGTCTTCTTCTGGTTGCACCTTTGAAGCTAGCTGTTTCTCAGACCAAGGTTCACTATCCAGAGGGAGCACAACTTCTTGAGGCAGCATACTGTCAACTTCCTTCAGCAGCTTGCTGAAGTTCTGTTGTGCCTGCTCATAGTTGATATCCTGCAACTTGAGGGCTTCAGCACGTACCCAAAGTCTGAATTGTGACCAGAGCTGGTCAGAAGCAGCTGGGTCAATCATTCCAGGACAGACTTGCTTCAAAGAAGCAATCCATTGCTGCACACCTGTTTCAAAATCATAATACCAGAGCCAACATCTGGTTGTTTTGGTTTAGGTATGGATATTTTATGTTTCTGATCAGCAAGACGGTCAAGACTGGTTAAGTCTATGAAGGTCCTGCTGGGGTTTTCGGTGGTTTGCTTGGCAGCTGTTTGTTTTGGAGATGGAGTGGGAGAATCAGAGATTATGATTGGACTGTGTGGTGTTTTTGGACTATTTGGTGGTGTAGATTCTGGTGAAGATGGCAACTGTGCCAAGGTGATTGTTGTTCCACCTGGCAGCTGGATTGCCAGAGGTGATGGTTGAGGTGAATGAGGTTCAGATGGTTGAGGAGAAGGAGTTTCAGAGTGATGAAACTTAGGTTGAGGTGATGGTGGATGAATTTCTGGTTGAGGAGAGGGAGACGGAATTGCTGGTTGAGGAGAAGTTGTTGGAATTTCTGGTTGTTCAGGGATAAGGGGTTCTTCTGGAATTGATGAGAGTGGTTGTTGTTGTTCAGGTTCTTCAGCAGATTGCTATTGTTCTGGTTCTGGAGGAGGGACAATTTGTGGTTCAGAGTTTGGATTGGTGGAGTGATCAGAAGTGTGTTGATCAATGTCAGACAACACTTTGTCAATTGCTGATGTTGTTGAGATTGGTTTGTGACGTTTGGTTCTGGGTCTTCTGAGTTTTAATGCCTCAGAAGGGTCATCTTCTGGTTCAGTTTCATCTATTGTTGGGATGGGGATTGAGATTCTATGAGAGGTTGGAGGAGGAATATATGCTGGAATAGTAGAAGAATTTAAAACAGAAGCAGCAGATAAATTACCTCTTTTCTTGGGTGTCTGCTGGGATGATCCTTCTGAAGGTGCCTTCCTCTTCTTCGTCTTCTTCAGAGTCACTTCTTGTTGAGGTTGATGCAGGGCTTTGATAATCAGATTTGGATCTGTACCATCTGCCTTGCACGCATCTAAGTATCTGAGAACCACCTCTGGTTTAGATTCTATCTCAGAAAATAAAGGAAAGTCACTCAGAGGAACTCTTCTGCTGGTGATATCAGCAATAGGAGTGGCTCTGGGTTCCTTTTTGATATTCTCTATCAACTTCGTTTTCTTCAAGTTCTTCGCGTTCAGAGGCTTCCCAACTGTTGGTTCAATGGTGCTTAACTCTTGAGCTTCTATCAGATGCTCTATCAGCCTATTCTTTGTCAGAATATCTGATATCAACCTTCCAAAGGGTATCCAATCCCTCTTTGTTCTTTCTTTTTCCCTGGTTTCCTTCACACTTGTTCTGAGGTGGTTGAACAGAAGATGAGCCAAGTTGATTTTTACCTTCTGATCAATAAAGTAGATCAGAAACTGCTGATCCACATTTATGTAATCAGGGGAATTGGTTGGCTTCCTATGGTTGAAGCACCCCAGAATTATCTTAGCCCAAACTCTGTGATGATCCTTCAGATCTTTGATCTTGCTGCTGGGCACCCCATGGGTGAAAATCCTTGCAGCTATCACGCCCACATCAGCACATCTCTCAGCCATATCAACACAGCGAACGCCACCGCCACTGTAACCGATTAACCTTGCAATATGATCCTCAGTGATCACAATCTTCTTCCCCATAACGAAGGAGGTAACTAGATGCGTTGAAGCCTTGGCATGAATCCAGAATTCCTTGACTAACATAGGGAATGTTGGTCCAACCAACCTGTCAAAATACCTTTCCCATTTCTGTGCCCTAACTTCTTCTGTTAGGTCAAAACCGTTCTCCTTCAAGCTTCCAAAATCAATGATCAATTCAGATAACACTTCAAGATTCTTCACAGGAGTGAGGAGTGTTCTGAATGGCACTTGATACTGCTCAGATGATGCTTTCTTCTGAGGGCCTGCAGAAGCACTGCTGGAGGTTGCCATGTTCACACTAAAAGATTTTGAGAAGAAACTGAGAAAAAGAGGTTTTTCAAGAGATGAACACAGAAAAATGCAGAGAATGCTTGAGTATTAGTGAGAAACTGTAAAGAATTAGAATGAGAGATTAATGTGTTTAAATAGAGTTTCAGAATATTTTGAAAAAATAAACGTTTTTAAGAAAGAGAAAAATCATGATTGCATTTTAAAAGCATGATTACTTTTATTAAATGCTTGCTGATTTTGGGGGATTTGAGAAAGATACTTAAAAACGGTTACCAGACATGTGTCTCAATGCACCCAATCAGCGCTTTGCCTTCTCAGAAGCGTGCACGCGTTCTGCTTCAGAGATTTGCTGATGATTGGATGACACTTGTTTGATGTAGTGATCAGCACGTCTGTCTTTGAGCTTAGACTCTCAGATCTTTAGACTTGCATCTGATACAATCTGCATGTTCTATCTTTCTGAAAGAAGATTGATCAGAAGTTCACAGTAAAACAATTACATTCTGAAGGTAAATATATGGAATTAAAACATTTTCACTCTGGACAGACTTTCATGCTGAGATGTTTCAGAATGAAATTAAACCTATCTTATGAAAGGGGTTTAGTAAAGATATCAGCCCATTGATGGTCTGTATCTATAAATTTTAAGTTCAAAATTCCTTTCTGAATATAGTCCCTAATGAAGTGATGTTTTATTTCTATATGCTTAGCTCTAGAATGTAAAATGGGATTCTTACTTAAGCAAATAGCAGAAGTATTATCACAGAGTATAGGAATGTTACTCTCAAAAATCTGGAAGTCTTCAAGCTGACTTTTCATCCAGAGCATTTGTGTGCTACATCCTGCTGCTGCTATGTACTCAGCTTCTGCTGTTGATAGCGCAATTGTTGATTTCCTTTTGCTGGACCAAGAGATCAGATTTTCTACCAGAAACTGGCAGCTTCCAGAAGTACTTTTACGTTCCACTCTGTCTCCAGCAAAATCAGCATCGCAGTAGCCTACTAAGCTGTAATCACTAGATTTTCTATAAAACAAACCCAGATTAGTAGTACCTTTCAGATACTTGAAAATTCGCTTAACAGCTGTTAAGTGAGATTCTCTAGGATCTGATTGGAATCTAGCACAGATACAAACACTGAATAATATGTTAGGTCTTGAAGCAGTCAGATAGAGGAGAGAACCAATCATACCTCTGTAGACTTTCTGTTCTACATTTTTGCTTACCTCTTCTCTTTCCAGAATGCACGTGGGATGCATTGGAATCTTTGATGGCTTATATTCTGAGAGGTCAAATTTCTTCAGAAGATCTCTGATGTATTTGCTCTGATGAATGTAAGTTCCCTCTGGAGTTTGATTGATCTGAATTCCTAGAAAGAATTTCAGTTCCCCCATGAGGCTCATCTCAAATTCTGCCTGCATACACTTAGCAAATTTTCTTCCAAGAGAAGGATTAGTAGAACCAAAAATAATATCATCAACATAAATTTGACAGACTAAGATGTCATTCTTAACTGATTTACAGAATAGAGTAGTGTCCACTTTCCCTCTGGTGAATTCATTTTCTAATAGAAAGTTACTCAGCCTTTCATACCAAGCTCTGGGAGCTTGTTTCAGACCATATAGTGACTTCTTTAGTTTGAAAACATGTTCTGGATGTTTTGTATTTTCAAAACCAGGGGGTTGGTGTACATAAACTTCTTCTTCTATATAACCATTTAAGAATGCACTTTTGACATCCATCTGATACAGAGTGATGCCTCTATTAACAGCAAATGAAATTAAAAGTCTGATAGATTCTAACCTGGCGACTGGGGCAAAGGTTTCTGTATAGTCTATCCCCTCTTGCTGACTATAACCTTGTGCAACCAGTCGTGCCTTGTTTCTGATGACTTCACCTTGTTCATTTAGCTTCTTTCTGAACACCCATCTTGTTCCAATGACGTTGAATCCTTTTGGTCATTGGAACAACGTGGTGTTCAGAAATAAACTAAATGAGCAAGGAGAAGTCATCAGAAACAAGGCACGACTGGTGGCACAAGGTTATAGTCAACAAGAGAGGATAGACTATACATAAACCTTTTCTCCAGTCGCCGGGAAGAGAATTTGCTAAGTGCATGCAGGCAGAGTTTGAGATGAGCTTAATGGGGGAACTTAAATTATTTCTGGGCATTCAGATCAATCAGACTCCAGAAGGAACTTACATTCACCAGAGCAAATACGTCAGAGAAATTATGAAGATATTTGACCTCTCAGAATGTAAGCCCTCAAAGACTCCAATGCATCCCACGTGCATTCTGGAAAAGGAAGAGGTAAGTAAAAAGGTAGAGCAGAAGATCTACAGAGGTATGATTGGTTCTCTCTTTTATCTGACAGATTCAAGGCCTGATATTTTATTCAGTGTTTGTATCTGTGCTAGATTCTAATCAGATCCTAGAGAATCTCACTTAACAACAGTTAAGTGAATTTTCAAGTATCTGAAAGGTACTACTAACCTGGGTTTGTTTTATAGAGAATCCAATGAATACAGCTTAGTAGGATACCGTGATGCTGATTTTGCTGGAGACAGAGTAGAGCGTAAAAGTACCTCTGGAAGCTACCAGTTTCTGGGAGACAATATGATCTCATGGACCAGTAAGATACAGTCCACAATTGCATTGTCAACAGCAGAAGCCGAATACATAACAGCTGCTCGATGTAGCACACAGATGCTCTGGATGAAAAGTCAGCTTGAAGACTTTAACATATTTGAGAGTAACATCCCTATTTTCTGTGATAATACTTCTGCTATCTGTTTATCCAGAAATCCCATTCTGCATTCTAGGGCTAAGCATATAGAAATAAAACATCATTTTATTAGGGACTATATTCAAAAAGGAATTCTCTCTTTAAAATTTATTGACACAGACCATCAATGGGCTGATGTGTTTACAAAACCCCTTTCTGAAGATAGATTTAATTTCATTCTGAAACATATCAGCATGAAATTATGTCCAGAATAAGATGTTTTATTTGCATATTCTAACCCTCCGAATTTTATTATTTTCTATGAATATCTGACCAACTTGTGTTCAGAAGTTAGAAGTACAATTGCCTCAGAATCTATCTATAAAGATCTGAACTTTTCATTTCAAAGATAGAGGCATGTAGTTCACACCATCAAACATATGTCATCCTCTCACAAGCTACCTTCTGAGGCTGAACACGCATTCAAATTCTGAAGGGTCCAAGGCTCTGATTGGATGCATTGAGACACTTGTCAATGGTAACTGTTCAGTATCTACACGAAATCCCCTAATTTCAGGTTTCATTAGTTTAGTATAAGCATTACTCATTTTCTATTTCTTACTGATTAAGTTTTCAAAAGTGTTTATAAACTTAAAATTTACTATTTCATTCACCTCTTACTGCTTTCACTATTCTCTCTCGCTCTAATTTTTCAAAAACCCTTTTTCTCAGTTTTCTTCAACGAATCCGTGTGAACAATGGCATCCTCATCAAGCATCAAAAATCTCAATAGTGCTCCTGGTTCTTCTTCAACAGAACAGTATGAGGAGGCCATTAGAACACTGCTCACTCCGGTCGATAACCTTGAAGTTCTATGTGAATTGATCATCGATTTTAAGAGTTTAAAGGAAAACGGGTTTGATCTGTATGAAGATGTAACGACACAGGGATGGAACAAATAATTTGATCGTCTGTTGGGTCCAACATTTCCTATTCTTGTTAAGGAAATCTGGATTCATGCTACCTCATCCAACCACCAGGTTACGTCATATGTTATGGGGAAGAAGATAGTGATTACAGAAGACTTGATTGGGAAACTTATTGGGTACAATGGCGGTGGAGTCAGATGCATTGACATGGCTGACAAGTGTTCTGACCTAAAATCTATTTCTAGGGTCATTTTCACTTCTGGACAGCCATCCAGCAAGATAAGAAGCTTGAAAGATTATTACAGAATATGGGCTAGGATTATTCAGGGATGTATCAATCACAGGAAGCCTACAAGCTCTCCTGATTACAGCAATATTGATCAGCAGTTTATGTTATACTTCATTGCAAAGAAGACCAAAACAAATCTTCCACATTTGCTCTTAAGCCATCTAAGAACAAGTGTGAAAGAGACAAGAGAAGAAGAAAGAACAAAGAGGGATTGGATTCCTCTGGGAAGATTGATTTTAGATATTCTGACGGAAAACAGGCTAATAGAACATCTGACAAAGGCTCAAGAGATCAGCACTCTGGAAGCAACTGCTGGGAAACCACTAAATGCCAAGAATCTGAAGAAAATGAAGATTATTGAAAGCATTAAGAAGGAACCAACAATTGCTTCTTATGAGGTCATCACGCATAGGAGAATTCCTCTGAAGGATTTTACACTATTCTCTGAGATAGATGCTTCTCCAGAGATTATGGTCAGATACCTTGAAGCTTGCAAGGAAGATGGAATTATTCCAGAAATCAACATCTGTGACCTGCACAAGGTAGCTCCAGAGGTTGTGCTGAAGAAATCCAGAAAGAGGAAGGCAACAGGAGAAGGATCCTCTCAGAGGACACCCAAAGCTGCGAAAAGAAAGGTAACACATCTTTTGTTTCTGTTGCAGAATCTATAGTTTTTCCAACATCTGAAACCATTCCCCCTCAACCAATAGAAAATATCTCACCACAAACATTTGAGGATTCTGACATAGAGTTTGATCCATCTGTAACTCGTAGCAGTTTCTTAAATGAACCTCACTCCCCCAATCCAAATCCAGAACAAAAGCAACCAGAACTTGCAAGAGTTCTCTCTGATATTGAACTGTTTGATCAAGACTTTCACTCACCAATCCCAGAAAATCCAAATATCCAGTCTCAACAACCAGAAAATCCACACCCACACTCTCCACAATCAGAACATCAAAACGTCAACTCACCTCAACCAGAAAATGAAAACCCTCTCACTCCTCAATCTGAAAATCCAAATTCTGAAACACCTGAACCAGAAAATCAACATGCTACCGCAAACCAACCAGAAGACTCCCTTACAGACTCTGATACCACTACCCCAATTCCTAGAATAACAGAACCTCTTATGGTTCGTTTACCTCTCTCCATCCATGATATTCCAGAAATACCTTCACCATATGATTCCACACCACCAAACAATCCTCACTCACCAATCCTGATTTATGATTCTCCTACTCCCTCACCAATTAACCATCCAGCTGATCATCTTAGAACTGTCATTGATCTAGAAGCGTTGGACCATATAGCTTTCACTTCAAATAAAATTGCCATTCCCAAACCCAAACCAACCTTAACCAAATTATATGTTGGTAAGAACTTGTTGATTTTTGAAACAGAAATACACGAATGAGTTACTTCTTTGAAGCAAGCAAGTTAAGAGATTTCTAATCCAGCTGCTTCTGATTCTCTGTGGGATAGATTCAGAAAATGGTTCAACTCTTAATCCCATAGGCTAAAATAATTGAGCTATGAGATGGCTCAGCAGAACTTCAGTGATCAGCTGAAAGCCTTCAAAGACCAAGTTCTAAGTCACTAGGACAAGAAAGAAATTCTTCTGCTGGAAAATGCTCCCTAGAAAGAGCACCATCCTTCAAAAGCCATTGAACCAAGTTCTGATAGTCACCCTTTGGCTACTGCTCCAAAAAAGAAAATTGCAACAGAAGAAGTAGTTGAATCAGAAGAGGCTGTAGAGTGTTCTGAATGACATGCAACCTTTGAGGATACACCAGCTACGTCTCTAGTCATGCAAACTCTAAAAGAGTTGAAGAAGGAGAATTCTTTAATCCACGCAAGGTTGGATAAACAAGAAGACACAAACAAAGAGATAAGGGATGTATTGGATAAGCAAGAAGATACGACAAAAGATATCAAGGATATTCTGGGAAAGCATGAAGGATCAAGCACTCAGATTAAGAGCTTGTTGGAAGCGTTGTTCACACGACTTCCTCCTCCATCTTAGATTTTCTTTAACTTATATTCTGTATTCCTCATCTTATCTTCTTTGTTTCTGGAAAATGTCATTGCAGTCTGTTTTCAATACAAATCATCATATTTTTGACTCTGATTATATTGCTTTTTGATACCTGACAAAAAGGGGGAGAACGTAAGATATTTTCAATAACAGTATACCAGGACAAAGTCTCAAACATTATGAATATCTTAACTTCTATTTTTCTCTGAAAGCATGAACAAAAACATATTCTGATAAAGACAGAAGGAGATGCATCAAAAGCTCTAATGAGAAGGAACTTCAGGGAAGTAATTCATCTCTATCTGAGTACTCAACTCAGGGGGAGACTCTCTTAAGCTTTTTGTTCTGTATATTTTTTATTGAAAATCCTAGTTTTTGTCATCATCAAAAAGGGGGAGATTGTTAGAACATAGTTTGATTCTACAACCCTTATAAGAGTTTTGATGATAACAAACACAAAGAACAAATATGCACTCTAAATTTGTGTTTTATGTTGTACATAAGTTCTGACTGAAACGACATCAGAAGTTAAGACACAAAAGCTTTCAAGCTGAGTAATTAGAATGTTCTGAAGAATGATGATCAGAATTTGCACTAAAGTACAAGATATTCTTATTCTGAACAGAAGTCTAACGTGCCAACAAATCCTCATGTCTCTGAGTTATCAAAGTTCTGAAGTAAAGCAGCATGCAAGATTCCTAAGTTATGAAGCGTTACTTTTCCATTAAGGCAGTATCATATGCAACAACTTCATTCAAACAAGAATCTTCTCAATATGGAAAGTTTATTAAGTGTCCATTATCACGTTTCAAAGGGTAAATTGTTCACGATATTTTCCTCACGACTGCTCAACACAATCTCAAAAAGCTGTAAATATTCATATTCATTTTATATTCAAATTGTGTAATACACCACAATAGTGATACAGTTTTTGTAACGAAAAACAAATATTACACAGTAAATTTTTCTTTGATTAAGATATTTTCCTTGAAGATAAACCGGGTTATGGTTATACTCAAGAAGACTTTGGCAGTTTCCAAAGTAGATTTGTAATCTGTTTGATTAGTGAATTAAGTCCTCGTTGGAGAGAGGAAAAATCACCTTGGCGGGTGGACTGGAGTAGTTTGAGATCGAGCGAACCAGGATAAAAATCATGAGTCTATTGCTTTTGATTTTTAAGTTTCAATTCAACCCCCCTTCTTGTGTTTTTCACTTCTTCAATTAATGCAATTGATGTTTGTTCCTTTTGTCTAAACAAATTTAAATCTTCTAAGTCCTTAAAAACATTGCATCCACATATCATGCATCATATCTTGACAGGTTTTCCCCCACACGGGTTTCTCATTTTCTTACTGTTTATTTCAATAGAGATGGCTCTAGAACAAACTATCAAGGGCCATCAGACTCAAAACGCTCAACTTCAAGAATTGTTCCGGAACCTATCCAAGGGGTAAGAAAAAGTTAAAGCACTCCTCACTAGGGGCATGACCATGAAGAATCCCGAGGACAACAAGGATGACCAGTTGGAACGACTACAAACTAAGATAGCCACAATGAAGATCTAGATGATGGGAAAGATGGTGGGCTAGATGGCTCTTATCCAAAACTTGGCTCAGGGAAAAGAAGAGGTGAGAGCCTTCGTCAACAAACTTCATCAATACAGAAGCAACCGTATGAAACAAACAGTCGAGGATGGGGATCAAGTCATTAATTATCCCCCGAGGAGAAAAGAAGCTGGTTTGGTGGAGAGTAGACCTTTCCAAATTGCTGCTACATCAGTGTAAACGGAATGCATCCAATAGGAAATATACCAAACTCAACATCCCGATGTCACAAGTCTTGCAACACATGTTGAAGATGAATTTGGTCACATTGAAGGATCCTCCTCGGAATCCTAATACTGCTTCTCCCCGTTACAATCATGAAGAAAGGTGTGCGTACCACTCCAACAGTCCTGAACACGACACTAACCATTATTGGACATTGAATAACAAGATTCAAGACCTAATCGATGAAGGAGTGTTGGAGTTTACACAAGACAGTCAATTGGAGCTCTTCTATCACCCCTCAAAGGCATCCATATGAAGTGACGGTCTAGGTTGAGAAAAATTTTTTTATTTGAATTTTCAGTTATAATTTATTTGTTTTCTTAAACACTTATCTTTATGTCAGACTTTGGTTATTCTCATTAATGCATTGCATGTGTTGGTCTTGAATTAATCCATTTGTTTTCATCATACTCAAAACTATGCTTTTACTCCCTTTATGATATTTAACTCTTATTAAAATTTGCAAGCCTTTATAGGGAGGATGACGAAAACGATACCACAATCTCATACAGTGTGCTTTTGAACAGACCTTGCTGACGATGTACATGCATTATTTGAATTCCCAAATAGTGGAGTTACAAGGAAGATAATCCCTAGTCAACCCCTTTGAGCCAAAGAAGTAGGAGTTTTCTTTTTCTATATAAAATCAAAACTTTTAATCAGAACCCACGGCAGGGTAGTTTCTCAGTTAATTCAAAGGCACATTTAGTCGCAATCTTTCACTTCATACACAAACACGCTTCTGAATCAAAAGACGATGATGGTTCCTTTTGAAATAGGCGGTCATTATCTACCAAATGAAAAGCCCATTGAGTCAAAACCTACGAAGGAAACTTAAAAGCTGGGGCATCCCGCTGACTGTAATCTCAGAACTAGAACAATCAGGCAAAATTAGGTGCAATAAGTCCAAAAAAAGGCGCTACAAATCCTCGAAAAACATGAAAAATGTTGCAAAAATGACTGTCTTCCAACAAACTTAACTTGTCTGAACCATCACCAAAACTTCAATCCGGATTCAATAGGAGTTTCAAACGCACAATTAACTGAGTATAGGGCTAAAGAACATTATGAAGAACGGGTGGGTACAAATAAACTTTGAGCCTTATCCTTTGTTTCTTAAAACCGTGAACCATGCCACATTACAACCCTTCGAAAGTCCTAATTGAAGCATGGGTTAGTTCAAAAGCATACTGTTACAAAAGGTATTCTGATTCCTGTAAGGCTTACTCTAAATCCTGAGTTAAATTCACATTCTTACAAAATTCTTTTATCTGCTAAAACACATTTTCAAAACTTTAAGACAAGCATAAACTTTTCATTATTTGAATATTGTTGTTTGCATATAGTTACTTGTTTGACAACAGAGAAATCCACACGACGATTATGTGTTGAACAAAAAAACCTCTTTTAATGAGAAGAATCACTTCAAATTGGAAGACACTTCCAATGACAAATCTCCTATAAGCAAGGGGGCATGACATGTCACTATCCAACTCATCTAGGGCAATAAAGTCAAGATTCCAAGAATTCTCTCAAGAAAGTGTTGAATAACCAGGGGCAGACCTGCATTTGAATCACCTAGGGCATTGAACATGAATTCCAGCAAAGGGTTATGTACGACCAAGAAAACGTTTTCTGGCAGTACTACAACACTTACTACATGGAGCAGTGACAAATTTCCAACAAAGCCCTTTTCCTAGGGTGATCCCTAATTAAGATCCCATAGAGTCATCTCTATAAGGTTATCGCCACAGAATAATCTTCACGGACAAGGGTCCAAAACCCACAAGGCCAAATTCATGGATATCCCCACAGAATTACCCCTACAAATTTGGATCAATGCAATCTCCAGCCAGAGTTTCAACCTCCGGAAAACCTCTCCCCAGCTGATTTGATCTCAAGAAGAATCCTCGAGAATTTCTGCCGAAAGAAAACACCTCTCCAGCAGATTGGCAATAGGGTTTATTTCCTAAAAACGACAAGATTCCCCAGATTGAGTATGCCTTTCTGACTACTACAAATCAAGGGACCACATCCCCTCTTCCCCAATAGACTTTTCTACAATCCCCAGTGAGTTGCTGCAAAGCCTGAAAGCAATCATGATAACAATCAACTTCTTTATGCCTAAAAAATTGTTAACTCCCTTTCTCTCCAATCAAGAGATAACTCCCCAATAGAGCAACAGACAACTAAAACTCCTGAAATCTTTTCCCCAAGCAAGAATCAACACTCTCCATAGAGTTTCCCTCAAGCAAAATCAATATCCCCCAGTGGATTTCTCCTCAAAAAACAAAAACGGGAATCCCCAGTGGAAACATTCTAAAACAAGGTTCGAGGATGTGCATACTCTTCATTCCCAAACAGTAGTCCGCGAATTAATTTCCCAAGGCTCCCCAACATTTGTCAAGGATTTATTTTCTATGACAAAGTTACATTTCAACAACATCCATATTATATGCATACGAAACACATATAGCACAACCTCATTTATTTTGAGAACACCATTACACAGTGCATTTCATACATTATGGCATTACATACAACTAACTCTTTACCTTTTCAGGAAAGATCAATCAAACAGATAATTATCATCAATAATTTTCAATAGTTCCAGATTAATACCAGAAACAAGATAGGAAAACTATTTGTGAACGATTGATTGTAGATTAATACCTGAAACCAGACAGGACAACTATCTACATGAACTGATTGAATATTAACTCCCGAAATAAACCGGAGAAACTATCTTTCTTTCAAAGAGGTCAGAGATTAATACCTAAATCCAGATAGGACAACTATCTCAACAACCAACAAAAACAAGTTCCAGATGAATACCTGAAACAAGACAGGACAACTATCTGTGAGCGACTGATCATCTTGAAGCAATCCTACACAAGCTCCTTCTCATACATTCTTCTAGAAACGGTTCATATGCGATCCCGATACGGATGAAATTATGATACTCACCCTAGATTCCCTCTAAAAACAGTTCAGATGCGACCCTGATACGGATGGCATTCTAATACTTACTCCAGATTCCGTCTAGAAACAATTCATATGTGATCTCGATACGGATGACATTCTGATACTTACTCTAGATTTCCTCTAGAAATAGTTCAGATATGATCCCGATACGGATGATATTATGATACTTACTCCAGATTCCCTCTAGAAATAGTTCAGATGAGATCCCAATACAGATGGCATTCTGATACTTACTCCAGATTCCCTCTAGAAATAGTTCAGATGCGATCCTGGTGCAGATGAAATTCTGATACTTACTCCATATTCTCTCCTAGAAACGGTTCAGATGTGATCCCGATATAGATGACATTCTGATACTTACTCCAGATTCCCCCTAGAAACACTTCAGATGCGATGTTTATGCGGATGACATTTTGATACTTACTCCAGATCCTATTTTAGAAATGGTTCAGATGCGATCCAGATACGGCTAACATTCTGACACTCACTCTAGATTCTCTTCTAGAAACGGTTCAGATACGATCCAGATACGGATGTCATTTTGACACTCATTCAACACATCTTTCAGATATGAGTCAGATACGATCCACTTATGGATATTATTCTGATACTCATCCCACTACATCTACTGTTTCAGTATAAATCAACCAAATATTTATTCTAATACTTCTCCCAATTTTTACCAACAATCATCTTTGGAAGGCATCTATAAGCCCATCTCAGACAACTCTCCATCATATCCCCAAATGTCATCTTTAAGCCTATTCCCTACACAATCAACCACCACATCATCGAATGCAAATTCCTGGGCACTCTAGTGTTCAATCATCTTCCACCCTCAAGTCACGAATGACAGACTCGCCAATCTAACTCTTCAGGTTTAAGAAAATTGAACAGGGGCAGCTGTTGTACCCCAAAGTTTTCCCTCTCGTTTCTCAGAATTTTTCTCATTAAATTTCTACTGATTCAAGACTGCACAAGTTTGCTTTAATTCATAATCTTCGATTAGGCATCTAGCTTCCTTCGAGCAGGCTTGACTCAGGTATTTCGATTGAGCATCTAGTCCCCTTCGAGCAAGCTTTGGTCCACAAATATCATTTTGGGTATATGGCCTCCTACACGGATCATTATATTCACAAGTAGTGGCCTCCTAAATGCATCCTTCGATTCACAAGTAGTGGCCTCCTAAATGCATCCTTCAATTCACCAGTATTAGACTCCTAAGTGTGTCCTTCGATTCACCAGGATCATCCTCCTAAATGAATCCTTCGATTCACAAGCATGAGCCTCCTGCATGTTTGTTTTGATGCACAAAGCAATGGCTTCCCTTTATCCTAGCACCCACAAAGAAAGTGTCTTCCTGAATGCAAGCTTCGATTGAACAATGACCCTTTACATTCTTGCTTTGATTCACAAAGCAATGGCCTCTTACAGTGTTTGTTTCGATTCAGGAAGCAAGGGCCTCTTTCCTGCTTGTTTCAATTCACAAGGCAGGAACTTCCTTCATGCTAGAACCCACTTGGTATTGGCTATGTTCACACTAGCTTCGACTGAACAATATCTCCCTTTGAAATATGCTTTCTTCGATTCCACCCTTGAAAACCTTCACCACACATAGTTGGTGGCCCATACGAAGGACATGCATTGATGGATTTGAAGGACGTACCTGGATGACCCATTTGAAAGACAAAAAACCGGAACATTCGAAGAACAGGAATATGGCTCATTTGAAGCAATGCAAGTGGTTCATTGAAGAACATACATTTGGCCCCTTCGAAGGATGCATAAAGGGACCATTCGAAGGACACATATTGGTTGGGAACAAATATTGTTGTCTGAAGAGGAGTCTGATCGAAGGATGGATCTAGTTGGTCAAAACGAAAGAGTTTTATTCAAGATGCTTGCTGGCCAGAGTCCTTTGTGTTGCCAAGTCCAAGCCTGTTGCACTGGCCACAACACTCCAAAACTGCTACAAAGCAATCTTGCTATGCTGCTCCAATATTTGCACTAAATTGGCATACAAAAACTGCACCTCGAAAGCTACAAAAACAACATACTCAATTAGTTCAATTTCTTTTGTTTTCCCTCTCAAATCTCATCCAACTTCATCTATAAATAAGATGTTACACAACACATCTTAGGGGGGCTTTTGGTGGCTAGATAGAGAATTGTGAGCGAGGCAAAGAAAAGAGAAAACACTTACACACTCTCAAACTCAAAAAAAAAAACACCTTTGTCTTTGTTCCTTCGAATCCAAAAGAAACACAACACCTGTTTATTTTCTCTTTCGCATCCAGAAGTAACCCAACACTTTGTTCTTTCTTTCGAATCCAGCACAAGAAACACAAACACTTGTTTCTTTCCCTTCGAATCCTAGAGCATCCAGGATAATCACTCAAGGTCCCGAAGCACCCACTATAGATTCAAGGTAAGCCTTCTTGACTTCACCCCTTTCGTTTCAGGTGTCTAAATAACATTTTGCTTATTTTTCATTTTTTACCTTTTCGGTTGCTTTGCTTTTTTATCCAAGTATATGTTAGAACTAACCTGTATAGACTCAAAAGAAAGAAAAAGTTTTATGTGAATCGAAGCCTTAGGCTTCGCCCCTCACTGCTTCACAGTGGCAAACTAAAACCACGCGACCGGAACCTGTCATCAGGATGTTAATGAAACATCAATGAAGTCGCCACCGAACGTCTTTTATCCCGCCGAAAGGGAAAGGTAAACATCGAGAAAACCTGAAAAGGGAGAAATCACGGTCTTCTGGCCTAGAGATCGGGTAAGGGAGTCTGTTACGCGAGGGGAAGGTATTAGCACCCCACACGCTCGTAGTACTCTACGGTATCCACTCTTGTTGTCTAATCTAATGGGTGTGGTCAAAACCTATGTCTATGGCTTAAAGCTGAAAAGGGAATGCATGCGAAAGAAAAAAGAAAACAATGTAGGGAAAATAAAAAGTTGTGCTCGATCGGGCCCTACCCCAATGCCTACGTATCCCTTTTAAGGAATCAGAGCAGTCGTAGTTTGGCTTATATGTTTTGGTTGGTTTGTGTTTTTTAGTTAAGACAACAAAAACAATCAAGATGGAAAAACATCAAATGAAACAACAAACAAATGAGATGATAAAACATCGACTAAATAACAACATCGTAACATGTCAAAGATGGCGAAACATCAAATGATAAAACAACACACCTAACAATGACATTGAGAGTCAAAGCAGGATAACAAACATGTGCGATGGCGAAACATCGGCTTCAAACAAGTGTACGATGGCGAAACATCGACTAAAAGATGACAAAGTATCATGGCAAAGATGGAGAAACATCAATAAATCAGATGGCAAAACATCACACCTAAAAATGATATTGAGAATCAAAGTAGGATAACAAACATGTGCGATGGCGAAACATCGGATTCAAACAAGTATGCGATGGGGAAACATCGGCTAAAAGGTAATGAGATATCAAGGCAAAGATGACGAAACATCAATAAAACGGATGGCAAAACATCACACCTAACAATGATATTGGGAATCAAAGTAGGATAACAAACATGTGCGATGGCGAAACATCGGCTTCAAACAAGTGTGCAATGGCGAAACATCGGCTAAAAGGTAATGAGATATCATGGAAAAGATGAAGAAACATCAATAAAACGGATGGGAAAACATCACACCTAACAATGATATTGGGAATCAAAGTAGGATAACAAACATGTGTGATGGCGAAACATCAGCTTCAAACAAGTGTGCGATGGCAAAACATCGGCTAAAAGGTAATGAGATATCATGGCAAAGATGACGAAACATCAATAAAACGGATGGAAAAACATCACACCTAACAATAATATTGGGAATCAAAGTAGGATAACAAACATGTGCGATGGAGAAACACCGGCTTCAAACAAATGTGCGATGGCGAAACATCGACTAAACCAGGTTTAAAATCAAAGCCAAGAGGCACACAGATAAAGTAAGTTAGGTTTGTATCTTTTACCTTGAAGAAGGGTTTGAGTTTATTAGAGATGTCTTGTGATTTTCCAAGAAAACCATTTTTGTTTTAAGATGCATAATGCATAGAAAGGAAAAACAACTAAGGGAAACTAGCCTAGTACTATCCCTAGTGTTATCATACAATGGTTGACCCTAAGGTTGAGGATAAAGGAAAACCCTACCTTAATTAACATGTTAAAGGAATCTTAACAAAACTATCCTATAGGGAACATGCAATGAGAGCGAAGTCGTGATCTCAATTTCTAAATTGAGTGACTCATCGATCAACAATTAAAGAAGAAAAATAATAAACATCCTATAGGGAACATGCACTGAGAGCAAAGTCGTGATCTCAATTTCTAAATTGAGTGACTCATCGATCAACAATTAAAGACGAAAAACAATAAACATCCTATAGGGAACATGCACTGAGAGCGAAGTCGTGATCTGAATTTCTAAATTGAGTGACTCATCGATCAAAAGCAAACACAACACATGTATTAAGACAAAAACCAGAGGGCCTCCTGTCAGGTATCAGCAACAAAGGTTCCATCATGCAATCAGAGAACTATGCAACGTGAAAATAAAATAAGGGAAATAGTGCAATACCAAACGGATAAATATCCGTAGAAACTGAGCAAAAATAAAAGAAACCCAGAGAACTTCAAGCAAGCTGTCATTAGTAGACAAATCAAGTCAGAAATTACGCTATCAGGATGTAAGTAATGAGATTATCAGATATGAACAGATCTCATGGGCAATGTATAACATTCACAATCATATGTATATATCCTGCATGGAATATCAAACATGCCAAGCACAATAGTAGTACCAATATAATAAGTTATGTTTCACAAATAAAGTGAAACACAATAACCTCAAGCCAAAAATGGAAATTTTCTCAAAGTACCTCGCACATTCAATAACCAAGTTAGTATTCCATAAGGTGAATGATGACTCACATAAGGGATGGATGCAACATGATAAAGTGATAACAACATGATAACAATTATCAAACATTAGACATGATAGACAAGAGGAAACAAGCATATGCACAATTTGGTCAAAAGAATCAGAGGAATTATTGCTCCTTTCTATCACCATATTGAATTGACAATTGCATATCAATCAAGGATCATGGGAGCTTAAGAATAATACAATCACAGACCATATAGGTCAATAGCAAACATAATTCAATCATGTACAATTAAATCAACCACAGCTCACAAGCACAATAGAAGTGGGATCCCACATAGTTCATCAAAAAGGTTCAAATATTCAAACATGGGGCATTAAGTGAAATGAATTGAGTTATTATGGATAATCAGAATCAACATGATCATTAGGTGCCCAATTACAGGCTTCACTCAAGTTCATTGGCCATCAAACAAATTGCAACAAGGCATGCAACATTAATTGGGTACCTTCACTTCAAAAATACATCAAAAATAGAAAAAAGGATCAATAAATCAAACCAAAAACTTCTTAGAATCCTTGAAGTGTGTAGAAGTCAGGAAGAAAGCCTTAAGTTCATGAATGATTGAGGAGGGGATCAAATGAGACCCAAAGTTCAAGACTAGTTGGCAAAAACTACCAAACTAAATAAGTTTTCAAAATAATTTGTGGAAAAATGTCAAACCAAGTCAAATAATTCAAGAAAAATGGTTTTCAGATCCTCAACACATTCATGAACCATAATCAAGACTTGAATTGTATTGAAAGTCCAGGGCATAAGGGTATTGAAAGAGAAACTTGCACCATAAGCAACAAAACCCTAATTTTTTACTTTTAATCTTAAATATTGATTAAGTAAGATCAAAATTCAAACAATTCAAACCAAAATCATACAAATCACAAAGAAACCCTAAATGTCAGAATGCATATTTTTTCACATTTTTGAATTAAGGAAAAGTCAAAAATAAAATCAATTTCAAAAAAATAATCAATTAAACAAATAAACACATCCAAAACTGAAATTCTAGTCAAAAGTTAGAAAAAACATCCAACCAAAAATATATTCAAATGTTAGAATGAAAAAAAAACATGCATCCCTGATTTTTTTGAATTTTTGAATTAATGGAAGTATTAAAATAAAAATCAAACAAAACAAATAATAATTAAAATATTATTTAAGGGCAAAAATGCAAACCCTATCCAAAAGTGTCAACAGGGTCAAAATAAAAATATATTCAGAGTCTATGGTTGAAAACAAGCTTGTATGATTTTTTTTAGAATTTTTGTATTAAGGGAAGTATTAAAATAAAAATCATGAAGCAAAAATTCAAAATAAACTTCTCAAATTAAATTTCTAATCAAAAATTAAAAAAATTCTAAATAAATTTCAGAATCAAATTCTACATTATTTTATGACTCTAAGATATTTTTTGTGGAATTTTTAGATCAAAGGAACTATTAAAATAAAAATAATCTTTATCAATTAATTAAACCTATGAATTTTTAAACCAATCAAATCACTTTAAAAAATTTCAAAAAAAATATGACAAATACTAGAAATTATTATTGGCCGATGGTAATTTTTTCATGATTTTCGAAAATGTTTTGATCACAAAAATAAAATCATAAAATAAAATAAAATCAAAAATATGAAAAATGCATTAAAAATCACATGGACCAATCAGATCCATCCACGCCATCATCTTCAACCTCCAGACCAACTCAAAACGCGCGCAAGACTTGTTTTAGGGCTCATGTTCAGGTCCATCATACATACTCATTTCTCCACCAAAATCAATGATTCCAATCACAAATCAAAGTTCAAACTACCAACTCCATCATGCTTTTTACAAAATTCAAAATGATTGACCATGGAAATAGAAATCAGGGCAAGAAAATTGAGAAAATCATTAAATCATGAAAAACCAGAAGTTCACTAAATCGCATATGCTTCAAAATCAAACAAGTTTATACATCAGATGCAAGATATGGCCAACTATGAACATGATCACAAGCTTTAAATCGCATGAAACAAGCAAAATTATGGAGAATCAAGATCTGAAAATTACCTTTCGAGTTGAGAAATAAACTCAACTATGGCATCTGAAACAAAGCGAAAACCCTTGTCCCTTGTTTCTAATGCTCCAATGAAGTGAAAATGGTCATGAATCGAGCTCTGTAATGGAGAATAAAGGAGCTTCGAAGCAGAAAATTTTTGAGAGAGAGAGATTGCAGCTTCTGATTTTTGGAGAGAACCAATGTGTGCCGTCAAAGGGAGTGAAATATGGCTTATATAGAGTGATTGCTGAGGGTAGAAGGGTCTTTGAAAAGCTCAAGGCTGTTAGAATCAGAATTTATAAAAAATAAAAAAATGAAGATTGTCCAAATGGTGATGCGTTTTGTTTCTACTTATGCCCAGCCTAGAAGTCGTTTTGGTGATGTCATGTTGAGTGGAATTTTGAGCAAAGCATGTGCACTTGGTGACCTGGCTATGTTGATAACAATCAAAAGTGAAGTTGTGCCGAAAATATCTGCAACATGGGCATGGTTTTCCAATAATCTGGCTAGCTGACTTTATGCTTAGGCCATTTGAAATTCCTTCGTGCGGTTTGGATGCTTGAGGGGCCTTTCAAGAGATCTAAAAATATAGAACATCTTAGGGCTTTGAATTTTACAAATTGATGTTGTCTTGATGGAGAAATGATGTTGCAAACCTTAGGAAAAAATTGAAAATTGGCCTGCCTGGTCCGTGCGCGTGCATGGGCATGCATGGTGTGCCTAAAGCCAGCTTTGAGATACCAATTTTGAAGCATCACAACTCACTCAATTCTTGGCCAAATTGAATGATTCAAAGTTCAATGGGAAGTTCTCATGGGAGACTACAAAATTATCTTTTTAATTTTTCAAATTGAAGCTTGAATCACAAGAAATTGATTCCACAAAATGGCATGCCAAGTGTTTGATGAAATTACGCGCGTGGCTTGCACAAGAGAAGTCAGTTTGGCACTTAGCATTTTTTCAAATTTTAAGTTACTTCTTGAACAAGTTACACTCAAATTCACCCTTTCTCATGATTCAAAGATGAATTTGGGTATGGAATATGAAAAGAGGATGCTTGAATTGATGGTTTCCCAAAAGTCTACTTGGTCAACTCCTGATTTTACTGACTTTGGTCAAAATGACCAATTTGCCCTTTTTTTATTTATCAATTGAACCATTTCCAATCCAAATTGAACCTCAATATTTCAATCCTAAATGCTTAATAACATGTGGTGAACCATGGAAACAAGTTTGGGTGAAAAAGTCAGAGAAATCCTGATTAAATCCAAAACCCTAGTTTTGTGCCATGTGCTAGGAGATAGCTGATCAAGCTTCAAAACCCTAATTCCACTGAGTATCATGAGAGACTCCCTGATCAAATTTGATTCCAATGATGATAAGATAGTGATGCTTCATTAATTGGCTCATCTAGACCCCAATTACCTCAACTTGGACCAAACCCTAATTTTGGTTAACATCTTAGGAGACTGATGAACCATCTTCAAAACTTCAACTCCTCTGGACATCTTGGCCAATTTCTTGTACAAAGACCTTTCAAATGACAATGAGTTGTTGTAGCTTCCAAATCAAGACTTGTACATTGATCAATATCCTTGATCAAGCAAAACCTTGATTTGACTGGTGAATCAAAAGAGTGATTCCCCTTGTAATCAAACACAAACCTCAATCCTCTGATGATCCAAAGAGATGGGTAGAAAATATTGAGACGAGGAATAACTTTTGAGCTTGAAATATCCAAAGGTTTAGATGATAAGATTCCACTTGAGCAACTTGTCAATGCAATCAACCTTCAAAGCTTGAGGAAGACTTGATAACCAAAGAACTTTGATCCGATCACAATGTATGCATGTAATGCAATATGATATTCATGATGAAACATAAGCCTAAATTAAGAGGGTAAATTTTGGGGTGCAACAGCTGCCCCTATTCAAATATCTTCAACATGATAAGTGAGAAAAGTCACAACTTTCAAGCGTTCAGGGTTGAAGATGATTGAATACGAAAGAACCCAAAAATTTACACTCTTGAAGAAGAGAGAAAAAGGAAGCATAAAACCCCTAAGACATGTGTCAGAATGAAACTTGTAACGCAGGTTGAAGTAGAATGAAAACAAAAGAAGAGTAGACGCGACTAAACTTCCGGACAAGTGTGTCAGGGAAAAACTGGGCTTTAAAAAGGAGGAGACAAAACTCAAACTACAGAGTATAGGCGAAACTAAACTTTGGACAAGAAAGAGTACGCAGGTGAGGAGGCGAAACTCTGCGCTCGACCCAAAGCAAAAGTGGCTAGAGTGCGTGATTCTAGGAGCACTTGCTAATCTCAACTAAGATAGACAGTATGAAGGAACTGAAAGAATCTCAGAAATGAGGAACAAAAGCGAGACAGAACTCGACTCAATAACCAGTTAGACGAAACTAAACCAGATGAGTACCAGGACGAAACTGGATTTCACGCACGGGTAACAAGGTGAAACTCGACCCAAAGCAAAGTGATGAGAGTGCATGTTTCTCAGAGCACCTGTTGGTCTCAGATCTATGGATAAACAGTGACGAAAATTGATAAAAGAATCCAAGGAATAAAGAGACCAATTTAAACCAAGGACACAACATGAACACCGCACTCGATAAACGAACACCGTCAAAGGGTCCAAGGTACGAAAGCAAAAACGAGATGGAACTCGACTCAATAACTAGTTATGCGAAACTAAACTAGATAAGTACCAGGAAGAAACTGGATTTCATGCACAGGGTGAGGAGATAAAACTCGAGCTCATCCCAAAGCAAGGAGATTAGGGCGTACACCTAAAAACCTGCTGAAAGCGAATATCAGGACGAAACTGTTATTCGAAAAGGTGCATCAATAGACATTGGAATGAACCGGAGAGGGTAGTGAAGACTAAACCCGAGAAGACTGCGCCAAGGTGAAATTGAACTACAGTCAAGAGTAAACACTCAAACAAACAAATGATTGACGTCAAAAGGATATTGTTATGGGGAGGAAACTGAGATAATGAGGACAAAGACCTCGCTGGGGATTTGACCCAAAGTATTAGCGAATTCACAGGGGACAACGAAAACAAATAATGGCTTATGTTCCGATGCATGTTTGAATTCTTTTTTTTATAGCGCAATGCTCCATATAATGGAAATGCTACGCGTTTTGGTAGATGCAATGTGATGATGCATGTTTAAAAGTTCCATTGGGGAAGTGGCCAACTGAGAAGCCAATAACCAAGATGTCAGTATCTGTCATGACTTGCAAAAAATAAATTGCAAAATCCAAAGGAGAGGAGAAAATACGGGGAGCCGCTAGAGAGGGAACCTCAAAGAGATGAAGCTTTGCGGGTAATAACAACCGAGCAAACCGTATAAACAGGCCACAAACATTGAGAGAAGTTGCAAAAATAAATTGCAGACTTCTAGAGAAGATCAGATCGACACTGTAGCTTCTGGAGAAGATTAGACATTGAAGGACAAGACTAGGGCAAGACTGTAATCTCCGGAAAAGACAACGCGCGACCGTGTTGAGGATGATACCAAGACAACAAACCCGACGTGAGGGACGAAAACCTTTGTTGGGGGGACAGGGCTCTGCTGAGGAAACAAGACTCCACAGGGGATACAGAACTCTGTTGAAAATTCTCGTTGGATAGAGATTTTTGGAATACAACCATGGAAGGATCATGTAGATAGTCACACAGTATCGACCTTACTGGGGATAAGGGAAGATCTTAACATAAGGATGCCACAATCAGTAGATCGGCTGAGAAATGAGAGGCCATGGCGAGGGATCTTTGTTGGAAACTCTGTTAGAGGGTTGAAACTTCTTCAGAATGTGAGTTCCTACTTAAACGACTCCACTGGGGATGTGCAACATATCCAAACCTGAAGTCTTAGAATGAAGCTTTTAAAAGAAGATTCATGGGGCAATAAAACTTCGCTGCAGAAACGAAACTTCACTGGGGATACAAAACTTCACTGGGGATACGAAACTTCCCTGGGGATACAAAACTTCACTGGGGATACGAAACTTCCCTGGGGATAAATAGAGTCCCAATCATACATGGGCTCTGTCCAAATATTCCCTTCTTGACAATCATTAAGCTCTTTACAGGTGTTCAACATGTAAACTCTTTTTTTGATGTCAGGAAAATGTTTTGCATGCAGTAAGATGTTTATTTTGGGAACGACAGACCTGATGCGACGATTATTTAAGCCTTTGAAGTTGAAAATCTTAACAAGGTGTCGCATCTCTGTTGTGAATGAATCACTGGCTAGAGTGCAAAAATTTCAAAACTTTTCTTCCCCCTTTTTCGAAAAACGAGTCAAGATGCGGGTGATAAGATACCAACATGGATATATAACACATATTTTGGAGTTTTAAGAAAAGTTATCTTGTTGTGGTATGCTTTCGAGTTAAACCCTTGTTTGAGTTAGTACTTTTAAAGGTTGTAACGTGGCCTGGTTCGAGGTTTTTTTTAATAAAAAAAAGGTTTTTCAAGGCTCAAGTTATTTGGTGCCCACCCCCTTCATGATATTCTCCTGTCCTAAATTCAGTTGACTTATCACAAGCATTCATCTTTCAAAAGTATTTATAATGGTTGAGTGATCACAACAAATTCTCCAACATGATTGTCACTTGACTTTTGCTACTTTTATTTTTTTTTATATTGTTGTTCCTCTTCTTATGATGAAGATTTTATTGGATAATCTCTTTTTTTCTGGACTTTTAGGCTCTCTTTTCCTTAACTTTTGCCTGGACAAAATATTTTGAATTTCAAATTTGGGAGTCCAACGGGATGCATTAACTTTTGCCTAAGCGACTTGTTTTCAAGTTTTGACTTAGCGGGGCTTTTTGTTTCTTTTTTATTCATACTTTCCACTTAAGTCAATGTGACTTTAGGTCTTTGAACCTTTTATTTTATTTTCTTTCTTTCTCTCTCTCTCTTTTTTTTTTGAAAAAAACAGATGCATCATTCCTTGGTCAGCGAGGGATAACCATTATTGTATCGATTCAATCTCGACCTCAGAACTTTGTGGGGAAATGAACATCGTGGTTCAGACATTTTTCTGATCTCATGATGCGAAAAGATAAAATGTGATGATCCTCAGATGGGACATCCCTTCTGAAATTTGAATGCTTGGTCAAATGAACTGATCAACTACCCTGCCCCTGGTTAAAAAATAAGGTTTTTCGAATGAAAAAGAAATTCCTACTTCGAAGGCTTAGAGGGGTTAACGAGGGTCTAACTCCCTTATATCTCCGGTGTTTGGGGATTGAAACAATGCCTGTACATTGTCAACGGGGTTCTACTCAAAAGCATACCATTACAGTCATTGTTTTCAGCTAAACTCCTTCCTCCAAACTCTTGGTTAAGCAAAAGAGTTGGCACAGTTGGTATCAAAATTCCCGGAAAATGATTAAAGAGTGATACTAGATGGATTAAGTAAAATGCAAAAAAAAAAAATTTAGGCAAAAATATTCAACGCATCAAGACTGACATTCAACTATAAACAAAATCCTATATGCCGGCAAAGCTAAAACAATCAATCAAGATAACACATGAAAGTGCGGCAAAGAAACGTAATAAAAGCCGTTATGAGGAAGAACTATTTCCATCTAGGTTCGCCTATCTCGTCGACCTGCCATAATCTTGACATCACCCTGACCTATGACCTTCACCAACAGCACGGAGCTGTGAAAAAATGGCAAGGCATCCGCCAATAGAGTGAAAGAGAAATCCATCAATCATAGAACTAAACATGCCCCTTGCATAGTAGTAGTTGTGTTTGTTATCCACATTTCAAGCGATCAGCTAAACATGACTTAGATTACCATTTCCATGTAAGGCCCGCGAAGTTTATATGCACATGGTTATCAAAAATATTGGACATTTTTGCAAACAGAATAGTAAAAAGGGAGAAAAGGAACATATACGTATACTTGAAAGAAAATGTTCTATTGATTTTGAGAAATCAGCCTGTGAAAAAGGAATTTACAAATGGAAGCAAGAAATTATAAAATCAAAATAAACAAGTGTTTACAAATGGCAATGTGAATGTGAATATCCATCAAGTCCCGACTTTGCTATGACTCTTATGACCCTCATCTTCCTTCTTTCAGACAGATCTTTCTTGGATTAGCTTCGAGTTTATGCCAGGAGACAGAACGAAGGAAAGAAACAAAGGATCTCATGGTGAGCATAATCATTTGCTTTAAGTCCCTAACTTTTTCCTGAATCGCCCTTTCGTGTTTTTGATTCACCAGGACACCCTTTTTTTGCCTAAACCGCCCTTTCGGGTTTTCAGTTTAGCGGGTTTTTTCTTTATTTTTTTTATGCAAAGTAATTTTTGACTACGTCAACATTCACAGGGAGAAGGAAGTATTCTCCATCCATAGTCGTGAGCATCATCGCTCCTCCAGAGAAAACTTTTCTGACCACGAAAGGACCTTCATAAGTCGGAACCCACTTGCCTCTGGGATCTCCCTGGGGGAGAATTATCCTTTTTAGCACAAGGTCACCTGGCTTGTAACACTGAGGTTGTACCCTCTTATCAAAATCTTTCCTCATCCTTTGCTGATATACCTGACCATGACATACATCCGTAAATCTCTTCTCATTAATAAGTTCCAATTGATCCATCTGATTCTGTACCCATTCACTTTCATCCAGCTCAACATCCCTCATGATCCTAAGAGAAGGAATCTCTACTTCTACTGGCAATACTGCTTCCATGTCGTATACTAAGGAAAATGGGGTTGCCCCAGTCGAAGTATTCACAGTGGTGCGATAACCATGCAAAGCAAAAGGAAGCATCTCATGCCAATCTTTATAGGTTACCACCATCTTCTGCATGATTTTCTGGATATTCTTGTTGGCCACTTCGGCATCACTGTTCATCTTTGGTCGGTATGGGGAAGAGTTATGATGCTTGATTTTGAAGGACTTAGAAAGCTCTTTCATCATTTTGTTGTTCAAATTGGACCCATTATCAGTAATGATCTTTTCAGGCACTCCGTAGCGACATATAATATTGTGCTTAATGAACCGAGTTACCACCTTCTTGGTGACATTGGCATAGGATGCCGATTCGACCCATTTTGTAAAATAATCGATGGCAACCAGAATGAAACGGTGCCCGTTGGATGCAGTCGGTTCAATTTTTCCGATCGTATCAATTCCCTGCATCGCAAACGGCCAAGGGGAAGTCAAGAAATTCAAAGGTACGGGCGGCACATGCACTTTATCTGCATAGACTTGGCATTTGTGGAAAACCCGTGCATGATTGTAGCAGTCAATCTCCATGGTGGACCAATAATAACCTGCTCCAAAAAAAATTTTAGCCATGGTATGCCCGTTGGAATGGGTCCCGAAATCACCTTCATGTATCTCTTCAATGACTCTAGCTGCTTCTTTCTTGTCAACACATCTAAGAAGTAAACCGTCATGATGCCTTCTATACAACACACCACCACTGAGAAAGAACTTGGCTGAAAATCTTCTCAAGAACTTCTTATATGTAATGGATGCCCCTTCAGGGTACTCTTGTGTTTCAAGATATCGTTTAACATCATAAAACCAAGGGTTACCATCTAGTTCCAAACTGGCCTCAAAACAGAAAGCTGGCTCGCTCAAACTTCTGATAGTAATGGAAGGTGCCTCATTAGCCCACTTAACCTTGAACATGGAAGACAAAGTTGCCAGTGCATCAGCTAGATTGTTTTCTTCTCTGGGAATGTGCTCGAATGTGATCTCTTCGAAGTAAGGAATCAGCTTCATAACATGCTCACGATAGGGAATTAGGTTCTGATGGTGAGTCTCCCAATCTCCATTAATCTGGATGATAACAAAATTGGAATCCCCGTAAACTTTCAAAAATTTGATGCGCGGGTCGATCGCCGCTTCAATGCCATAAATGCAAGCCTCATACTCAGCCATGTTGTTAGTGCAATCGAAACAAATACGAGCCGTAAAAGGAATATGGTATCCCTCGGGGGAAGTAATAATAGCTTCGACGCCGTTGCCCATGGCATTGGAGGCACCATTAAATACAAGCGTCCAACGTGATCCCGGTTCGGGTCCTTCATCTGGGTCTGGTATGTTACAATCCCGTATATACACAATTTCCCCATCTGGAAAATAAAACTTCATCAGTTGGGATGATGAGCGAGATGGTCGGCCAGTACACTACCCTTAATTGCTTTTTAAGTAGTGTATTAGATATCATATTCAGTGAGTATCATCTGCCAACGGGTTACCCTGCCTGTAAGAGCTGGCTTCTCAAAAATGTACTTGATTGGATCCATTTTGGATATCAAGTAGGTGGTGTGAGTTAACATGTATTGCCTCAAACGTTTGGTGGCCCAGGCAAGCGTACAACAAGTCTTTTCTAGCAATGAGTATCTCGACTCGCATTCTGTAAACTTCTTACTCAAGTAGTAAATAGCCTGCTCTTTCTTCCCTGTTTCGTCGTGCTAACCGAGAACACAACCCATTGAGCTCTCCAACACAGTTAGATACATGATTAGTGGCCTTCCTTCCACTGGTGGCATGAGTATCAGAGGTTGATACAAATACTCATTTATTTTGTCAAAGGCCTTCTGACAATCCTCATTCCATTTCCCTGTCTGACTTTTCTTCAACAACTTGAACAAAGGTTCACAGGTGGCTGTGAGATGAGAAATAAATCTAGAAATGTAGTTCAACCTTCCCAAGAAACCACATACTTCCTTCTCTGTCCTTGGCTCAGGCATTTCCTGTATCACTTTTAGCTTGGTCGGGTCCACCTCGATGCCTTTTTCGCTTACAATAAAACCCAACAGCTTATCGGATCTCACCCTGAAGGTGCACTTATTCGGATTCAACCTTAGCAAGAACTGCCTCAGTCTCTCGAATAATTTTTCCAAATGAACAAGATGTTCCTCTTCCATGTCAGACTTAGCAATCATATCGTCCACATATACCTTAATCTCTTTGTGAATCAAATCATGAAAGAGAGTGGCCATGGCGCGCTGATATGTTGCCCCAGCATTTTTCAAGCCAAACGACATCACTTTATAGCAAAAAGTTCCCCAAGGCGTGATAAATGTTGTCTTCTCCATATCCTCCGGAGCCATCTTAATTTGATTGTAAACCGAAAAGCCATCCATGAACGAGAACACTTTGGAATGAGCAGTATTATCGACCAACACATCAATATGCGGAAGAGGGAAATCATCTTTAGGGTTGGCCCTGTTCAAATCCCTATAATCCACGCACATCCTGACCTTACCATCCTTCTTGGGCACAGGCACAATATTTGCAATCCATGGCGGATAATTGATGACTTTTAAGAAATTTGCGTCCAACTACTTCTGGACCTCCTCCTTGATCTTCTTGGACATCTCAGGATGAGTTCTTCGGAGCTTTTACTTGACGGGGGAACAACCTTCTTTGAGCAGTAGTCGATGCACCACTATGTCTGTATCCAACCCAGGCATATCCTCATAAGACCAAGCGAAGATATCGGAATACTCACGGAGTAGCTCAATCAATCTGACCTTTATACTTTCTTCGAGATCGACCCCTATCTTGACTTCTCTTCTTACCTCTCCTGTGCCAATATTCACCTCCTCAATCGAATCTTGATTCGGCTGGATAACCTTCTCCCCTTGTTTTAACAATCTTGCTAATTCCTCAGGAAGATCACAATCCTCATACGCTTCTTCTTTAGCTTGATAAATAGGAGTATCAAAGTCATAATGAGACATATCAGAGTCGTTATCAATATGATCGGTGGTGGAAGTGAATTCCTCAGCGCTTGAAACTTGGATAACATCCACAGAAGTCCAATTGTTGAGTTTCTGGCTTGGAATACTCGGACGAATCCAATCTTCTATATTGTAGCCATCAACCCTTTCGTCGCTAACTGCATTGACGTGTCCTTCTTGAGTAGCACAAGGGCGGGAAAACTTCACAGGAGTAGATAAACTAGATGCTCTAGGAATTTCACTCTGCTGACCTGGGCTAAAACCAAGACCAAATTTATCAAATTTTGGGGTAACGTCCAGCACCTGACCCCAACCTTCAGGGTTACCATTTTCCATCATAGCTCTCGCATCCTTGAGAGAAGACATAACAGTTTCAGGTTTCCTTTTCTGCTCCAGAGGAGGAATATTAATAGCATGAATTGTCTCAAACGCCTGAAATGGAGTCTCATGTATCTCTCCTTCAACTTCAACATATCAGAATGATGTCAAATGACTCACGATGTATTCTTCCTCTCTGCACACAGTTATTACTTTTCCCTCTGGAGGATACTTGAGTTTCTGATGAAGAGTAGAAGTGACTGCCCTTGCTCTATGAATCCACGGACGCCCTAACAAACAACAATACGCTGGCTGTATATCCATCATAAAAAATATAGCCATGAAGGTGCGCGGACCGACCTTGATTGGTAACTCCACTTCCCCAAACACTAACCTTCGAGACCCATCAAACGCTTTCACCATCAAATCACTAGGGCGTATCTCCATTCCAGAATAATCAATCTTCATCAATGCTGACTTTGGTAATACATTTAAAGACGACCTTGTGTCCACCAAACCCCGGGATAAAGTAGTTCCCCTGCACTCCATTGAAATATGCAACGCTTTGTTATGGTCTGGCCCCTCCGGAGGAAGATCAAAATCTGTAAAACCCAGACCGTTCCTGGCAGATATGTTAGCACAAACATTCTCAAACTGATTGACTGTTATCTCATGCGGCACGAACGCATTCTTTAACAATTTCATCAAAGCATTTATGTGAGGTTCTGAATAAATCAAAAGAGACAAGATATACATCTTAGAAGGAGTATGGCTCAAATGATCAATTATTCTATAATCACTCTTTCTGATAATTCACATCAACTCTTCAACCTCATCGGGAACCGAAGAAGCTTTCGGTATCAGAATTGGTTGAGTCACATTGGCTGGCGTTACTCTTGGATTATCAATTATCACCTGTTGTTTTCCTTTTTCTCTTGCAGAAGCATCTTCCGCATCTTGCACATTGGAAGAACCAAAAACTCTCCCGCTTCTAGTCATTCGACCCACACCAGAAAAGTTATGAACTTCCTCTTCATTATCTTCAGCACATTCTTCCTCAGGCGAACGGGTACTTACCTCCTGCTTCACCCCATGGTAATAAACATCGGAACCGTAATGCCATGGGATGGCCTTCTCACTGGTGTACAGCATGGGACTAGGTACCGTAATCATCAAAGAGGGTGCCCTAGATGGGGCAGGAATGCGCACACGGGTGTAAGGAATAGATACCACAACAACATCTTCTTCGGTAACCTTACGGTAACTCGGTTTTTTATCAAACTGTAGGAAACCCTCCTTTATCATCAACTGGACACCAACTTTTAAATTACCACAGCCCTTCGGTTTCTCTTTACACTTGGCACACTCTGAAGTACAACCCGGGAAAATAGAATTGTCAAGCAAATACCTCTTAACATAGCACAACGAAGTAGTTACTTATTCCACATTCATGATTAAATTCAACACTTGACCATTACCATGAATCATATTAACAACACCCCCTCCATTCCTAGGCATTGGGTTCTGAGTAACATCCAGACCAGTCATGGGAGTAAACTCAATTGCCTTAGAATCCAACAAGTCTTGTACCTTTCACTTCAATGCAAAGCAATTGTCATTAGAATGGCCAATTTCGCCTTAATGGAATTCACATCTTGCGTTAGCATCATAGTTAGGGGGAAGTCTTGCGGGGGTGGTGGCATATTTCTCAAATCGATCAACTTCAAATCAAGCAAATGGGGGAGTGCTTCAGTAAGAGATACTGGCAAGGGATCAAATTTTCTGGGCTATCTCTGCTGTTGATTATTATACTGACGGGGAGCATCTTGCTATCTTTGTTATTGAGGCATTGCATTCGGTCTCTGTTGTGGAGGAGCATTAACAGGAATAGAAACAACATTGATTTGTTGGTGCTTACGATCTTCTCTTCTTCCTCTATGAGAGTAAACCGCGCTTGTGTCGCCTTCCCTTTTCTTAGGGTAAGTGTTCAATGGTTTCTTACTTCCCCCTGATGAGCCACTAGAACCTCCAACCTGAATTTTCCCCAATTTCAAACCTACCTCAATCCTTTCACCAGCCATAACCAAGTCTGCAAATCCTGCCGAAGTACTTCCTATCACGTGCTCATAGAATGGCCCTTGCAGGGTATTTATAAACATATCAATCATTTCTCTCTCCATGAGTGGAGGTTGAACCCTTGCAGCCAACTCACGCCACTTCTGAGCGTATTCCTTGAAAGATTCCCTTGGTCCCTGTGACATATTCTGTAACTGAGTGCGATTAGGCGCCATATCCATATTGTACTGATAATGTTTGACAAAATCCCGAGCAAGATCATTCCAGCAACGAATATGGGTTTTTTCCAACTTCATGTACCACTCCAGGGATGCCCCAGATAGGCTATCCTGGAAAAAGTGAATCAAAAGCCCCTGATCTTTAGTATGCACCGACATCTTTCGGAAATAAGCAGTTGCATGGGTAACAGGACATGACGTTCCGTTGTACTTTTCAAATGTAGGCGGTTTGAACTTTGGAGGAACTTTCACCCCTGACACCAACCCGAGGTCATTAGCATCCATACCAAGGACTCCTTGCCCTTCCACATCCTTCAAACGTTCTTCCAACAACCGATACTTCCTATCCTCAATTTGAACCTCCAGCTCTGAACACCGAACAGAAAACTGATCTTCATCCTGGTCAAAGTCATAATCCTGCTCCTGATAGTTCCTTACACCGCCCTGATTATCTCTTCTGTTCCCCGTAAGACGAGGTCCCGGTGACGGGGGAAACTGTCCTATGTTGCGCACAAAAGGGTTTCTAGGCATCTCGTGAAAATTTCCAGCTGGCTGATCTTGCACATCCCCCAATCTTACAGAAATGTCCTGATAGAGCCCTTGATTTCCATCATCCCTTGGATAGCGGCGCTGGTTGTTGACAAAGGCAGCCAATTCCTCCTGTTGGCGATTCACATTGGTGATGACCTCCATGAACTGGGTCATCTGAGTAGCCATCTGGGCCCTCATTTCAGCGAGTTCAGCTTGAACTTGTTCCACCTGTCTTGGTAAATTGTTTCTGGTGGAATATCGATGAGTAGTCGTCTTGAATTCTGAATAAGAAAAGCAGAAGAATAAGAATACCGTCTTGAGATAACCTATAATGTTATGAAATGCATGATGTGCATGATATGTTTGTCATTTCCTGGTATTCAAGAGTCCTTTTAATCATCAGTCACGGCGTGCAACCAAAGATCAAACATACAATCAAATGGAAAAAGGATAAATAAGACAAATACTTCAATTATTTACAAACAAAAGAAACGATGCTCAAGTGATTTCGGACAAAATACGTGTATCAAAGTAAACTTAACAAAAACTAAATAATAAAAACAAACAAATGGTCCCTTCTAACAATCCTGGGGGTGACCAAATACACCAAAGGTAAATAACAAAACTAAATATCCGGAACAAGACACGCTTCAAGATGCTGACAATACTCTTCAAGCTTGGCTTTCTCCTTCAAAAGTTGTAATGCGAATACTTTACTTCTTGAAACCGATCCTCTGCGACACGCCTCTGGGCTACTTCCTTCTTAAGCTGAGCATCTTTGTCTTTGAGCTGTTTCTCCAAGTTTTGAATCTTCTTCCTGTAGCTATTCTCATATACCTGAAGCTTCTGGCCCTCTTGCTGGGTTTTACTCAACTCTTCTTCCATTTCAGCATGAGATCTCTTCTTAAAACCGGTTGCATCAGAAGTTTCCCCTTGATCTTCTTTGAGTTTGCGAGCTAAGTCGGCCCTTTCTTGATCTACCCAAAAGAGTCTCATCCCTGCCTCATGGCCTTTTGCACGAAGTTGAATGTTCTCAACATGAACCTGGGTGAACATCTCGGTATGCACCGTATTACTCAGAAGAGTAGGAGGTTTCTCACATATAGGAGTCGACCTTGCAAATGGTAACCGTAAAATCTTAACCCTGGCTCTAATCCACTCCAAGTAATGAACCCTAGCAATATGAACCTTGTTGCCCAAAGTAATTCCATCCTTCTTGTGAATTCCCTTCCAAGCACTTGTCGCTCTTTTCAACATCACAGGATCACTTCCTCCAATAAAATACACTGATTCAGACACCTCTTCAACCTTTGGCGGTCCATCCATTTCATATCCCAATTGAGGATAAGCAAGCACGGGATTATAGTTGATACACCCATTAGTTCCTATGAGGGGAACATTAGGGAAATCTCCGCAGCTAGTGATAATACTTCGTACTTCTCGCATGTATAATTCCACCGGATATCAAATGAGGTAAGGTTGACAAGTCTTGATGACCATCGGAGAGAATGTCTGGTATTCATGAACGGGCCACTTACTGGTAGGTGCAACTTAAGCCACTAATACAACATCGAATGACATAAACTTACATTACCTCCTTTTCCATGCCTGAAATGAATGGTGTAAAGAGTATCTACCAAAAGTGTCGGTACCGGGTTCTTGTTTCTAAAAACACAAATAGCCGTCAAATCCACAAAGTTTCTCTTGTGAGGGAAGAGGATGATTATGTATATCATGAGAGCAAACAGAGTGCTGAAGTAACTCCAATTCCCTTTGTTTGCCCAGTCTTCAGCTTTCTTCACTAAGAAATCCAAATAAAACCCTGTAGTATCCTCACTTGATTTCTAATTGTCTTTCACCTCTTTCCAACTCAAGTGAAGAATTTCAGCAATAACTTCGAACTTCGGCTTCTCCGGAACTTGGACAAAAGGAACTTCATTGGACAACTTTATATTAAGCAAGTACGCGTACTCTTCTAGTGCGGGAACCAGTTGATAATCTTGAAAAGTAAAACACCGTAATTCCTTGTCGTAGAACTGGAAGAGAGTGATCAAAGCCATTGGGTCAGCTGGAGTGTTGAGGATTAGTAACAAATTGCCATAATTTTTGTTGAAATTATTCAGAACATCACCCTTCAGATAAGAACTCAACCTCTTCAATTCGGACACATCAATAGTAGGAATCTAATAAGCGAATGTATGCCTGGTGGGCTCTTTAACACGAACTAAATCAAACTCTTCTGACGGGAGGCCAACCATTTCTGATGGAAAGAAGACTCTTGAATGTCCCTGGAATATGACATGCACATGCTAGTTATTTTTTATACATCATTTTTTTTAGAAATAAATATGCTATGATGCGACATGACAGGATCAAAATTTCACACTGGATCAAGGTTGGACCATTACAGAACACCACCACTCAAGATCAAAAGAAAACTCCAAAGCTTCAAAACTATCATGGGAACCTGAGTCACATTCGCAATACAAAGTCACCAACAGTACCTGTACCTGTAAGAAATGTTTTCCCGCCCCTCTCACGGGTGTAGTCTAGGTCAAGGTAAGGTTAAAAGCCAAATCAGAGTACAGGAGCTCGACTGTCGGTATCATCATGCGATAACACCTATCTGAACTACCTCTGAAGTCATGGGTCTCATGGTCAGGTCTACAAAGCATCCGCCTCATAGCTGCCATGGCCACTCTATTCCTAGTTCCTATGGAATTCATTCATAGCCTGGGTATGAGGCCTTTTACCTCATGGAACAACCCACCCACCAAGAAAACTAGAATCCAAACAGTCCATCCAAATCCAGTATGCAGAAAGTAAAGCGCACATAGGATGCAATGCAAATAGATAAATATGCAAAGCAATAAAATGAACACCCAAAAAGAAAATAAACAAGAGCTAGGATCGACTCCGGGATGGACCAGAAAGAGGTCAACCTGTCCCCAGTGAAGTCGCCAGCTGAAACCACGCGGCCGGAACCTGTCATCTGGATGTTAATGAAACATCAATGAAGTCGCCATCGAACGTCTTTTATCCCGTCGAAAGGGAAAGGTAAACATCGAGAAAACCTAAAAAGGGAGAAATCATGGTCTTCTGGCTGAGATATCGGGTAAGGGAGTCTGTTACGTGAGGGGAAGGTATTAGCACCTCACACGCCCGTAGTACTCTACGGTATCCATTCTATTTGTCTAATCTAATGGGTGTGGTCAAAACCTATGTCTATGGCTTAAAGCTGAAAAGGGAATGCATGCGAAAGAAAAAAGAAAACAATGTAGGGAAATAAAAAGTTCTGTTCGATCGAGCCCTACCCCAATGCCTACGTATCCCTTTTAAGGAATCAGAGCAGCCGTAGTTCGACTTATATGTTTTGGTTGGTTTGTGTTTTTTAGTTAAGACAACAAAAACAATCAAGATTGCAAAACATCAAATGAAACAACAAACAAATGAGATGATAAAACATCATAACATGTCAAAGATGGCGAAACATTAAATGATAAAACAACACACCGAACAATGACATTGAGAGTCAAAGCAGGATAACAAACATGTACGATGGCGAAACATCAGCTTCAAACAAGTGTACGGTGGCGAAACATCGGCTAAAAGATGACAAAGTATCATGGCAAAGATGGCGAAACATCAATAAATCGGATGGCAAAACATCACACCTAACAATGATATTGAGAATCAAAGTAGGATAACAAGCATGTGCGATGGCGAAACATCGGCTTCAAACAAGTGTGTGATGGCGAAACATTGGCTAAAAGGTAATGAGATATCATGGCAAAGATGACGAAACATCAATAAAACGGATGGAAAAACATCACACCTAACAATGATATTGGGAATAAAAGTAGGATAACAAACATGTGCGATGGTGAAACATCGGCTTCAAACAAGTGTGCGATGGCGAAACATCGGCTAAAAGGTAATGAGGTATCATGGCAAAGATGATGAAACATCAATAAAACGGATGGCAAAACATCACACCTAACAATGATATTGGGAATCAAAGTAGGATAACAAACATGTGCGATGGCGAAACATCGGCTTCAAACAAGTGTGCGATGGCGAAACATCGGCTAAAATGTAATGAGATATCATGGCAAAGATGACGAAACATAAATAAAACGGATAGCAAAACATCACACCTAACAATGATACTGGGAATCAAAGAAGGATAACAAACATGTGCGATGGTGAAACATCGGCTTCAAACAAATGTGTGATGGCGAAACATCGGCTAAACCAGGTTTAAAAGCAAAGCCAAGAGGCACACAGACAAAGTAAGATAGGTTTGTATCTTTTACCTTGAAGAAGGCTTTGAGTTTATTAGAGATGTCTTATGATTTGCCAAGAAAACCATTTTTGTTTTAAGATGCAAAATGCATAGAAAGGAAAAACAACTAAGGAAAACTAGCCTAGTACTATCCCTAGTGTTATCATACAATGGTTGACCCTAAGGTTGAGAATAAAGGAAAACCCTACCTTAGTTAACATGTTAAAGGAAGCTTAAAAAAACTATCCTATAGGGAACATGCAATGAGAATGAAGTCGTGATCTCAATTTCTAAATTGAGTGACTCATCGATCAACAATTAAAGAAGAAAAATAATAAACATCTTATAGGGAACATGCACTGAGAGCGAAGTCGTGATCTCAATTTCTAAATTGAGTGACTCATCGATCAAAAATTAAAGAAGAAAAACAATAAACATCCTATAGGGAACATGCACTGAGAGCGAAGTCGTGATCTCAATTTCTAAATTGAGTGACTCATCGATCAAAAGCAAACACAACACATGTATTCAGACAAAAACCAGAGGGCCTCCTGACAGGTATCAACAACAAAGGTCCCATCATGCAATCAGAGAACTATGCAACGTGAAAATAGAAGAAGGGAAATAGTGCAATACCAAACGGATAAATATCCATAGCAACTGAGCAAAAATAAAAGAAACCCAGAGAACTTCAAGCAAGTTGGCATCAGTAGACAAATCAAGTCAGAAATTACACCATCAGGATGTAAGTAATGAGATTATCAGATATGAACAGATCCCATGGGCAATGTATAGCATTCAGAATCACATGTATATATCCTGCATGGAATATCAAACATGCCAAGCACAATAGCAGTACCAATATAATAAGTTGTGTTTCACAAATAAAGTGAAACACAGTAACCTCAAGCCAAAAATGGAAATTTTCTCAAAGTACCTCGCACATTCAACAACCAAGTTAGTATTCCATAAGGTGAATGATGACTCACATACGGGATGGATGCAACATGATGAAGTGAGAACAACATGATAACAATTATCAAACATTAGACATGATAGACAAGAGGAAACATGCATATGCATAATTTGGTCAAAAGAATCAGAGGAATGTTGCTCCTTTCTATCACCATATTGAATTGACAATTGAATATCAATCAAGGATCATGGGAGCTTTAGAATAATAAAATCATATACCATATAGGTCAGTAGAAAACATAATTCAATCATGTACAATTAAATCAACCACAACTCACAAGTACAATAGAAGTGGGATCCCACACAGTTCATCAAAAGTTTCAAGCATTCAAACATGGGGCATTAAGTGTAATGACTTAAGTTATTGTGGATAATCAGAATCAGCATGATCATTAGGTGCCCAATTACAGGCCTCACTCAAGTTCATTGGCCATCAAACAAATTGCAACAAGGCATGCAACATTAATTGGGTACCTTCACTTCAAAAATACATCAAAAATAGAAACAAGGATCAATAAATCAAGCCAAAAACTTCTTAGCATCCTTGAAGTGTGTAGAAGTCAGAAAGCAAGCCTTAAGTTCATGAATGATTGAGGAGGGGATAATATGAGACCCAAAGTTCAAGACTAGTTGGCAAAAACTACCAAACTAGACAAGTTTTTAAAATAATTTGTGGAAAAATGTCAAACCAAGTCAAATAATTCAAGAAAAATGGTTTTCAGATCCACAACATATTCATGAACCATAATCAAGACTTGAATTCTATTGAAAGTCCATGGCATAAGGGTTTTGAAAGAGAAACTTGCACCATAAGCAACAAAACCCTAATTTTTGACTTTTAATCTTAAATATTGATTAAGTAAGATCAAAATTCAAACAATTCAAACCAAGATCATAAAAATCACAAAGAAACCCTAAATGTCAGAATGCATATTTTTTCACATTTTTTGAATTAAGGAAAAGTCAAAAATAAAATCAATTTCCAACAAATAATCAATTAAACAAATAAACACATCCAAAAATGAAATTCTAGTCAAAAGTCAGAAAAAACATCCAACCAAAAATATATTCAAATGTTAGAATTAAAAAGAAACATGCATCCCTGATTTTTTTGAATTTTTGAATTAATGGAAGTATTAAAATAAAAATCAAACAAAACAAATAACAATTAAAATATTATTTAAGGGCAAAAATGTAAACCCTAGGCAAAAGTCACAACAAGGTCAAAATAAAAATATATTCAGATTCTATGATTGAAAACAAGCCTGTATGATTTTTTTTTGAAATTTTGTATTAAGGGAAATATTAAAATAAAAATCATGAAGCAAAAATTCAAAATAAAATTCTCAAATTAAATTTCTAATAAAAATTAGAAAAAATGATAAATAAATTTCAGAATCAAATTCTACATTATTTTATGAGTCCAAGATATTTTTTGTGGAATTTTTAGATCAAAGGAACTATTAAAATAAAAATAATCTTTGAACAATCAATTAATTAAACCTATTAATTTTTAAACCAATCAAATCACTTTAAAAAAATTCAAAAAAAATATGAAAAATTCTAGAAATTATTATTGGCCTACGACAATTTTTTCATGATTTTTGAAAATGTTTTGATCACAAAAATAAAATTAGAAAATCAAATAAAATCAAAAATATGAAAAATGCATTAAAAATCACATGGACCAATCAGATCCATCCACGCCATCATCTTCAACCTCCGGACCAACTCAAAACGCGCGCAAGACTTGTTCTAGGGCTCATGTTCAGGTCCATCATACATACTCATTTCTCCACCAAAATCAATGATTCCAATCACAAATCAAAGTTCAAACTACCAACTACATCATGATTTTTACAAAATTCAAAATGATTGACCATGGAAATAGAAATCAGGGCAAGAAAATTGAGAAAATCATTAAATCTTAAAAAACCAGAAGTTCACTAAATTGCATATGCTTCAAAATCAAATAATTTTATACATCAGATGTAAGATCTGGCCAGCTATGAACATGATCACAAGCTTTAAGTCGCATGAAACAAGCAAAATTATGGAGAATCAAGATCTGAAAATTACCTTTCGAGTTGAGAAATAAACTCAACTATGGCCTCTGAAATAAAGCAAAAACCCTTGTCCCTAGCTTCTAATGCTCCAATGAAGTGAAAATGGTCATGAATCGAGCTCTGGAATGGAGAATAAAGGAGCTTCAAAGCAGAAACGTTTTGAGAGAGAGAGATTGCAGCTTCTGATTTTTTGAGAGAACCAATGCGTGCCTTCAAAGGGAGTGAAATATGGCTTATATAGAGTGAATGCTGAGGGTAGAAGAGTCTTTGAAAAGCTCAAGAAAAATGAAGATTGTCCAAATGGTGATGCGTTTTGTTTCTACTTATGCCCAGCCTAGAAGTCGTTTTGGTGATGTCATGTTGAGTGGAATTTTGAGCAAAGCATGTGCACTTGGTGAGCTGGCTATGTTGACAACAATCAAAACTGAAGTTGTGCTAAAAAATCTGCAACATGGGCACGGTTTTCAAATAATCTGGCTAGCTGACTTTTTGCTTAGGCCATTTGAAATTCCTCTGTGCGTTTTGGATGCTTGAGGGGCCTCTCAAGAGCTCTCAAAATATAGAACATATTAGGGATTTGAATTTTACAAATTGATGTTGTCTTGATGGAGAAATGATGTTGCAAACCTTAGGAAAAAATTGAAAATTGGCCTGGCTGGTCCGTGCGCGTGCATGGGCATGCATGGTGTGCCTAAAGCCAGCTTTGAGATACCAATTTTGAAGCATCACAACTCACTCAATTCTTGGCCAAATTGAATGATTCAAAGTTTAATGGGAAGTTCTCATGGGAGACTACAAAATTATCTTTTTAATTTTTCAAATTGAAGCTTGAATCACAAGAAATTGATTCCACAAAATGGCATGCCAAGTGTTTGATGAAATTACGCGCGTGGCTTGCACAAGAGAAGTCAGTTTGGCACTTAGCATTTTTACAAATTTTAAGTTACTTCTTGAACAAGTTACACTCAAATTCACCCTTTCTCATGATTCAAAGATGAATTTGGGTATGGAATATGAAAAGAGGATGCTTGAATTGATGGTTTCCCAAAAGTCTACTTGGTCAACTCCTGATTTTACTGACTTTGGTCAAAATGACCAATTTGCCCTTTTTTTATTGATCAATTGAACCATTTCCAATCCAAATTGAACCTCAATCTTTCAATCCTAAATGCTTAATAACATGTGGTGAACCATGGAAACAAGTTTGGGTGAAAAAGTCAGAGAAATCCTGATTAAATCCAAAACCCTAGTTTTGTGCCATGTGCTAGGAGATAGCTGATCAAGCTTCAAAACCCTAATTCCACTGAGTATCATGAGAGACTCCCTGATCAAATTTGATTCCAATGATGATAAGATAGTGATGCTTCATTAATTGGCTCATCTAGACCCCAATTACCTCAACTTGGACCAAACCCTAATTTTGGTTAACATCTTAGGAGACTGATGAACCATCTTCAAAACTTCAACTCCTCTGGACATCTTGGCCATTTTCTTGTACAAAGACCTTTCAAATGACAATGAGTTGTTGTAGCTTCCAAATCAAGACTTGTACATTGATCAATAGCCTTGATCAAGAAAAACCTTGATTTGACTGGTGAATCAAAAGAGTGATTCCCCTTGTAATCAAACACAAACCTCAATCCTCTAATGATCCAAAGAGATGGGTAGAAAATCTTGAGATGTGAAATAACTTTTGAGCTTGAAATATCCAAAGGTTTAGATGATAAGATTCCACTTGAGCAACTTGTCAATGCAATCAACCTTCAAAGCTTGAGGAAGACTTGATAACCAAAGAACTTTGATCCCATCACAATGTATGCATGTAATGAAATATGATATTCATGATGAAACATAAGCCCAAATCAAGAGGGTAAATTTTGGGGTGCAACACAAAAATAACGAAGAAAGTAGTGTGAATCGAAGGATGCAACACTAGTCACAGGCCCAATCGAAAGAAGGCAAAATATGGAAATCGAAGGGCACATCCTTCGATCCAGGATGCTTTTTCTTTCTCTTTTTAAAACTATTTTTGTCTTATATTTTCTATATACTTACATTTTCTTGCTATTTAATATGGTTGTAATAATTAGGACTTTTGTTTTCCACCCGCACTTGTACATTTGTATACCCCATCCCCCAAAAAAAACATGTAATAGTGTAGGATATTTATTTCCCGCATTTTTATTGCTTTTATAAATGTTAGTAACTAGGGGTTATACGGAAAGATTGAAACCAATACTTAGACCACCCTAATCAAAGACAAAAATGCATGCAATCAAACATACTATTCACACATACACCTCTAGGGTAATCTCACTCGTTGCCCCAGAAAAAAGTCATGTCCCTCAAATATAGGCGTTTTAGCAAAGATCCTCGATAAAAATATCGTAGTCCCTCAATGTCCCTCGATGTTGCCTTCGGCAAACGATCTAGTCCATAAATGAAAATTTCTAAAAAGTCTCATAGGTTGCCTTCTATGACTATACAAACAAACCATGTCCGTTCCTTCACATCCAACGATGGGGCTTCTTACCAAAATAATGGTAAGATAGCAACATCTAAAGGAGGGGGAAAAGAACAAAGAACTTTATAGTAGGTAGGATGCTCGTAGTTGCTTGCTTCCTCACGACTAAAAACCATTTTCACACCAACACTTTCAATTGAAACATTTTCAAAAGTTAAAACACTTTGTACGCATTCTTATAGAGACGAGAATTATTACAAAGGCACTTTTCAAAATCACTTTCAATAACTTTTTCAAAATATTCTCAAACTCACACCACAAAGCATATTTTCAAACAAAGCAAGTGATCTAGCAAGCAACTAAGAGCCCGTAGATAACTATGGATGAAAAGGGTGCTAACACCTTCCCTTTTCATGAACTACCCCCCGAACTCAAGAAATAATCTCAAAGGCCTTTCCTGTTCTTTTCACCCTTTCCTTCTTGGATAAAAGAAAAGTCGATGGTGACTCTTGCTATCCTCAATAATTGCGATCAAACTCAAAACAACCAAGTCATATCTCACATCGTATTACAGCTACAAATTGATTTTTCAAATCTTGCAACTCCTTTGGGTACCAAACTCACAAGTTCTTTCTCGCATGATCAATTGTACCTATTGCACACAAGCAACTTCAATTTTATTTGCCATTTTCACGCTACTTCCTTGGGTACCAAACTCTGAATACTTTTCTCTAGGATGCAATCCTCTCTTGAATGTCTTGCATGAAAACTCCCAAATCTAATAAAGATCTTAGAGGATAAACCCGTGACTTTTCTGGATGAAACACCCTACAAATCTCAACCCAATATTCTCGGCTACACAAGAACCTAATTGGACGTTATCAAACCTCGCCTAGATAGCACCCCAATAAAAGATGATTATGTGTAATTTATCACTGTGTATGCATAGGTTAGAGGTTGAAGGTGAAGAGCAAATAGAATATGTGTTTATATTTTCATCAAGTTGGAATGATGCATTTATAGTTGTGGAAGTTTAGATGCAAAGAGGTAATTTTTAGAATTAAAAAGAATTGAAAAATTGACCCAATAAAATAGTATGTGCCGACTTGTAATGTGTATGTGCTGACACATAAGTCAAAAACCAACTGTATGTTCCATCCTGAAAACATTGATGTGCCGACCTATGCAAGGTATAAGCTTTTGGCTTTACTACTGCAATACATGTGTCGACCTAAAAATCGTATGTACCGGCACATAAAATAGAAAAACTAAAAGTTACAGTATGTGATGACCTGTATGGATGTATGTGTCGGCCTGCGACACACATAACCTACAGGCTTCAGTATTGAGTTGAACGTGTTGGCCTGAAATACGTATGTGCAGGCACATGCAAGAGAAATTTGTGCAAAAACTTGTTTTTCAAGACTTTGGAGAATTTCAAAATGGTTTTTAATGATTCCTAAGACCTCTAATGCAAAAGAGTGCCACACGACATAGAGATGCCATCCAATATACAAAAATGCTAAGTTTTCCTAGTTTTGACATCATGTAGAATATCAAATCGTGAAGTTGTACTCACAGTCTCAAGGTCTCCGATAAATCAAAGTCTCAAGGTCTAATGTTCAAGATGAAAGTCCAAGGGTCTAAATTCCCACAAGCAGATGATAGTAACCATAGTCCAAATAAGAGCCATTAAGTTTTTTTAGGGTTTAAGTATTTATTAATGTCTTTGAAGAAGAAAAGTGCTCAAGGAGCAAAATAAAATAAAAGACATAAAATAAAGTTCTCAAGGAGCAATAGAAAAAATGGCGTAAAATAAAGGTAAGAAAGTAAAATGACAAGAATGATAAAAATGCTAAAAGTAAAGAGCATAAAGTAAATTGCAAGAAATTTAAATGACGGAAATGTAAAGGTGCGTAAAATCAAATGTTAGTACAGTTATAGTTAGTATTAGTAATTTGTATTCCAATTCGGGACAATTTGGTTCTATGTTAAGCAATCGTAAGTGAATTTATATAGAAGTTGCTCCTGTTTGAGGTCGGGCCAAAATAATATAGGTGTATTGCATATAATACACACCATGGTTTAAAAGAAAAGGTGATCACGACTAAGTCAAGGAGATGAGATCATTACATCAATCAAATCTTTCAAGATACATTAAGACAAACTTATCATTAATCAGAAGTACCTTGAGTGATCAATTGATCACTTAGAGGTAGATTTGAAATGATGAAAGTTCATCAAGTACCAATCCAAACCTAGTTGAACAAAGATGAATTATCATCATCCAATTGATCAAAAAGTGAAAAAAAGAAAGAGATGAAGTAGAGATAAACAACAAGAAAAATAAATCCCAAATTGGATCAAAGCATTAGTCAAGTTATCATCAAAATCATTCATCCATTTTGGTTGATTAGGGTTTTTACCCCCATCAACACCCAAGATCCAATGATGTTGATGGAACTTATGGTCAATTAAGCTAAAATCCAAGGCCAATCAGTCAACAAAAGTCAAACAAAATTAAAAATGCAATAAGAATAATTAAAATGCATGGAAAATGATTTTTTTATTGATTTTAAAATGAAAATAAAAGGTAAAATACCAAAGTATATTCAAAACATTAAATGAATTCCAAAGAAGACCATAGAAAAATCAGAAATGGACTCTAATATTTTTATAAATTTTTTGGTGATTTTTAAAAACAGAAAAGCATTTTAAAACCAATTAAAATTAAGAAGATAAGCTAAAATCAAAATAAAGTAGCTAAAATAAAAATAAAATTCTCATAAAATTACATAAGGTGTAATTTGAGATAAGATATTTTTTATAAATTTTTTAAAAATTTTTGGACTTAAAATGGATTTTAAAATGATTTTTGAAGTTAAAACAAATTAAAATGAAAAAAGGAAAAAAATGGTAAATCCTAGCATGTTGGATTTGTGTCACTTAAATGACCTGGCTGATCTGAAAGCGTTGAGGCTGTGGTTCATGGTGGAACTCAATGAAACGCATCACACCGAGTTCATTTTGAAAAAGCCAATCAAATTAAAACAAGTGTGAGTGTGCTTTTGGTCCAAATGTGAAAAACAAACTTATTTCATCTTCTTCTTCCTCCTGTCATCTTCCACGATCACCTTCACTGGAGTCTTAAATTTTTGCAACATGAGACACTGACACCATCACCATTGTAGTCGTCTCTTCATCGCGATCTCAACCAAATGCATTGTGAAATTTATATAAACAGAGTAAAGAGAATTTGATGAAAAATCGTGAAACTTTGGAAAACTAAAATCAAAATTAAACGATGAAATCAGAATGAAAATGAAATCTAAAAGAAGGATGAGCTTCAGGGAGAAAAGGACTATATTGTGGTGTTTGAGTTTGTTGAAAATGTTGCTTCTATCTACCTGGACAAAGTGTCGATGAAATGCTCTGAAACTGAACTTGGTTGGAGAGTTTTATGGCATCTCATACCTTGGTTCTTGTTGTGTTAGATTTGTGAGGTTGCAAAGAAGGTGTGTGAATGAAGAGATTGAGATGGCTTGTAGAGGTTTCTTGATCTCAAGCTTTTCTATAGAAAAATTAAAGGTAAAGCAGGGATTATTTGGCTCTCTAAAGCTTGAAATTGAAGGGAGTGAGGTCCTCTCTATATAGGAGTTGAGTATGGATGCTCATACTTGGCAAATTGATCCAAATTTGTGTGAATTTTCAAGCATGGGAAGCATGCCTAAACTTGAGTGAAAAGTGATCAAAACGCATGTAATTCCTGTACATTTGAGGTCATTTTTCATATGGTTACATCACTAATCATTACCATGAGTTTTTCATGTGTATATTTCATTTTGAAGTTATTTACAATTTTTCAAACCTGACTTTGGACAAAAATCAGTTTCATGGAGGCAAGTTCACACCAATGGGAAATCATGTACAAGGAACCTTTATGACTCATTTTTTTTGCCAAATACACACATCATGACAAAGTAAACAATGTGACAAGAAAGGTTGCATTTGGATACTTGAGGAAAAAATTATGGTCAATTGAAGTTCGTGCAATGGCCTGAAATTAGAAGTCCAAAAATTTTTAAGTTCAAAATGACTTAAAATGACCTAAAATTTCCAATAACTTTTCATGGCCTTCCAAGCACAATTGGACTTTGAACCTTGAAGAAAACTTGTATAACACATCACCAATGATAAGCAGAAGAAATAATCACCCCAAAATCTTGAAAATTGAGAGAGTTATGATCTTGGAAAGTTGATCAAAAATCACTTGAAATTAGGTCAAATTTCACTAAGTCTACAAAGTGACCTCTAATGTCCTCAATCTTTTTATGATATTCCAAAAACAATTAGCTATTGAATTATAAAGAGAGGTTGTATATGATATAAATTAGAATCATATTCTTAAAGGATCACTAAAAAATATTGAAAAATGAGTGAGGTATAATATTTTGAACTTAGACTTGAAATGTTGGCTTTTTTGTCAAACCACCTTGATCAAACTTGAATCTTTTGAGCTCTTCTTGCAATTCAAGGTACATTAATGATCGTATGAACTTAAAATGATATGCCCTTGAAGGTTATTTGATTAAAATTTGTCAAGGATTGAGATAACTTGTTAAAGAAGGAATGGAAATAAACACATGAACTTTTTGAAGTTTCTTGAGAAACAAGCTACCAATCCTTGAGGTATTCTTGATCAATATGAGATTGAATGATGCTTAAGACCTTATGATTTGAGATGAAAGGCCATTTTTTCATGATCAATCCCTTGAGAACCAATGATTGGTCACACTTTGACTTTGAGGAAAAAAACCCCAACTGAGGGAACCATGTTTGATGTTTTGGATTCAAACCTTATCTTGCAACATAGAAAAAAGAAAACAAGGCATATTTTTGTATTTTGGTTAGTGGTTAGTAGATTATAAAGTATATACACAAAAAAGAAAGATACACAAAGAGAGTGTTTTATGATCTCCACCAGGGCATGTATAATACCGTGGGAGAACTGACTTTTTGTGCGTTTTATCACAAATGTCGCAGATATCAAGAGTCCCCACCGACTTTTCTTTTATCCAATAAGGAAGGGATGAAAAGAGCAGGAAATACCTTCAAGAATTTTCTGAGTACGGGGGGTAGGTTATGAAAATGGAAGGTGTTAACACCCTTTTCATCTGTAGTTATCTACGGGCTCTTAATCGCTATCTCACTTTGTTTGAAATGCTTTGTGTCATGTGTGTTTGAAAATATCTTGAAAAAGTGCCTAAGTTCAACAAACTTTGTAATAATTCTCGTATCAGTTGAGAATGCATACAAAGTGTTTGTTTTGAAAATATTTCATAGAAAAGTGTTTGTGAAAAAATATGTTTTATTTTTGTGAGCAAGCGATTACGAGCTATCGACCTACTCAAAGATCTTTAGTGTCATCTTCTTCCTCCTTAGATAGTGCTATCCTACCATTAGTTAGTAGGAAGCCCTATCTTTGGATGTGTGAGGGACATGCGCGGGTCATCGTACAATCATCAAAGGCAACTTGTAAGGACGCTTTAGCAATTTTATCGCAAGGGACTAAGATCGTTTAGCAAAGGCAGCATCGAAGGGTCATCGAGGGGGTATGATCTTTTTAATCAGAGGAAAGTGATAAAGCGTCCCCACATTCGAGGGACATGACTGTTTTATTCTAAGGCAACAAGTGAGGTTGTCCTAGAGGTGAGTGTGTGAGTAGTGTTTAAATTCAGTTATTTAATCCTGATTAGGGTTATCTAGCAGTTGATTTTAGATCTTGTCATACATGCCTAGTTACTATACAGTAATAAGGAAAGAAATAATGGCAAAAATTAAAAGTCCTATGCTATTACAAAGCTTCGGGGAAAGGGGGTACAAAACCATAAAACTAAGGGAAACATAGATCAAATAAAAGCCCTAATTAAATTATTACATACTGTAGCAGTTACATAATCGGGAAAAATACTAAATGTGAAAATAATAAAGGTACGCGAAAATTGTAAGATAAGAGGAAAATTGTTTGACAAATAAAAACTTAATGATTAACCTAAAGTCTAATTGATTTTAATTTAGAAAAAGAATTAGTCGATTAAAAAAGAATCGGTTAATTAGGCAAACCCTAAACTCTAGGTTGATTTTAAGTTAATTAGGAAAACTTAAAAAATAAATTAGGGTTTATTAATGAAAACCTAAAACTAAATTAAGGTTAATTATTAAAACCTAAAATTTAAACCTAAAATTAAAATTAGGGTTTGTTTTAAAAAAGGTTTTGAAAAAAAGGTTTTTTAAAAGAGTGAGAAACATAGAATTGAACAAAAATAACCAAATGAGTACGGATGTGTGTTAAACCCACGCCCTCAGTAGTTTCCAGCAATATGCTCATCACTAGTCCAGGCGCACGCCTATGCTAGGATACGCATCCAACATGTTTTATAATCAACCTGTAAAAAATATGAGAAATATGAAAAAAATAGCAAAACCATGGATCGAACCCGTGACCTGAGGGAGGAATGGCTTAGCGCGCTCGTTTTGACCACTAGGGTGGTGATACATCCATTAATACAACTGAAACAATAAATATATATGTTATATAACCAAATATATTGACCGGAGAAGCGCCGGAGCCCTAGCGCTGGTCGTCTTCTTTGGCAACCTTTTTTATTTTAAACTTGCAAAAAACCAACATTAACGATCCAACAATTTCCTACCCCCCTAAAACAGAGGTTGCGAATCCAATGAGGGCATTTTTGAAGGCTAATTCATCCTGGTTTGTGAGGTATGTTAAAAATAACATGAATCTATTTGATCATGGCCATTCATGGTTCAGATAGCATGAGACCCATGCGATGACCCAAAACTGTACGTTAGTATCTCAGGAGCACGTTAGTGGCGTTAGTGTGCGTTAAATCATCATGAAAAACAAAAATACAAAAAAATCATGAAATAAGGAAAAACGATGGTGCATGTATGCTGTTTCAAGTCCTTTGGATCATGGTAACCGATCCAATCTTACCCTTCAATGTTCTCAGAAGCGAGTGGAATAGAGGTTTGGTAGTGAGAAAGCTTGAAAATAGGGTTTTCAAGACTTAGGGTTCTTGAGAAAATTTTTCTATTTTGGACAAGTTTGAGAGGCAAGGATTTGTATCCGTGTTCTTTTCTTGATGTCTGAATATATAGAGAAGTTTTAGGGAAAAAACAAATGGGCTTGGGCTCTTGTATTAAGATATAATTTTATCTTATTTTATTTTATATTATTAATGAATTAAATAAAAAATAATTAAAATAAAAAAGGCTAAAGGGTGTGCGAATGAGTTCTGAGGTGAATGAAGAGTATATCACACGTTTGGACATCAAAACCATGGCCCAATATTCCAAAACACCCAGCTTGCTCAAATTGAACGTCATGCATTTGCTCAAAATTTCCCAACTTGCAATGGTAATAACTCACTCAATTTTTATATTTTTAAGGTGATCTTGAACTTTTTGGAAATATCAAGATATCCTCTATAACCTATATTCTTATGATTTTTGCTTTTGAAGACTTTATCTTGATGTAAGTTGCCTTGACAAAAAGTGTCTTTTTGTTGACTTTTAAAATGACCTATAATTTATTGGCTTATATCTCTCAAATGATGCATTTTTTGGACTTGAGCATAGAGATACAAAGTTGTAGAGAATTGAATTTCCTTCAATATGGGCTTTGATTGGAGAAAATCTGATGAAGCATGTGAAAGTTATGCTTCGTTAAAGTCATGCTTCGTCAAAGTTATGCTTCTTCAAAGTTATGCTTCTTCAAAGTTATGTGAAAGTTATGCTTCTCCTAAGGAAACCCTAATTTGGCAACTTTTGACTTTTGATAATTTGAGGGCTTTTCTTGATGAATCATGTTCAACCCTTGGTCAAATGATGGATATGACTTCAAGATGTTGATGTTGACCAAAAACCTTGAAGTTTGACTGTATGATGACCATAGTTGACTTTTCACCTAATATAGTTGATTTTCAGTCATCTGAGCAATTGACTGAGCAAATTTATGATGCAAGGCTTAAAACATGACATGAGAATTATTGAAGACCTATTAAGAACCATGAAAACCACTTGAGACCTTGAAAACCAAATCTTCCTTGAGAAATACCAAACCCTAGTTGTGGACCCATTCTTATGAGCAAAATTTGTCTGATCCATTCTTGAGTCAACTTGAGCAAATGAGGATCTCATGAGAATGTCTTTAAGGAAAATGGAAAGGAAAATTTTAGGTTATAACGGTTGTCCCTATTCAATCTTCTTAAACCTGAGGAGTTAGATTGGCACGTCCGCCATTCATGACTTGAAGGTAGAAGATGATTGAACACTTAAGTGCTCAGAAATTTGCACTCGCCTGTGCACGAAGTAACACTGCTGGTTGATTATACCAGGAATGGGATTAAGGATGCCATTTGGAGAGTAAACGGATGTAGAAGATGGGCTTATAGAAGCCACCTGGAGAGGTGACGGAGAGTCGTCGAAGATGGGATTATAGATGCCACTCAGAGTAACTGTTGATAGGAATATCAGAATAAGTCTACGTCTGACGTTGTCTTAAAATATGTATTTAGAATGAGTCTACACCCGACTTTTTCCAAAAGAATATCAGAGTGAATCTACGCTTGATTTTCATCTGAATGATATAGTAGAATGAGTCTACACTCAACTTTGTCTAAAAGATATGTTTGGAATGAGTCTACGTTCGACTTTGTCCAAAAGAGTTTCAGAAGGAATCTACGCTTGAATTCATTCGAACTAGAAGATGTCTACGCTCGACTTCAACTAGAAGAGGTAACAGAAATAGTCTACGCCTGAATTTTTCAAAAAAGAGTATAATAAATAAATCTACGTTTTATTTCGTCCGAACCAGAAGATGACTATGCCTGAATTCAACTAGAAGAGGTACCCGAAAGAGTCTACGCCAGACTTTTTCCAAAAAGAGTATCAGAAAGAAATATATGATTGATTTCCTCTGAACCAGAAGATGTCTACGTCTAACTTCATTTAGAAGAGATATTTTTCAGAATGACTCTCTGGAGAAAATGTTTATGTAGCTACCAATCCGGTTTAGTCTCTGAGGGAAATACTTGTTTGTTTGTGAACTTAACTTGAAAAGACAAAGTTAGTTGTATGAAATGTCATGATGTATGTAACACATTATGTAATGATGCTCTTGAAATAAATGTGAATATGCTAATGTGTTTCGTATGCATATGCTATGATAAATGATGTATGAATGTGAGATGTCATTGAAGTGTATCAGTAGCTTCATATAACATTCTTGATATGGAAAATAAATCCCTGATTGTTGTTGGGTGTTGTACCCCAAACTTTACCCTTTTGGTTCAGGCTTATGTTTCATCACAAACATCATATTACATTTGCATCCATTTTGTGATGGGATCAAGGTACTTTGGTTCTCAAGTTGTCTACAAGTTGTGTTGGTTGATGGTATTGACAATTAGGGTAAGAAGGGAGCTCATTCTCTCAAACTTTTGGTTTCTCAAGTCACAAGGGTCTCTAATGTCTCAAGACATTTCATCCATCTCATTGGATCATTATGAGGTTGAAGATTTTGTTGAATCACACCCTCTTAAATCATCAGTCAAAATTAGGGTTTTGTCCAAATTGAAGTAAGATGAGCCAAGTTTTGAAGCATAATTTTCTCATCATCATTTTGAATAAACTTTGTGCAAGAAATATCTCATGATGCCCAGTAGAGTTAGGGTTTTGGAGCTTGATCAACTATCTCCTAACACAAGGTGCAAATTAGGGTTTTAGATTTAATCAGGATTTCTCAGACTTTTTCACCCAAACTTGTTTCCATGCTTCACTACATGTTATTAAGCATCTTTGACTAAAATATTGAAGTTCAATTTGGATTGGAAATGGTTTAATTGATTAGAAAGTGAAAAATGGTCATTTTGGTCACAATCAGTCAAAATCAGAGGTTGACCAATTGAATTTTGGTCAACCATCCATTTAAACATCTTCTTTTACATTTTTTAAATTCAATTTCATCACAAGGTCAAGAGAAGTGGAAGATTGGAATGTAACCTGTTCATAAAGAGACTCGGAAAGTTACTAAAAAAGGAAAATATGCACTAAATTTTAAAAATTCATAGCTTATTCATTTTTGATCCAAAAATTGCAAATCTTATATGCTTGGAAAGATAAGAGAGAGCTCTACAACTTTTCTTCTTTTACCAAAATCAAAACATGCAAGGGTGAAGAGTTATGGAGCTTAATACTCATGATCACATGTGAAAATTATAGGTCACTTTTAAAATTCAGTGACTTTCGTGCCAATTTTTGAAGGCTTTTTTAATGGATCCAATTTAAAAAACTCAAATCTACAAGTTTGTAGATATTTTAAATACCTTTCCAAATTGTAATCTTTTGTGTTTAAATTCCAAAGGATGAGCAAGTTATGGTCTTTTGAATATCATGTCATTTTATTGAATTTTGGCCAAGCAAGAAAAATGCAATTTCTTATAAACTTCATTTCCACCCATCCTATTTGCTTCTAATCAATCCCATGACTTATTTGTGACTTGATGAGGCCCATAATGCCAACAATGTCATGCCTCATGGGCTATGGTACTTACTGGCACCTAAAATTCTCAAACTTGCCAAGAAAAGCCAATTCACCAACACTCACTCTACTCAATGAGTCATGACATGTAGCTTTTGGGGTTTTCTTCTGACAATATTTGGCACACAAAATGCAAGAGATATCAAGGAATGAACGAGTAAAACGCAGAAACCCATGTGAACTCATTTTTTGAGGACCAATTTCCTCTTCTAACCTTCTCTACTCACTCTATATAATGCACTCCAAGTCTCATTTCACTTTCTCCATGCTTCATTCACCACAAATCCAGATTTGAACATTTCTTCTTCCTGCTGAAGTTTCTTCGATTCTCTCATTTCCTTCGTGCATTCTTCAAATTTTTGGTGGATTCAACTTCAGGGAAGTGTGTAGATCAAGACTGTAGAGTTGATTCACATCTATAACTGAAGAATCGAGATTTCAATTTCCACATTGAGGTGATTTTTGTTGAACTCTGTTTTGCTTGTTCAAGCTTGATTTGATGAATCAATTCATGTTCATGGTGTGTTAGTTGGCCAGACTATAGGTCTGATGTATCTGGTTTGCTTGATTAGAGCTTAAATCGTGCTATGTGATTTTGTGCAACTTGTATGTTTCACTTTTTTAGCAACTTTGCATGCTTATTTCTCTTAGATCCTTGATCCATTGTGAATTCTATGACTATCATGAGGTAGATGCTAGTTTCAGCTTTAATTTGTGCTTTGATTCATGAAATTTGTTTGAGAAACAAGCGCGTTTGGTGGATCTGAATATAGGCTCCAGATCTGTTTGTGAAATACGTTTTAGGGCATGCTGTAGGTAGGAGATGAAGTGATGTGGCGCATTATGATTGGATCGTTTGAATTTTTAATGCATTTTATATTATTTGATTTTAATAGTTTTATCTAATTTTATTTCATGATCAAAAAACCTTAAAAATTATGAAAAAATTACCATAGCATGATCTTAATTTCTAATATTTGTCATAGTTTTTCTGGAATTTTTAAAATTATTTGATTGGTGAAAAAAATTCGTGCATTAATTAATTTTGTTTATTTGATTATTGCATAACACTTTTTGTTAATTTTTGTTTGTAACCTTTCCTTTATACAAAAATTAAAAGAAAAATATTTTGGACACTTTGGTTGATGCACTTTAGGTTTCTGAATTTTATTTTAGGATTTTCATATTTTTAGTTGATTAAATGATTAATAAGATTTAATTGTTTCTTATGCTTTTTCAATTATATTAACCATATTTTTAAAATACAAAAAATTCCTCAAAAAATATATCACACTGTATAAATAGTATATTTTCATATTCTAGAATTTATTTTATGATTTTTGCATTTTTTTGATTCATTATAAATTTGTGTAAATATATTGCCTATTTTAATCATAATTTTCACACTTTGACTCCATTTGCTATTTTTTTTAGACATAAAAAATGCTAAAAATATTTTCAGACATCCTTATGACTTAATGTTGATTGTAGGATTTTCTTAGGATTTTATCATGCTTGAGTCTCTGATTTCACAATTAGTAAAGTTGGTGAACCATTTTTGATACTTTTGTTTTTACATCACAAGTTATGATTTAATTTGCTAATTTTCAAAACTTGTAAAGATAAAAAAAATTTTGATAAGGATTCTTGAATGTGTTAGGTCTCTGCAAATTATTTTTTTTGGAATTTAAACTTTAAAACCCTATTTTTCCCAAAATATTTGGTTAAAGATGTCTATTTTGAGTTTTATCTCAACTAGTTGTGAAAAATGAATTTGGTTTCACATTTTACCTAGACATTCAAGGAACCAAATTAATTGATTCTGACTTTTATAAGTCTTTAGCACTTAAAAAAATTCTCATTTTAGTTTTTTAAAATCTTCCTTATATATTTTTTTTATTTTAGTTTGTGAATTAGGTCTTTGAGCTTTGCCTCAAAAATTTGACTTTTACTTGGTTGTTTTTGTGCATGTTTGGGAACCAATATTTTTGAGTACTTGACACCACTGACTCCAATATTTTGTGCATGACTATTCATGATTTTCTAGTGCCTCTAATTATTTTTCCCCATTTAATCAAACTAGGGTTCCCATTTGGAGGCTTATATAGGGTTTCTACCTTGTATTGATTTAGTTTTCAACTTGAACCTTACTAATTTTGCTTTGAGCTTGATGTTTTTGATCTCTTGATTATTTACGAACCTTGGAATAATTTTGTACAAATTTTACAAGCTTTTTTTTCATTTTAGGTTCAATAATCTTCATGTATGCTTTTATGATCTTTTGAATTAGAGGTAAAGGGAATGCACTAGTGCAACCCATGAGGGATTAATTCCTTTTATTCTTATAATCCACTCCCCTATTTCGGAGACTTGAGTTCATCATTGAACCATTCAAGTTTTCCCCACTTGCTTATTTTGTCAATTTTGCATGATAATCACTTGTGAATATGGTTAAGGAGAGATTACTTTTATGCATCACCTTTTGAATGAAATTAGAATTAATTTTAAATTGATTTGATTGTAATTCTAACTTGTTAAATATTTCTTGATATCATGCAAAGATCCTTTGATCCTTGGTTAACATTTCATTGTTAATTCAATATGGTGACAAGAAAGGAGCAATAGTTCACTAGTTTTGACCTATTTGTTGTTTGTGCTTGCTTGAGGGCTCTTGCATCTATTTCCTTGATGTTTTGCCATCATTCTCATTTCTTTTATATACCATCATAAATACCTTATTGATTAATCAATTTTCCTTGTAATTACTAATTTGTCGGTTAGGTGTGTACGGTACCCTGAGAAAGCTTAAATATTGACTTGATGGCTTTATGTTCCACTTTATTTGTGGGACACAATTTGTTATGTTTGCACCATTCGTGTGCTTTGTATATTTTTACTCCCTTTCAAGATATCTATGTGGTTGTGTCTTCTATACACCATTTGTGAGTTTATGTTCACATTTGAAGCCTCAATGCTTATATTTGATGGCGTGATTTCTGACTTGACTTGTTTACTGATGCTAGCTTGCTCGAAGCTATCTAGGTTTCTTTTTCTTTCTTAGTTTCTACGGATTGTTATCCATTTGGTATTGCAGTACTTCCTTTTTACTATTTTCTCCCTTTACTGCTTTCTATTATATGATGGGACCTCCGTTGTAGATATATGTCAGGAGTCCCTCTGGTTTATTTAAAGACCTATTTAAGGCAATTCTGTCGGTGTGCTAATTGGGTTTGTTTAAAATCCTACCTTTGGAGTAGGTATTATGCACATGTGTTTATATTTGTGCAAGCATTATATTACATGTGATAAGTCCTCAAAAGGAGGCGAGCGGGGAGGGTCTGTAATCGACCCCCGCACATTCTAGTTCGTGTTATCCTTAGCTCACGTGGTACGTCGATGCTTCGGAGTCGTGTTGATAGTGTGTATAGAGTCCGTCAAGTAGGGATGGGTTTTACAATCAAACCCCTACACTTTGTCAGGAGTTTGCGTTGGCCAATGCTGACACTTCGTGATCGCTCATATTGTCTTCTATCGCCTACCTCAATTTTCTATATCTTGTCTAGGTGTTCAGTCGCTTTGGGCGTCACATTTTTCTTATTTCATCTATCTCCCGCTTGTTTTCTTCAGGTGATCTGCTCCCCTTAGATAAAGCATTTTCTCTTTATAACTCCCATCCCCTGAATCAGGATACCCTGATTGTGTGCTTTTGCCAAAACACTTGGTTGCTCGCTTGTTTGGTATTTACCATGCTCCCTTAGGATTGCTCGTGTAAGGTTAGTCCTCGAGCAAGACCTTAGGGTAGGAATCCATGTATGCTCACTAGGTCAGATATTTCCCTTTTCACCCTTAACCTTAGGGCCAATCATTGTATGATAACATTAGGATCATAGATTAGGACAGTCTCCCTTAGTTGCTTTCTTTCCCTGCATATTGCATCTTAAAACTAAAACTTCTTCTTGGAAAATCATAAAATGTCTCTAATAAACTTAAATCCTTCTTCAAGGTAAAATATACAAATCAATCTTAATTGTTTGTGCGCCTTTTGGCTTTGTTTTAAACCTTGTCAAATTGATGTCTTGCCATCCTTACCATGATATTTTGCTATCTTGTAATTGATGTTTCGCCATCGCATATATCTTTTCGTCAATGTTTCACCATCGCACATGTTTGTTATCCTACTTTTATTCTTAATGTGATTGTTAGGTGTGATGTTTTATCATCTGAATTGTTGATGTTTCGCCGTCCTTGCCATGTTATTTTCCTGATGTTTCGCCATCGCACATGTTTGTTATGCTACTTTGATTCTCAATATCATTGTTAGGTGTGATGTTTTATCATTCAAATTGTTAATGTTTCACCATCTTTGACATGTTATCTTTCTATGTCTTTGCCGATGTTTCGCCATCGCATATGTTTGTTACCGATATTTCGCTATCGCATATGTTTGTCATCCTACTTTGATTTTTGATATCATTGTTAGGTGTAATGTTTCACCGTCTTGTCTGATGTTTTGCTCTCATGCTGACGTTTTATCATCTTATATGAGTTTGTGTTACCATGTGATGTCTGGTCATCCCTTTTTGTTGTTTTATCATCATTATTGACATTTTTGTCGTTCTATTTGATGTTTCTCCATCTTGACTGTTGCTTTTGTCTTCTTAACTTAAAAACACAAACCAACCAAAATATATGAACCAAACTACGACTGCTCTGATTCCTTGAAAGGGATACATAGGAAGAGGCTTTTTTGGGGCCTAATCGAGTATATCTTTGTAAATATTTCTTTCTTTTCCCCACATTTTCTTTTCCTTTTCTTTGCATGCATTCCGTTTTCAGCTTTATGCCTTAGACATAGATTTTACACACTCATAGATTATAATAACAAGAGTGGATACCTTAGAGTACTACGGGTGAGTGGGGTGCTAATACCTCCTCCTCGCGTAACAGACTCCCTTACCGATCTCTCAATCGTAAGACCGTGATTTCATCCTTCTCGGGTTTACTCGATGTTTACCTTTCTCCTTTGTGAGATAAAAAACGTTATATGGCGACTTTATTGATTTTATATTAGATAACGGTTCGACCAGTTGTTTCAGCTGGCGGTTTCACTGGGGAAATTTTTTGAACTATTGCTGGTCCATCCAGGAGTCGATCCTAGCTCTTGCTTTATTTTTTCCTTGCGTGTTTATTTTTATGCTTTATAGCCTGTTCATTTTGTACATGTTTAGTTGAGCATATCGTTGCATTGCATTTTATTGTTTTCCATATTTGAATATCAGTTGTGTTGGCTCTGCTATCATGTTAGGTGGGTGTTACAAGAGGTAAAAGGCCCAATACCCAGGCCAAGTAAAAACCATAGGAACCTTAGGAATAGAGTGGAACATGAATGACTAGTAAACTTTGGTTTTCTAGTATGAACATGTCGTCCATGCTTAGATGAGAGTACAAATGGGGTGATATCGTTTCACGTAGGTGTTTCGAAGATAGTGGCTTCAGGTGTACCCATGATTTTGAGTTACCCTTGCCTTACCCTGACCTTGTTTGCACCTGTGAGAGGGGAAGGAATTTTGATCCTTACAGGTATCGTTGGTAACTCCTTTCTGTTGGTGAATGGATTTTTAAAGATGACCCTTCATTTTACAAAGTTCTGGATCTTGAACTTTGGCTTTCCCAGGATATTCAGAACAACACAACAGATACCTCAATTCACATATGTCTACATCACATCATGGCACATTTATTTTTCAAAAAGAAACACAAAAAATATATATGTCTAATTCACAGATGCTTGTCATTTCCAGGGTATTTAAAAGCTATCACTAGCATCAAGGATGAATAACAACATGAGCACAAGTGCAAAAACCCTTAGGAAGAAGGTCGTCTATCAGTTTGTGTTTTATGGTGGTCGATTGCGAGAATTAGGAGCTCTCGTGAATGGTCAGAATGAAAACATATTCAGAAAGCGATATGGGAACTTATTACCAAGTGAACGATTTTTATGAGGAATGGCCTTTGAGAGTGCTTCTTCAGTTCTACGACCCACAGCTATGATGTTTTACCTTTCAAGATTACCAACTAGCACCAACCCTCTAAGAGTATGTGTATATTCTTGACATAAATATTATGGACAATATTCCTTTTGTTCAAGTACCTGAAACTCCCAACTACGTGGCTATCGCTAAGGCTCTTTATTTGACCGTTAGCAAAGTGGGAGGAAATTGGATCAAGAAGTGTGACATATAGGGTATTTCATGGGATTATCTGATAAACAAAGCCAAAATGTTTGTGGAGGAAGGAAATTGGATAGCTTTCAATGTGTTACTGGCCGTGTTAATTTATGATTTAGTCCTCTTACCTGTGGCAGAAAGGTTGGTGAATTTAGCAGCAATTTGTGTCTTTATGAATGACAATCCAGTACCAACCTTATTAGCTGATACTTACTATAATATTCATTCTCGGAATGGTAAGAGGGGGGATGTGGTATGCGACACAACTTTACTCTACAAGTGGTTTATGATGCACATGTCTACAAGAGGACCGTTTGTTGACACTGCTGAGACATCACTTTGGGCCCAGCAGATCATGGGACTCATTCCTACGACATTGTCTGGCACATCATAGGAATTATGAAGGATTTCATTATGATTTGTAGTGAGTTTCCTAATGTTCCACTTATGGGAATAAAAGGTTGCATCAACTTTAACCCCATTTTGGTACGGCCCCAGTTTGTGTTCGTGATGACAAGTGGACCTACTGGGCGGGAGGTAAGGGAAACCATTTATTTTGGCAAAGGAGGAAATGTTGCTATGTTTGAAAGAATAAAGGTCGCCTGGAAACACATTCATCGAAAAGGAAGGCAGTCTTTCGATAGAAATGGAGGTGTAGCTCTTGATGCATATTAAAAATGGATTCAGAATCGGGTAAAGGTGTTCTTATTGCTTTATAAGAGGGAAGAACCTTTGTACCCGTAGCCTGTGTGTGATCCATTGACAGATAATTTCCCATCTTATGAAAGTGGGATTGATCATCTTTCCCATGGTAAGATATCTTCTAAGCAATCCTTGCCAAGGGAATCCGAAGTTGTACCAATGGCACGCCTCAAAAACGCCAAAGCTGAGAATATTAAGTTACAAGCTGATTTGGAAGATAAACATATTGAGCTTTCCTTTGCTTTGCAAGAAAAAAAAAGACTTTGGCAATAAAACTTAGAGAAGGGTCATCTATTAGAGAGTCGTAGATCGTTTGAGCAGTCAAAGAGGTCAAGGATTGAAAATTCTAGCACAACTAATCTCCAGAACGATGCACTATTGAAGAGTCAACAAAAGTTCAAGAGTCTCCAAATAGCAGAAACAAAGTTAAAAGCATGTCATAGCAAGAAGGTTAAAGAACTAGAAAGGCAACTCAATGAAGTCAGGTTGCAGGATCAGAGGCATGAAAAGTAGATGACTCGTGTGATGGAAGAAAATGCTAAGCTCAGAGACCAGAGAGAAGAATTGGAGAATGCACCTACACCTATCCCTTTTCCAGAATGCAAAGAATGTAACCGCTTTCTTGAACAATGTTAGTACTTAGAAGAACAACTATTCCAGGAGGATATGGTGATTAAAAGCCTCATTGAAGGATACGACCACCTAAGGACAAGACAACTATTCCAAGAGACCAAGGAATTGAGTGAGGAGCATTTCCGGGAGGAGGGAACTTTATTTCATGTTGATTTGGGAGACCCACCCCTTTGATTTTATCATTTTCTATTATTTGTTGTATGATCACCCCCAGTATTGTTGGATGGGATCCTTTATCTTTTATCACGTACTTTAAGATATTTTTGTACAAACTCATTGGGATCCTGAGGATGGTTTTCATAAATAAAGAAGTTTGTCATTGCACTAGTATTTTTATCTGTTATTCGCCTATATCCCTTATCATGCCTGATTGTTTTATCCCTAATAGTTGAAAAAGCTTTTAAATACATGGAAATAACAAAAAATATCATGCATGTCATGCACCTCATACAGTACAGGTCATCTCAGGACAATATTCTTATCTTGATTCTGCTTTTCTTATCCAGAGTCCAAGGCGACTACTCATCGGTACTCTACTAGAAACCATTTGCCAAGGCAGATGGAACATATCCAAGCTGAACTCGCTGAAATGAGGGTCCAGATGGCCACTCATATGACCTAGTTCATCGAGGTCATCACTAACGTGAATTGTCGACAAGAGGAGTTGGCTGCCATTGTTAACAATCAGCGCCGCTATCCGGTGGATGGTGGAAATCAAGGGCTTTATCAGGACATTTTTGTGGGATTGGGCGATGTGCAAGACCAACCCGTTGGACCTAGAAATCCTTTTCTATGCAACATTAATATCTGACAGTTTCCCCTATCTCCAGGACCTCGTCTTGTAGGGAACCAAAGAGATAATCAGGGTGGTGTAAGGAACTATCAAGAGCAAGACTATGATTATGATCAGGATGAAGATCAAATATTTATGCAGTGTTCTGAGCCAGAGGTTCAGATTGAGGATATAAGGTATCAGTTATTGGAGGAACGGTTGAAGGCTGTAGAAGGGCAAGGAGTCCTCGGCATGGATGCTAATGATTTTGGGCTAGTATTTGGGGTGAAGGTTCCCCCAAAGTTAAAACTGCTGGTATTTGAAAAGTATAACGGTTCGTCATGTCCCATCAATCACGCAACTACTTATTTCCAAAGGATGTCGATACATACCGAGGATCAGGGGCTTTTGATTCATTTCTTCCAAGATAACATATTTGGGGCATCCCTGGAGTGGTACATGAAGTTGGAAAAGACTCATATTCAATGCTGGAATGATCTTGCTCGTGCTTTTTTCAAACACTATCAGTACAACATGGATATGGCGCCTAATCACACTCAGTTACAGAATTTGTCACAAGGGCCAAAAGAATATTTCAAAGAGTACGCCCAGAAATGGCGTAAATTGGCTGCACGGCTTCAACCTCCACTCATGGAGCGAGAACTCATTGATATGTTTATGAGTACCTTGCAGGGGCCTTATTATGATCACATGATAGGAAGTGCTTCGGCATGATTTACGGATTTGGTTATGGCTGGTGAGAGAATTGAGGTGGGTTTGAAATTGGGAAAAATTCAAGTTGGTAATTCTAGTGGCTCATCAGGGGGTGGTAAGAAACCATTCAATGCTTACCCTAAGAAAAGGGAAGTCGATGCAAGTGAGGTGTACTCTCATAGATGAAGATGTGAAGATCATCAACACCAACAAGTCAATGTTGTCTCTATTCCTATCAATGCTCCTCCACAGCAGAGACATAATCATGCGCCCCAACAACAAAGACAACAAGATGCTCCCTATTAGTATAATAATCAATAAAAAAGGCAACCAAGAAGGTTCGATCCCTTTCCAGTATCTCTTACTGAAATACTCCATCATTTGCTCGATTTGAAGTTGATTAGTTTGAGAAATATGCCAACACCCACTGGAAGGCTTCCTGCTGATTATGACGCTAACGCAAGATGTGAGTTCCATTCTGGCGGAATTGGACATTCCACGAACAACTGTTTTGCGTTAAATTGCAAAGTGCATGACTTGTTGGATGCCAAGGAAATTGAGTTTACTTCAGTGAATGGTCCGAATGTTGTCCAAAACCCAAAGCCTAAACATGGAGGGGCTGTTGTTAATATGATTGATGATGATGATGAAATGATGAATTTAGTTATGGATGTAGAGCAGGTGACTAATCCGTTTTTGTATGTTAAAAGGTATTTGCTCGACCATTCTATTTTTCCAGGTTGTGTTTCAGACTGTGTCAAATGTAAAGAACATCTAGAGGGTTGTGATGATTTGAAAGCTGACATCCAGTTCATGATGGATGAAGGTTCCCTACAGTTTGATAGAAAACCAAAAGCCCGAAAAGTTACTGAAGAAGATGTTTCTATGATATATATTCCTTACACCCCTGTGTGTATTCCTACCCCATCTAGGGCACCTCCTTTGATGATTACAGTACCTGGTCCCATGCCATATACTAGTAAGAAGTCCATCCCATGGCATTATGGTGCTGATGTTTATTACCACAGGGTGAAGCAAGAGACAAATCCTCATCCTTTTGAGGAGGAATTTACTAAAGACAATGAAGGAGATGTTCATAATTTCTCAGGCGTGGGTCGAATGACTAGAAGTGGAAGAGCGTTTAGCCCTTCTAATATACAAGATACAGCAGATGCCTTAGAAAGAGAAAAAGGAAAATAGCAGGCGATGATTGGTAATCTGAGGGTTACACCAGCCATGTGACTCAGCCAATTCTAGTGCCAGAAGCTTCTTCAGTTCCCGATGAAGTTGAAGAGTTGATGCAAATTATCAGGAAGAGTGATTATAGCATAACTGATCAGCTGGGTCACACCCCTTCTAAGATGTTTATCTTATCATTATTGATTTATTCAGAGCCCCACAGACATGCTTTGATGAAGTTATTGAAGAATGTGTTCGTGCCACATGAGATAACAGGCAATCAATTCGAAAATGTTTATGCTAATATATCTACTGGAAATGGTCTGGGCTTTAGAGATTTTGACCTTCCTCCTGAAGGACAAGACCATAGCAAGGCATTACATATTTCTATGGATTGTAGAGGAACTACTTTATCCCGGGTATTGGTGGACACATGGTCATCCTTGAATGTGTTTCCTAAATCAGCGTTGATGAAAATTGATTATTTCAGTCTTGAGCTGCACCCTAGTGACTTGATGGTGAAAGCATTTGATGGGTCCCAAAGATTAGTGTTTGGGGAGGTGGAATTACTTATTAAGGTTGGTCCTCGCACCTTCACCGCTACATTTTTTGTTATGGATATACATCCAGAATATTTTTGTTTGTTGGAGCGGTCGTGGATTCTTAAAGCAGGGGCAATCACTTCTACTCTTCATCAGAAACTCAAATATCTTGTAGACGAAAAAGTGACAACTGTGTCCGGTGAAGAGGAATATATTGTGAGTCATTTAACATCATTTCACTATGTTGAAGTTGAAGGCGAGATATATGAGACACCTTTCCAAGATTTTGAGACAGTTCATACGGTCAATATTCCTCCTCCGATTTTAATACCCTAAATTTGTCCTACCCTTTTACTACCTATCTAACCCTTATAAAATAGAACAACCAACTGATATAAAGAAGGAATTTTTACAATAGAAGATAAAAAATAACAGATTGCAGGGATTTCCCGATGGAAAAAACTCACCAAGAAGAACCACAAGCAGAGCTCCAACAAATTCCTCTACACTCTCACGGCATCTCCTTCAAGCTTCGACGCTTCGATCGACACCACACTTCAGTATTGTTCAACAACCTACATCACCTTCATCGTTATTCCTCCAATTCATCTGATTCAAGGCTTCATCTTCGTCGAATCTACATCAACATCAATTCTGCATCATAAGAACAAATTTCAACTTCTCGCAATAGAAGACGCATATCAATCACATCAACATATCACCATATCGCCACAGTAACGCAAAGAAAAGTCAAAAAGAAAGAAGATGAAGAAGGAGAAGAATCAACGATTACCTTAGAAATCTCTAGTTTTGTCCAACGATGGCGTCATATCTGAAGAAGCGTCAGAGAAATGATGACTGTGGTGGAGAGAGTTTGTTTCAAAGAGAAATCGAAGAAGCGAGATCGAAGCATTGAAGAGATCCGAGACGTGAATTCGCTGAGACAGAGATTAGCGAACGGTGATACGGAGGCCAACGGTCTTCGTTTTAGCGGTGATGAGAAGAAGAGAGAGTGAGACGGAGCAACGCGAGGCGAGGGTGACGGTGGTGAGCGGCGCCGTGAGAGACGGAGATCAGTGAAGGTGAAGAGGGGGCGGTGCTGTTCAAGCTCCATGAGGGAGATGGAGAGACATTTTTTTTCTCAAACCCTAAACCCCTTTCCAATTTCACATGTTTATTCTTTTTAGTTTAATTGTTTTATTGTTTTATCTTTTTTACTTCCTTTTAATAATATGCTGAAATAATACAAAATACATATGAGTTTTTGTTGTAAGAGGAATTAGTGATGGAATGGACCTAACCTCACTCTCTTCAGGCCCGCTACCATATTTTTTGGTATATCTCTTGGTTTCTGGACAAAAAGAAATAATTTGGACCCTTGCTATTGGGCTATGCATCACATTACTTCAGCACCCATATTTCTAGACTTCATACCCCCTAACTCTTCTAATTTTTTCTTTTCTTTTATTATTTTAGTTTTTTCTTTTAGTTTAATTTTTTTTCTCTCAATTGATAACAAAATAATAGAATATTTTAGAATTCGTTAGAATTTCTTTTTAGAATTTCGATTAGAGTTTTTTACTATTTTATTTTTCATATTTGGTAATCATTTTTATTGCCATTTTTTTTAGTCAAGATTTTTGTGATAGCATTGATATAACTCTTGCAATGTGGAATGCTCGGGGTTAATTCTTCAATCACTCGCCCAAGGAAAATTTGATAGAATTTTCTTACCGCTTGCACAATTTTGAAGAGGCAACGGACCTTCTCCGTTCGATATCGTCACAACCCTATTTTATCCTTCATTTTGGTACTTTATCGCAAACCATATGCGTGCTAACATTAGGTAGAATTCCCTCATTCATCCTTGACTTTAGGTCTAGCAATGCATAATAACATCAGGTTCAGAAATAGGCTAATTCCCCTTTAACTTTTCTTCTCCTTTTGCATACGCATCTAAAACTAAAACTTCTTTTCTTTTCAAAATTCAAAACACATTAAAATTACTGATGAGAATCACGCTTTTGCTTAATATGGGAAATGATAAGCGGGTCCCTTCTCGATCTTATTGTTCTTCATCTCAGGCATAGGTGTGGTTCAATTCTCAAAGACTCCTTTCATGACTAAGTAGAAAAATGGCTAATATCTCTCTCTTGAGGTCGACTAGTCATTATCTGCAACAAAATATAAAAAAATTCAAATCTTTTGTGCGCTCGAGCACCTTTCTTTAAAACCCTCTTCAGGTAAGGACACGATTAATTTACTTCTGTGCCAACGCATAAGTCTCCAAAGGTCGAGCTGCGGCAGAAGGCGGAATTAACTTCGTCCACAAAAAACACAAACAAACAAAAACATATGAGCCGAACTACGGTAGCTCTGATTCCTCAAAACGGATACGTAGGCATTGGGGTAGGGCCCAAGCGAGCACAATTTTATTTTCCCTACATTTTTTCCCTTTTCTTTTGCATGCATTCTCCCTTAGCAGTAATAAACAGTAAGCATAGATTAAACACACCCATAAGATAGATAACAAGAGTGGATACCATAGAGTACTACGGGCGTGTGGGGGTGCTAATACCTTCCCCTCGCGTAACAGACTCCCTTACCCGATCTCTCGGTCGCAAGACCGTGACTTCTCCCTTCTCAGGTTTTCTCGATGTTTACCTTTCCCTACATGTGGGATAAAAGACGTTCGATGGCAACTTCATTGTTTGATGATTTTCAGCCGGTTGTTTCAGCTGGCGACTTCACTGGGGAATAGGTCGACCAAATGCTGGTCCATCCCGGAGTCGCTCCTAGCTCTTGTTTTCTTTCCTTAGGGTGTTTATTTTTATGCTTTCAGTTTACTCATTTGTACATGTTTATCTGAGCATAAGTTTGCATTGCATTTTATGGCTTTCCATATTTGTTATCTATTATGCTGGACTCTGTTCTCTATGTTGGATGGGGATGTCACTATTAAGGTAAAAGGCCCAGTACCCAGGCCATAGTGAACTAGGACACTAGGAATAGAGTGGGGGCATGACGGCTATAGGACGTGGTCCAATTAGTGCAGTCATGTCATATACCACGCTCGGATGAGGTTCAAATGAATTACTATCGGCACCCACGTCTGTGGGCAAGCCCATAGCACTTTCAGGCGAACCCATGATTTTCGAGTTACCATTATCTTACCCTGACCTAGTTTTCACCCGTGAGTGGGGAGGAAATTTTTATTACAGGTACAGATGGTGACTATGTGCAGATGGTTACTCATGCTCGGATGATGATTATGCTTAGACAATGGTTATTGGTTCTAATGGCTATGATCCGGATTTCTATTCTGGCTTTATGCAGATGCTATATCTTATTGGTGACCGTATGGTTCTCAGATTTATTTTCTGAGTTCCTGACTTGTTTACCTGGAGGTTCATTCAAGCCTTCAATCTTGGTATCCCCAGCATGTTCAGAAATTCTCAACAGTATCCAATGTTCCAGAAGCCTTGATCCCGGACAATGGGAGATCCACAGGGTACTTGGTTCTTATATATGCAAAAGTTATGTCGACCTCTGATCTGATGATACTCACACGATTCAGAGCAGTGCAGCAATCTTATTCAGAAATGATGGAACCTTGATCCTCTTTGATCCCATGCCTTTGCATACATAACATGGCTAACCACATGCTTAACATAAATGTTCTGTTATTTCCTTAGAAATGAAAGAACATGACATGACATTCATTCATGCACCCCATGCATATTCATGCATTCATTACAGGTATCCGAAGATTGGGGATTCTTATTCAGACCTGGGGTTCTCTTCAAAGGTTCAACCTGATTTCTCTCCACACATGCTCAGAGGTCAGTTATGGAATAACTCCGAGTGGTACATGCAAGCTTTGGCTCGTAGTCAAAAATTTCTTCAAGCAGGAAGATAATGGATTAAAGACTCAGATAAGCCAGGTCATGGAAACTCTGATGATGATGTCTATTATTTCTTTAAGACATGATATGCTTGGTGATGCAGTTTATACCGATTCGTTGGGTAAGTCATTCATTCGTTCTCCTTATACTGGGGCACCTGGCCAATCGATTGAAGATGGTATGTCATCCAGAGACCAAGTCCAAGACTGGATCAATTCAAAGACTGTCATGCACACATCAGATCTGAAAGGGAATTCTCTCACACACTCAAGCATCAAGACTACAGAAAGTCATCAGAATCAGCAAGTCCATACGGAGTCAAGTCTCCTCAACAGTGGCAATCATTGGTTTCTTTAATGCATTTTCATTTGCATTCTTGCTTGTTTGTTTAAACATCGCTTGTATATAGAAACTTGTCTATTTTTGAACGAAAATCTTAATGCAATAAATATGCTTGTCTTGAAGTGTTCATTTCATTTTTACTCGTCCATTCGTTATCACTCTTCAAATGTTTTACTTGCATATTGATGCCAGATTTCCTAGTCTTATGCTTAGGTAAAGATTCAAAGGAGGATGACGACAATCTGAAAACGCAAAATCTCTGGTTGGTACGCTTTTGAGTAAGACCCTGCTGACGATGTACAGGCCTTGTTTCAATCCCCAAACACCGGAGATATAAGGGAGATAGACCCTCGTCAACCCCTCTGAGCCTTCAAAGTAGGAGTTTCCTTTATGTTCAGAAAAAACCCTCATTTTAACCTTGGGGCTGGTAGTGTTCGGCTAATCTGTTCAAGCATTCAGAACTCATCAAGAGTGTGCATCCAAGGATACAACAATGGTTATCCATCAAAAGATTGAGGAAAGTCAAAACCACAACGGTTCACCCTCATCTATCAACAACATGCATCAACTAACGATACCCCAATGAGTATCCCTCGCACATCAGGAGGTCGACAGATGACGATACAACAATGGCTATCCATCATTTTCTAAAGACTCAGGCAGTCACGATCACTTCCAACAAATCAAGACAACACAAAGATCAATGACTTGTTCAAAATAGAAAATACGAATGATAAAGAAACAAAAAGCCTCGCTAAGTCGAAACTTGAAAACAAGTCACTTAGGCAAAAATTGGGGCATCCCGCTGGACTTTCAAATCAAAATTCAAAAGAATTTGTCTAGGCAAAAATTATGGAAAGCAAGAAAGAAATTGAAAAGCCTAAAAGGTGAGAAAAGGATTACCAATGAAAATCCTCATCAAAGAACAAAGTCGTCTGATCAGACACCAAAATCAGGTGAAGTGACTGTCGTGTCCAAGAAACCACAGTGGTTCCTCAACCATCGCAAACTCTTCAAGAGAGATGAATGCTTGTATCGGGTCAACTGAACGTAGGAATGGAGAACATCATGGAGAATGGGTGGGCACCAAATAATTTTGAGCCTTAAATCCTTTTTTCTAAAACCGTGAACCAGGCCACGTTACAACCCATAAGAGTCCTAACTGAAGCATGGGTCAATTCGAAAGCGTGCTACAACGAGATAGCATTTAACTGACTCCTAAGAGGTATGTTTGAATATATGTGTTGGCATCATATGCTTGCATTGTCTTTCATAAAAAAGGAATTTGCAAATGTTTCTCTCTAGCTAGTGACTCGTTCACAACAGAGTTGTGACGTTATTTCATTCAAAGTTTTTTCAAACTTCAAGACTTACATATGTGTTGTATTAAAATTATCATTCTCATAATAAACATTCTTCTGCATACAAAACAACTGATCGACATCAAGTAAGTTTACACAATGAACAATCGGTGAAGAGCTCAATCTTGTTAGAAAAGAGAGGCTTGAATACCCTGTTGAAGCAAGAGTCAGCTGCTACAAGAGAAATGACTTATCCAGCAGAATGTTAACCGGTGATTCTGTTAAGAGAAATCATCTTGGTACTTCACAGTTTGAGTACAATTCAGGGATGAAGTTAGCAGAGCCAGCCAATCTGGGGCAATCAAGTCGAGAGTCGATCTCTCCAAGTTCATCCAAATCTGGGGCATTCCCTCAAAGCTGTCAATTAGAGGTTATCACGTCAATAAACCTCTTGAAGCTCGATCAATCAGAGGCTATCACATCGAGAATTCTATTCGGAATTCATTCAACCTGGGGAAGTTACGTAGAGTTTCGACAAATCTCTCCAAGAAAGTTGTAATCAAGAGCAGTTTATTTCGTGACTCAAGACATTGGGGCAGGCCACCTCATATCGTTTTGTGGCATGAATATTCTGGTATTCTATTCAACATAGATCTTCTCAGAGACCCTTCAGACAGGGGAATTCCTCATCCGTACTTAGTTGCTCAAGTCAATTATGTTGTACGAGACTACGATCAAGCTAAAAGCATCATGACAATCAACCTGACTTGACCAGCGCACAAAGCTGCCTTCATCTACCACAAAAAATTTCAAATCTGATTCCCCAAGTGAATTCAGAAAGTCTAGAATCGTCTTTTGACTCAGCACGCGTAAGTGCATCCTCAGTGGAGTTAATCAAGAGCATCCCCAATAAAGCTAAACGGGGGCATTCGCATAGCTGAACTGGGGCATTCGCATAGCTGAACCGGGGCATTCGCAGAGCTGAACCGGGGAATTCGTAGAGCTAAACCGGGGCATTCGTAGAGCTCAGCCGGGGCACTCATAAGTGTCCGCGCCCATCTCTTATTCCCCAAGTGATTCAAGAAACAATTCCCCATTGTGCGTAAATTGGGAGCATGTATTCAAAGGGATCCACATGGTGTTCAGTATCCATTCTTCGGCATATTCAGTTCTATCATCCTCTCAACGGTTCAGGATGTTTGGAAGTCTGGCCAGGTTATCTCTTCCCAACGGTATGATTCAGAATCCAGCATTGTATCTGAAGACTCGTTTCATCGGCAACTCAATCTCCAGCAGAGTCATCAACAATCTTCAGTGTCATGGGCTCTCCAGTGCAAATCTTTACCAGTATCCCCAACAATCTTTGGTACTGCAGACTTCCAACATCGATATATATTGACATCCCTAGTGATGAGCAGCGGTCTCCAATAGGATCTTTTTATCCCCATGAAGTTTATTTCTTCGCATTGCATATAGTTATCATTACATAACATTGCATCCTCAAAAGCGCGTAGCTGATCCATCAGAGTGGATCTTTGCGTCAAAAGAAATTCAAACATGCATACGAAGCATAAGCCAGATCAGGTACCTTACACAAAGACCTGAGTTATTCAAGGACAACAATACATCCCTACAGAAGAGTATCATGCCCAAAATCCCCAATCAGTGACCTTCACCTTTTCAATGCCAAACAAAATCAATACACTTTGCCGTTCTAAACTCAATTCTTGTCTGGTAGTCGGTTCCCTAAACATTCATCCGTGTCCAACCCTAAACACTCGTCCGTTTCCATTCTTAAACACTCGTCCGTGTCCATTCCTAAACATTCTTCCGTTTCCATTCCTAAACACTCGTATGTGTCAAGTTTCCTGAACATCCACCCGGGTCAGTTATTCAAACACTCGTCCGTGTTTAACCTTTGATACCCGCCTGTATTTTCTTTCAATACTCGTCCGTATTGATTCAAACACTCGTCCGTGTTTACCATTTGATACTCGTCCGTATCTCCTTTAAATACTCGTCCGTATTGATTCAAACACTCGTCCATGTTTAAACTTTTGATACTCACCTGTATCTTCTTTCAATACTCATCCGTATTGATTCAAACACTCGTCCGTGTTTAAACTTTTGATACTCGTCCGTATCTTCTTTCAATACTCGTCCATATTGATTTAAACGCTCATCCGTGTTTAACTTTTGATACTCGCCTGTATCTTCTTTCAATACTCATCTGTATTGATTCAAACACTCGTCCGTGTTTAACCTTTGATACTCGTCCGTATCTTCTTTCAATACTCATACGTATTGAATCAAACACTCGTCCGTGTTTAACTTTTTGATACTCGCCTGTATCTTCTTTCAATACTCGTCCGTATTGATTCAAACACTCGTCCGTGTTTAACTTTTGATACTCGTCCGTATCTCCTTTCAATACTCGTCCGTATTGAATCAAACACTCGTCCGTGTTTAAACTTTTGATACTCACCTGTATCTTCTTTCAATACTCGTCCGTATTGATTCAAACACTCGTCCGTGTTTAAACTTTTGATACTCACCTGTATCTTCTTTCAATACTCGTCCGTATTGATTCAAACACTCGTCCGTGTTTAACCTTTGATACTCGTCCGTATCTTCTTTCAATACTCGTCCGTATTGGTTCAAACACTTGTCCGTGTTTAACCTTTGATACTCGTCTGTATCTTCTTTCAATACTCGTCCGTATTGATTCAAACACTCGTCCGTGTTTAACCTTTGATACTCGTCCGTATCTTCTTTCAATACCCGTCCATATTGATTCAAACACTCGTCCGTGTTTAACCTTTGATACTCGTTTGTATCTTCTTTTAATACTCGTCCATATTGATTCAAACATTCGTCTGTGTTTAAACTTTCTTGATGCTCATCCGTGTCGCTTATCTAAACAACCATCATGTCGTAACCCATGTTTCCTTCGTCGAACCTGAGATCGCCTCTTGGCTAGGTTCTTCCCTCAAATAATCGTCGAACCTGAGATCGCCACTTGGCTAGGTTCTTCCTTCAAATCACCGTCGAACCTGAGATTGCCTCTTGGCTAGGTTCTTCCTTCAAATCATCGTCAAACCTGAGATCGCCTCTTGGCTAGGTTCTTTCCATTTACTTTGTCTTAGAACCTGAGATCGCCCTTTGGCTAGGTTCTCTGTCAAATCACTCTCATGTGTCTCCTTAGGATCGTAGGTCGCCCGTAGACCTCATCCACTGTCTTTTCATACCAACCATTTGTCTTGTATTGGCATCGCTCCACGTTACAAGTCCAATCTCTGTCTCTTCATTGAAAAAACAAATTTCTTCCCCCCAACAGATAACACAAAAATAAATAAAGAAAACACTTACTCTCTCTCAGGACAAATTTTTGGCCTTGATATTTAATCATCTTCAACCTTGAACTTCCGAAAGGCACGCACCAATCGTACTTTCAGGTTTAAGATGAGTAAATAGGGGTAACTGTAATACCCCAAATTTGTCCTACCCTTTCACTACCTATCTAACCCTTATAAAATAGAACAACCAACTGATATAAAGAAGGAATTTTTACAATAGAAGATAAAAAATAACAGATTGCAGGGATTTCCCGATGGAAAAAACTCACCAAGAAGAACCACAAGCAGAGCTCCAACAAATTCCTCTACACTCTCACCGCATCTCCTTCAAGCTTCGACGCTTCGATCGACACCACACATCAGTATTGTTCAACAACCTACATCACCTTCATCGTTATTCCTCCAATTCATTTGATTCAAGGCTTCATCTTCGTCGAATCTGCATCAACATCAATTCTGCATCATAAGAACAAATTTCAACTTCTCGCAATAGAAGACGCATATGAATCACATCAACACATCACCATATCGCCACAGCAACGCAAAAAAAAGTCAAAAAGAAAGAAGATGAAGAAGGAGAAGAATCGATGATTACCTTAGAAATCTCTAGTTTTGTCCAACGATGGCGTCATATCTGAAGAAGCGTCAGAGAAATGATGACTGTGGTGGAGAGAGTTTGTTTCAAAGAGAAATCAAAGAAGCAAGATCGAAGCATTGAAGAGATTCGAGACGCGAATTCGCTGAGACAGAGATTAGCGAACGGTTATACGGCGGCCAACGGTCTTTGTTTTAGCGGTGTTGAGAAGAAGAGAGAGTGAGACGGAGCAACGCGAGGCGAGGGTGACGGTGGTGAGCGGCGCCGTGAGAGACGGAGATCAGTAAAGGTGAAGAGGGGGCGGCGCTGTTCAAGCTCCTTGAGGGAGATGGAGAGACATTTTTTTCTCAAACCCTAAACCCCTTTCCAATTTCACATGTTTATTCTTTTTAGTTTAATTGTTTTATTGTTTTATATTTCTTACTTCCTTTTAATAATATGCTGAAATAATACAAAATAAATATGAGTTTTTGTTGTAAGAGGAATTAGTGATGGAATGGACCTAACCTCACTCTCTTAAGGCCCACTACCATATTTTTTGGTATATCTCTTGGTTTCTGAACAAAAAGAAATAATTTGGACCCTTGCTATTGGGCTATGCATCACATTACTTCAACACCAATATTTCTATACTTTCTACCCCCTAACTCTTCTAATTTTTTCTTTTCTTTTATTATTTTAGTTTTTTCTTTTAGTTTAATTTTTTTTCTCTCAATTGATAACAAAATAATAGAATATTTTAGAATTCGTTAGAATTTCTTTTTAGAATTTCGATTAGAGTTTTTTACTATTTTATTTTTCATATTTGGTAATCATTTTTATTGCCATTTTTTTTAGTCAAGATTTTTGTGATAGAATTGATATAACTCTTGCAATGTGGAATGCTCGGGGTTAATTCTTCAATCACTCGCCCAAGGAAAATTTGATAGAATTTTCTTACCGCTTGCACAATTTTGAAGAGGCAACGGACCTTCTCCGTTCGGTATCGTCACAACCCTATTTTATCCTTCATTTTGGTACTTTATTGCAAACCATATGCGTGCTAACATTAGGTAGAATTCCCTCATTCATCCTTGACTTTAGGTCTAGCAATGCATAATAACATCAGGTTCAGAAATAGGCTAATTCCCCTTTAACTTTTCTTCTCCTTTTGCATACGCATCTAAAACTAAAACTTCTTTTCTTTTCAAAATTCAAAACACTTTAAAATTACTGATGAGAATCACGCTTTTGCTTAATATGGGAAATGATAAGCGGGTCCCTTCTCGATCTTATTGTTCTTCATCTCAGGCATAGGTGTGGTTCAATTATCAAAGACTCCTTTCATGACTAAGTAGAAAAATGGCTAATATCTCTCTCTTGAGGTCGACTAGTCATTATCTGCAACAAAATATAAACAAATTCAAATCTTTTGTGCGCTCAAGCACCTTTCTTTAAAACCCTATTCAGGTAAGGACACGATTAATTTACTTCTGTGCCAAAGCATAAGTCTCCAAAGGTCGAGCTGCGGCAGAAGGCGGAATTAACTTCGTCCATAAAAAACACAAACAAACAAAAACATATGAGCCGAAGTACGGTAGCTCTGATTCCTCAAAACGGATACGTAGGCATTTGGGTAGGGCCCAAGCGAGCACAATTTTATTTTCCCTACATTTTTCCCTTTTCTTTTGCATGCATTCTCCCTTAGTAGTAATAAAAAGTAAGCATAGATTAAAAACACCCATAAGATAGATAACAAGAGTGGATACCGTAGAGTACTACGGGCGTGTGGGGTGCTAATACCTTCCCCTCGCGTAACAGACTCCCTTACCCGATCTCTCGGTTGCAAGACCGTGACTTCTCCCTTCTCAGGTTTTCTCGATGTTTACCTTTCCCTACATGTGGGATAAAAGACGTTCGATGGCGACTTCATTGTTTGATGATTTTCAGCCGGTTGTTTCACCGGTACAGAAAAGAAAGTCGGAAACTGCTATGTCTTCTCTCAGGGATGCTAGAGCTATGGTGGATAATGGTAACCCCAAAGGTTGAGGCCAGGTACTAGATGTTATCCCTAAGGTCAACAAATTCGATCTTGGTTTCAATCCAGGTCAGCAAAGTGCAACTCCCAGAACATCCGGTCTATATACTCCTGTGAAGTTTTCCCGTCCTAGTGCTTCTTAAGAAGGATACACCAATGTGGTTGGTGATGATGGGGATGATGGTTACTATATTGAAGATTGGATTCGTCCAAGTATTCTAGGCCAAGAACTCAACAATTGGACTTTTATGGATGTTATCGAAGTTTCAAGCGCTGAGGAGTAATTTTCTCATTTTCTTTTATTATCATGTCAAAATTCTTCCGCTCTGCCTAAGGTGCAGTGGAGCATTTGTACAGGGCCACCATGTTTATTTTAAAAAAATTATCATGATATAAAGGAAGGTTTTGCATTCAAATATTTTGTTCCCTTTCTTTCTTTTACTTTCCTTTAAATGCCGATGTTTCCTTTCCATACACTATCACTAAAACACCAAAAATATCATTTATGCAGATGAACTTCCACCATAGTTTATATTGATAAAGACTTTGCTATCGCCCACTATGATTTTAATAATCCCGTCTACCAAGCTGAAGAGGAGGCATATGAGGATTGTAACCTTCCCGAGGAATTAGCAAGGTTGTTCAAACAAGAAAAGAAGTTTATCCAGCCGAATCATGAGTCAATCGAGGTAGTGAATATTGGCACAAAAGAGGTAATAAGAGAGGTCAAGATAGGGAAAGATCTCGAAGAAAGTATGAAGGTCGGATTAATTGAGCTGCTTCGAGAATATTATGATATTTTCGCTTGGTCTTATGAAGATATGCTAGGGCTGGATACACATATCGTGGTACATCGTCTACCGCTCAAGGAAGGATGCTCTCCTGTCAAGAAAAATCTCCGAAGAAATCATCCAGAAATGTCCAAGAAGATTAAAGAAGAGGTTCAGAAACATTTGGATGCAAATTTATTGAAAGTCATCAATTATCCTTTGTGGATTGTAAATATTATGCCTATGCCTATGCCTAAGAAGGATGGTAAGGTCAGGATGTGTGTGGATTATAGGGACTTGAACAGAGCAAGCCCTAAGGATAATTTTTCTCTTCCCCATATTGATGTTTTGGTCTATAATACAAATCATTCTAAAGTATTCTCCTTTATGGATGGTTTTTCGGGCTATAATCAGATTAAGATGACACCAGAAGATATGGAGGAGACAACATTTATCACGCCTTGGAGAACCTTTTTCTATAAGGTGATGCCATTTGGTTTGAAAAATGCAGGGGCAACGTATCAGCGTGCCATGGTTACTCTCTTTCATGATATGATTCACAAGGAGATTTAGGTCTATGTGGATGATATGGTTTCTAAGCATGACACTGAAGAGGAGCATCTTGTCCATCTAGATAATTTGTTCGAAAGACTGAGGCAGTTCCTTTTGAGGCTGAATCCAAATAAGTGCACCTTTGGGGTTAGATCTGGAAAGTTGTTGAGTTTTATTGTAAGTGAAAAAGGTATCGAGGTTGATCCTGCTAAATTGAAAGCGATACGAGAAATGCCCGAACCAAAAACAAAAAAAGAAGTTTGCCATTTCTTGGGCAGGTTAAACTACATTTCTAGATTTATCTCTCATCTCACAGCCACGTGTGAACCTTTGTTCAAGTTGTTAACGAAAAATCAGATGGTAAGGTGGAATGAAGATTGTCAGAAGGAATTCGAAAAAATAAAAGTATATTTGTAGGAACCTCCGATACTCATGCCACCAGTGGAAGGAAAGCCATTAATCATGTATTTGACTGTATTAGAAAACTCTACGGGATGTGTCCTCGGTCAGCATGACAAGATGGGAAAGAAAGAACATGCCATTTATTACTTGAGTAAGAAGTTTACGGAGTGCGAGTCAAGATACTCATTGCTGGAAAAAAGTTGTTGTGCACTTGCTTGGGCTTCCAAACGCTTAAGACAATATATGTTGACCCACATCACCTACTTGATATCCAAAATGGATCCAATCAAGTACATTTTTGAGAAGCCAACTCTCACAGACAGGGTAGCACGTTGGCAGATGATACTCACTGAATATGATATCCAATACACTATGCAAAAGGTAATCAAAGGTAGTATATTGGCTGATCATCTTGCTCATCAACCCATGGACGATTATGAACCGATGAAGTTCAAATTTCCAAATGAGGAAATAATGTATATTCAGGATTGTAATATCCCAAGCCCAAATGAAGGACCTGAGCCAGAATCACGTTGGACGCTTGTGTTCGACGGTGCCTCCAATGCTATGGGAAATGGCATTAGAGCTATTATCACTTCTCCTGAGGGATTTCACATTCCTTTTATAGCTCGTATTTGTTTCAATTATACTAACAAAATGGCCGAATAAGAAGCTTGCATTTATGGTATTGAAGCGGCAATCGACCTACGAATCAAATATTTGAAAGTTTACGGAGATTCTAATCTTGTTATCAGCCAAATTAATGGAGATTGGGAGACTCATCATCAGAACCTGATTCCTTATCGTGATCATGATATGAATTTGATTCCATACTTTGAAGAGATCACATTTGAACAAATTTATAGAGAAGAAAACAATCTAGTTGATGCAATGGTGACTCTGTCCTTCATGTTCAAGGTTAAGTGGGCTAACGAAGCACCTTCCATTACCATCAGAAGATTGGATGAGCCAACTTTTTGTTTTGAAGCCGATGTGGAATTAGACAGCAACACATGGTTTTTTGATATTAAAAGATATCTTGAAATGCAAGAATACCCTGAAGAGGCGTCTGTCACGGAGAAGAAGTTCTTGAGAAGATTTTCGGCCAAATTTTTCCTCAGTGGTGGTGTGTTATATAAGAGGCATCATGATGGTTTACTGCTCAGGTGTGTTTACAAGAGAGAATCTGCTAGAATCATTGAAGAAATACATTTGGGTGACTATGGGACTCACTCCAGTGGACATACCATGTCCAAAAAGATCTTACGAGCTGGCTATTATTGGTCCACCATGGAAACTGACTGTTATAACCATGCACGGATTTGCCCCAAATGTCAAGTCTATGCTGATAAAATGCATGTGCCACCTGTACCACTGAATGTTTTGACTTCCCCTTGGCCGTTCGCAATGTGGGGAATTGATATGATCGACAAGATCGAACCAACTGCGTCCAACGAACACCATTTTCATTCTGGTTGCCATTGATTATTTCACTAAATGGGTTGAAGCTGCATCTTATACGAAATTTACCAAGAAAGTGGTAACTTGGTTTATTAAGAACAATATTATATGTCATTAAGGAGTGCTTGAAAAGATCATTACCGACAATGGGTCTAATCTAAACAACAAAATGATGAAGGAGCTTTGTGAGTCCTTTAAGATCAAGCATCACAACTCTTCTTCGTATCGACCGAAGATGAATGGTGTTGTTGAAGCAGCCAATAAAAATATTAAGAAGATCGTACATAAGATGGTAGTAACCTATAAGGATTGGCATGAGATGTTGTTTTTCACTTTGCATGGTTATTGTACCATTGTGCGTACTTCGACTGGGGAAACCCCTTTTTCTTTGGTTTATGGAACAAAAGCAATGTTGCCCGTGGAAGTCGAAATTCCTTCTCTAAGGATCATGAGGGATGTTGAGCTTGATGAAAGTGAACGGGTACATAATCGGATGGATCAGTTAGAACTCATCGACGAGAAAAGGTTGATGGCTATGTGTCATGGTCAGGTATATCAGTAAAGGATGAGGAAAGGTTTTGACAAGAGAGTACAACCTCAATGTTACAAACCAGGTGACCTTGTGCTAAAGAGGATAATTCTTCTTCACGGTGATCCCAGAGGCAAGTAGGATCTGACTTATGAAGGACCGTTCGTAGTCAGAAAGGTTTTTATAATGGAGCGGTGATGCTCGCAACCATGGACGATGAATACTTCCCACTCCCTATGAATGCTGACGTAGTTAAAAAAAACTTTTCATGAACAAACCCACTAAGTTGAAAACCCGAAAGGGTAGCTTAGGCAAAAAAGGGGTATCCTGGTGAATCGAAAACTTGAAAGGGCGATTCAAGAAAAAGTTAGGGATTTAAAGCAAATGACTGCACTCAGTATTGGATCCTACGTTTCTTTTTCATCTATTATCGTTTGGTCGCCTGGAAGGGGTTTGAAACCAATCCAAGAATGCTTCGACAAAAAACAAGGAGATGGGAGCGTTAAGGCCATAAAAGCTATAGCAGAGTCGGAACTTGATGGATATCCGTATTCATATCTCATTTGTAAACACTCGTTCATTTTACAATCCATTTGTTATCACTCTTTGAATGATTTTTCTGGAATTTTGATGCTAATTGTGCCAACTCTTTTTCCTAGTCAAAGATTGGGGGGAGGATGACGATAGTTAAATGCAATGTCTCTGATTGTATGCTTTTAAGTAGAACCTTGTTGATGATGTACATGCCTTATTTTAAATCCCCAAACACTAGAGATATAAGGAAGATAGTTAACCCCTCCGAGCCTTCAAAGTAGGAGTTTCTTTTTTGTTTGAAAAAAAACCTTATTTTCAACCTGGGCCGGGTAGATGTTCGGTTAATTTGATCGAGCATTCAAATTTCAGAAGGGTTGTCCTATCTGAGGATCACCACACCTTATCCATCACATTATGAGATCGGGAAAATATCAAAACGACAATGGTTACTTTCTCACAAAAAACGGCCGAGATCAAATCGATACAACAATGGTTATCCCTCACCGACCAAGAAATGAGGCAGTCACTTTCTTCAAAACTAAAAAGTTCAAAGACTTAGGGTCACACGACTTGTTTAAAAAGGAAAGTATGAATATGAAAGAAACAAAAAGCCCCATTAAGTCGAACTTGAAAACAAGTTGCTTAGGCAAGAGTTAGGGTTTCCAACTGGACTTCCAAATTGCAATGCAAAAGAGTTTGTCCAGGCAGAAGTTAGGACAAGCGAAAAAGAATTTGAAAATCCCGAAAGGAAGAAAAGGATTATCCAATAAAAATCCTCGTCAAAGGAAAAAGTCGTGTGATCAAACACTCAAGAACCAAAGTTTAAGTGATTGTCATGTCAAAAATGTCGTTGTGGTTCCTCAACCATCATAAACTCTTTTGAGGAATGAATGCTTGTATCGAGTCAACTGAACTTAGGACCGGAGAACATCACGAAGGGGGTGGACACCAAATAACTAGAGCCTTAAAATCTTTTTCTAAAAACCATGAACCAGGCCACGCTACAACCCTTTAAAAGTCCTAAATGAAACATGGGTTTAACTCAAAGGCATACTACAACAGGATAGCGTTTCCTAACTCCCAAATATGAATTACATACCCATGTTGGCATCTTATTGCCTGCATCATGTTTATTTCAAATTTTTTTGAAATGTTACACTCTAGTAGTGATTCATTCACAACAGAGTTGTGGCATCTTTTCGTTCAAAATTTTCATCTTCAAGGCTTACGTAACTGTTGCATTAGAATTTTCATTCTCATAATAAACATTCTTCTGCATGCAAACAATTTCTTGACGTCAAAAGAGCTTACACAATGAACATCAGTGAAGAACTTAATTTTGTCAAGTAGGGAAGATTTGATTAATCTGATGGATGCAAGGCCATTTGTTTCATGAGAGAGTGATAATATCAAAAGGCAGGGTGCCTAAGGATTCCTTTGAGAATTGTACAAAATTTTCCCCCAATTAAATTTCACCAATCTGGGGAAGTCAAGTTAAGGATCAATCTCTTAAATATCTACTACTTTGGGGCAGCATATCAATGATGGTACAGATCCCATGAAGTCCTCTCAAGGAATTGTCATTCACTCTATAAGTTGTAGCTTATAAGTACCCATGCGAGAGTATTACCTCTAACTTTTGAACTTTGGAATAGGGAATTCCCTGCAAAGTTATTTCTCCCATGCATTTTCATATGAGGGATTCTTGGGGTGAGTAAGGTTTTTGGATACCTTCACTCCCCAACTAAGTCTGGATGAGCTTTATCTCGTTTCTTGATAAATACTTTTCCCAGTGGAGTTTACCTTCCTATTTGAATTATCATTAAAGTTTGCATCGAGAAATCCTCATTTTCCCATCTAGGTTGTGACTTGGGGAATTTAATGTCAAAAGAATCTTTTATCATCCTCAGTAGGGTTGATGTTGGCTAAGATTTCCATTTCCCCAGTAAAGACGATATTGTTTGAATATCTTCATGGTCTATTTTATGACTGCATATCCAAGGTTCTTTTAATCCCTGGCGGTCGGTTTCTTTGTGAAGAAATCCGTGGCAAAAGCATTCCCACCAGGGGTTTCCGCTTTTAGAGTTTTGTATCTCTTATCCCAAGCAAAATACTCCCTGGCAGAGTTTTGTATCCTCGGTGGAGTTTTGTCTCCTCAGTAGAGTTTTATTTCCCAGAAATCTTTTTCAAGAGAAAGGATTTGTTCTGGGGCTTCAAGTTTGAAGACTTCTCATGTCCCTAGTGGAGTTTCTTAGATGAGAATTCACAGTCTGAAGAATTTTCAATGCCTTAGAGAAGTTTCCAATCAGAGATTCTTCGTCCTGACTTCTCATTTTCAAGGATAACTTGTTGCTTGGGGCATCCTTATTTAATGACCTTTCCTTATCCCCAGAATAGTTGATTGGGATTTTATTAATCTTTGGCAATTGGTAGAAGGATTTTCCAACTGAAGTTTCCGCAACGAGGTTTTCATTTCCCACATCTGATTTATCATCTTGGTGTCATTCTCAACACAGATGCACGCCATCTTTTCCAGAGATTACAGTCTTTCCCTGATCTTCTCTAGCAACAACGAATTTCTATTTAGAATTCTCCTTCAGAAGTTACAGTTTTGATATGATCTTCTCCAGCAGAGTTCGTAATTTATTTTTGTAATTCCTCTCAGTGTTTGTAGCATGTTTCTATCTGTTGCTCAATTTTTACTCCCAACAGAGTTTCAGCTCTTCAAGGGTTTCTCTCTAGCGGCTCCTTATATCTTCTCTTCTCCATTGGATTTTGCAATTTATTTTCGCAAGCTTTGTCAGATTCTTACTTCTTGGTTGTTGGCTTCTCGATTGGCCATTCCCCAGTGAAATATTTAAACATGCATCATTACATTGCATCTACCAAAACGCGTAAAATTTCCATTCTATGGAGAATTATGCTATATAAAAAAAAATTAAAACTTGCATTGGAACATAAGCCATTACTGTTTCTATTTTCCCTAGTGAATTTGCTAAAACTTCGGATTACATCCCCAGTGAGGTCTTCATCCTCAATATCTCAGCTTCACCCCATACAATTACCCTTTTGATGTTAATCATTTAAATGGTTGATTGTCTACTCTTGATTGTAGTTCAATTTTGCCATGGAACATTTTTCTCGGATTTAGTCTTTACTACCCTTGTTGGTTCATCCCAGTGTTTATTGATGTACCTTTTGAATACCCATTTCGTCCTGATATTCATTTTTAGGAGGTTTTTAGTAGTATGCCCTAATCACCTTGCTTTGGATCGAGTTTTGAGTTTCGTCTCCTCACCCACGCATGAAATCCAGTTTCATTCTGGTACTCATCTAGTTTAGTTTTGTCTAACTAGTTATAATGAGTCGAGTGTCGTCTTGTTTTGTTTTCATACCTTGGACTTCCATCAGTATTTGATTACTGAATCCTTTATCAGTTTTCATTTACCGAGTCTCTTTGTAGTGTTCGTAACTGCATCCCTGGTTGAAATCAGTCTCCTTTATTCCTTAGATTCTTCTATCAGTTTTTGTTTACTGTTTATCCATTAATCTGAGACTAGCAAGTGCTATGAGAAACATGTGCTCTCACCACTTTTCCTATTGGTCAAGTTTTTCCTCGTTACCCGTGCGTGAAATCTAGTTTTCATTCTTGTACTCATCTAGTTTAGTTTCGTCTGACTAGCCATAACGAGTCGAGTTTCATCTTGTTTTGTTTCTTACTCCTGGGATTCTTCCAGTTCCTTCATACTGTCTATCTTGGGTTGAAACGTGTCTCTTATATAAGTATTGGGATCTTTCAGTTCCATCTCATTGTCTTCCCTTGGTTTGAGACTAGTAGTTGCTCCTAGAATCACGTGCTCTAGCCACTCCACCCCACATAATTTTCCAGAATTTAGTTTCGCCTATTCTCTGTGGTTTGAGTCCTATCTCACCCTCTTTTATGGTCTGGTCTTATCCTGACACTTTTTTCTGAAGTTTATTTTCGTCTAATCTTCCAAATCCCGCGTCTGTTGGAATTCTTTGTCTTTGGGGGGTTCTATTTCTTTTTCAAGAGTGTAAATTTTCGGGTTCTGTTGTATTCAATCATCTTTAACTCGGAACGCTCGAAAGTTGTCACTTTTCTCACTTATCATGTTAAAGATAATTTAATAGGGACAACTTTACACCCCAAAATTTACCCTTTTGATTCAGGCTTATGTTTCATCATAAACATCATATTACATTTGCATCCATTTTGTGATGGGATCAAGGTACTTTAGTTCTCAAGTTGTCTATAAATTGTGTTGGTTGATGGTATTGACAATTAGGGTAAGAAGGGAGATCATTCTCTCAAACTTTGGGTTTCTCAAGTCACAAGGGTCTCTCATGTCTCAAGACATTTCATCCATCTCATTGGATCATTAGGAGGTTGAAGATTTTGTTGAATCACATCCTCTTAAATCATCAGTCAAAATTAGGGATTTTTCCAAATTGAAGTAAGATGAGCCAAGGTTTGAAGCATCATTTTCTCTTCATCATTTTGAATCAACTTTGTGCAAGAAATCTCTCATGATGCCTAGTAGAGTTAGGGTTTTAGAGCTTGATCAGCTATCTCCTAACACAAGGTGCAAATTAGGGTTTTAGAATTAATCAAGATTTCTCATAATTTTTGACCCAAACTTGTTTCCATGCTTCACTACATGTTTTTAAGCATCTTTGACTGAAATATTGAGGTTCAATTTGGATTGGAAATGGTTCAATTGATTAGAAAGGGAAAAAATGGTCATTTTGGTCACAATCAGTCAAAATCAGAGGTTGACGAATTGAAATTTTGGTCAACCATCCATTCAAACATCCTATTTTTCATTTTTTAAAGTCAATTTCATCACAAGGTCAAGAGAAGTGGAAGATTGGAATGTAACTTGTTCATGAAGAAACTTGGAAAGTTACTAAAAATGGAAAATATGCACTAAATTTCAAAAATTCATTGCTTATTCATTTTTTATCCAAAAATTTCAAATTTTATATTCTTGGAAAGAAAAGAGAGAGCTCTACAACTTATCTTCTTTTTCCAAACGCAAAACTTGCAAGGGTGAAGAGTTATGGAGCTTAGGACTCATGATCACATGTGAAAATTATAGGTCATTTTCAAAATCCAGTGACTTTCGTGCCAATATTTGAAGGATTTAATGGATCCAATTGAGAAAACTCAAAACTACAAGTTTGTAGAGCTTTTCAATACCTTTCCAAATTATAATCATTTGTGTCCAAATTCTAAAGGATGAGCATGTTATGGTCTTTTGAATTTCATGCCATTTTATTGAATTTTGGCCAAGCAAGCAAAATGCAATTTCTTGAAAACATCATTTCCAAGCATGCTCTTTGCTTCTAATCAAGCCCATGACTTATTTGTGACTTGTTGAGGCCTATAATGCCAGTAATTTTGTGCCCCATTGGCAATGGAACTTGCTGACACTCAAAATTCTCAAACTTGCCAAGAAAAGCCAATTCACCAACACTCGTTCTACTCAATGAGACATGACCTGTAGATTTTGGGGTTTTCTTCTGACGATATTTGACATACAAAATGCAAGAGATATCTAGGAATGCACGAGTAAAATGCAGAGACCCAATTTTCCAATCAGGCCCTCTAACGGTTTTGAGGACCAATTTCGTCTTCTAACCTTCTCTACTCACTGTATATAATTATCTCCAAGTCTCATTTCAATCTCTTCACGCTTCATTCACCATAAATCCAGATCTAAACATTTCTTCTTTCTGCTAAAGTTTTCTTCGATTCTCTCATTTCCTTCGTGCATTATTCAAATTTTTGGTGGATTCAACTTCAGGGAAGTGTGTAGATCCAAACTATAGAGTTGGTTCACATTTGTAATTGAAGAATCAAGATTTCAGTTTCCATATTGAGGTGATTTTTCTTGAACTTCGTTTTTCTTGTTTAAGCTTGATTTGTTGAATCAATTCATGTTCATGGTGTGTTAGTTGGCCAGACTATAGGTCTAATGTATCTGGTTTGCTTGATTGGAGCTTAAATTGTGCTATGTGATTTTCTGCAACTTGTATGTTTCACTTTTTCAGCAACTTTGCGTGTTTATTTCTCTTAGATCCTTGATCCATTGTGAATTCTATGAGTATCATGAGGTAGATGCTAGTTTCAGCTTTAATTTGCGCTTTGATTCATAAAATTAGGTTGAGAAACAAGTGTGTTTGATGGATCTGAATATAGGCTCCGAATCTTTTTGTGAAACACGTTTTAGGGCATATTGAAGGTAGGAGATGAAGTGACGTGGCACACTATGAATGGATCGTTTGAATTTTTAATGCATTTTATATTATTTAATTTCAATTGTTTTATATGATTTTATTTCATGATCAAAACACCTTCAAAAATTATGAAACCATTACCATTGGCTGATCTTAATATCTAGTACTTGTCATAATTTCTCGGGAATTTTTAAAAATGATTTGATTGTCGGAAAAAATTCGTGAATTAATTAGTTTTGTTTATTTGATTTTTGCATAACATTTTTTTGTTAGTTTTTGTTTCTAACCTTTCCTTTATATAAAAAAATTACGCGAAAAATATTTTGGACACTTTAATTGATCCATTTTAGGTTTATTAATTTTATTTTAGGATTTTCATATTTTTAATTGATTAAATAATTAATAATATTTAATTACTTCTTATGCTTTTTCAATTATTTTAACCATATTTTTAAAATACAGAAAATTCCACAAAAAATATATCACACTGTATCAATAGTATATTTTCATATTCTAGAATTTATTTTATGATTTTTTTCATTTTTTTGATTCATTATAAATTTGTGTAAATATATTGCCTATTTTAATCATAATTTTCACAATTTGACTCCATTTGCTATTTTTCTTAGACATAAAAAATGCTAAAAATATTTTCAGACATCCTTATGACTTAATGTTGATTATAGAATTTTTCTTAGGATTTTATCATGCTTGAGTCTCTGATTTCACAATTAGTAAAGTTGGTGAACCATTTTTGATACATTTGTTTCTTACATCACAAGTTATGATATAATTTGCTAATTTTCAAAACCTGTAAAGATAAAAAAAAATTGATTAGAATTCTTGAATGTGTTAGGTTTCTGCAAAATAATTTTGTTGGAATTTAAACTTTAAACCCTATTGTTCCAAAAATATTTGGTTAAAGGTGTATATTTTGAGTTTTATCTCAACTAGTTGTGAAAAATGAATTTTGTTTTACATTTTTCCTAAACATTCAAGGAACCAAATTAATTGATTCTGACTTTTATAAGTCTTTAGCACTTAAAAAAATTCTCATTTTATTTTTTAAAATCTTCCTTATATTTTTATTATATTTTAGTTTGTGAATTAGGTCTTTGAGCTTTGCCTCAAAAATTTGACTTTTACTTGGTTGTTTTTGTGCATGTTTGGGAACCAATATTTTTGAGTACTTGACACTACTGACTCCAATAGTTTGTGCATGAGTATTCATGATTTTCTAGTGCCTCTAATTATTTTTCCCCATTTAATCAAACTAGGGTTCCCATTTGGAGGCTTATCTAGGGTTTCTACCTTGTATTGATTTGGTTTTCAACTTGAACCTAACTAATTTTGCTTTGAGCTTGATGTTTTTGATCTCTTGACGCTTTATGAACCTTGGAATAATTTTGTACAAATTTTACAAGCTTTGTTTCCATTTTAGGTTCAATAATCTTTCATGTATGCTTTTATGATCTTTTGAATTAGAGGTAAAGGGAATGCACTTGTGCAACCCATGAGGGATCAATTCATTTTCTTTTTATCATCCTCTCCCATGTTTTGGAGACTTGAGTTCATCATTAAACCATTCAATTTTTCACCACTTGCTTATTTTGTCAATTTTTCTTGATAATCACATGTGAATATGGTTAAGGAGATAACTTTTGTGCATCACCTTTTGAATGCAATTAGAATTCATTTTGAATTGTGTTGATTGTGATTATGACTTGTTAAATATTTCTTGATATCATGCAAAGCTCCTTTGATCCTTGGTTAACATTTCATTGTTAATTCAACATGGTGACAAGAAAGGAGCAATAGTTCACTAGTTTTGACCTAGTTGTTGTTTGTGCTTGCTTGAGGGATCTTGCATCTATTGCCTTGATATTTTGCCATCATTTCTCATTGCTTTGATATACCATCATCAACCCCTTATTAATTCATAAATTTTCTTTGTAATTACTAATTTTCCAGTTAGGTGTGCAAGGTCCCTGAGAAAGCTTAAATATTTGCTTGATGGCTTTGTGTTCCACTTTATTTGTAGGATACAATTTGTTATGTTTGTACCATTTGTGTGCTTTGTATATTTTTACTCCCTTGAAGGATATCTATGTGTTTGTGTCTTCTATACACCATCTGTGGGTTTATGTTCACATTTGAAGCCTCAATGGTTATATTTGATGGCGTGGTTTTTGACTTGACTTGTTTACTGATGCTAGCTTATCGAAGTTATCTCGACTTCTTTTTCTTGCTTAGTTGCTACAGATAGTTATCTGTTTGGTATTACACTAGTTACTTTTTATTGTTTCCGCCCTTTATTGCTTTCTATTGTATAATGGGACCTCTGTTGCAGAAATACGTCAGGAGTCCCTCTGGTTTATTTAAAGACCTGTTTAAGGAGTCCCTCGGTGTTTGTTTAAAATCCTACCTTTGGAGTAGGTATTATGCACATGTGTTTATATTTGTGCCCTCATTATATTACAGGTGATAAGTCGTCAAAAAGAGGCGAGCGGGGAGGGTCTGTAATCGACCCCCACACATACTAGTCTTTGTCATCCTTAGCTCACGTGGTACGTCGATGCTTCGGAGTCGTGTTGATCATGTGTATTGAGTCCGTCAAGTGGGGAAGGGTTTTGCAATAAAACCCCCACACTTTATCAGGAATTCGCATTGGCCAATGTTGACTCTCCGTGATCGCTCATATTGTCTTTTGTCGACTACCTCAATCTTCTATATCTTGGCTAGGTATTTGTGATACGGTGGCAGAATCGACTGTTAATATTGGTTTGCGTTTTTTGTTCGCAAATATCGCGGTAAGCAAGAGTCGCCACCGACTTTTATTTTATCCAATCATAAAAAGGAGAAAGAACAGAAAAAACCTTTTTCGAGATGTTTTTGAGTACGGGGGGTAGATTATAGAAAGGGAAGGTGTTAGCACCCTTTCTATCCGTGGTTTTCCACGAACTCTTAGGTACTTGCTCATTTTGAAAACTTCTTGTGTGTGCTTGCTTTGAAAAGTTTTGTTTTACTTTGTTTTAACCCTTGTTTCTGTCCTCAAGAGTGTTACGAAGTTGTTTTTGAAAACTTTGTTTGGTAAGTGTTGGTGTAAAAAAGTTGTTGTTTGTTTGAACAAGTACCTAGAAACTAATCTACCTACTCGAAAAAGGTCTGTTTGTTTTCCTTTTAGACAATGCTATCCCATTATTGATAAATAGGTAGCATCGTTGTTGGAGTTTTTTAGGAATGTTAGGAAATGTTAGTAATCATCCTAAAGCCTTAAAGATATTTTTCCGAGGAAACATCTGAATGGGTCATTTTAGATCTTTCGGGGCTAGAGGACAACCACTAACAAACCCTATACTTCATGATCATTTACCGAAGGCAACCGGAGTGGAGTAAACCCTAGGAGTGAGCATGTGCGAGTGTAATTTTCAGTTGATTTATCTTTGCACAATTAGGATTTTCTACCGTATTAATTTTCAGTTTGTCTTTCCATACAATCCTATTGACATACATCTAAGAAGTTTATAGTTTACGAAAATTAAATGCGGGAAAGTTAAAAGTCCTAGCTATTACAGGGCTTTTGTAGATACATAATTATTTTGGACTGAAAATAAAGATGCGAAATTGAAACCCTAATCACTATTACAAACTCAGAGCAGTTACAATAATAATAAAAAGGAAATCAAAAAATGCGCGCGGCGAATTAAATGCGAGAATAAATTAAGAATCCTAAAAATCTAATTAAAAAGATATTTAGGTTATTTTTGAGAAAAGAATTGAATTATGTACCAATTAAACCCTAATTTCTAATTGATTTAAATTATGAAAAAAAGGATTAAATTGTCCTAAATAATTAATCTAATTAATTAAGGAAATAAAATATTTTTTTATGAAAAAAATGATTTTTATGTTTTTGTGATTTTTTGATTAAATGAAAAAAAATTATTTTTTGGGTTATTTTGTGAAAAAGAAAATAAGTAATGGAATAATTAAAATAAAGGAAATAAAATAAAAATAAAAGAAATTGGGCTTGTATTGTTGAGCAATTTAGGGGGTGCAGTACTGAATTTGTTAGGCCCATTCCTTGCTCAGCCCACTCCACGCGTGAGATTCAGTGTTGTTCAAGGTTGGAGATGTACCATAGGGACGCATCATGAGGCACTGGATTGGTGATGGTGATGATCCAATGGCTGGATGGCTTGAGTGTATGGTGAGCTCTTGGAAGCGTGGAGTATGGAACCTGCGTGTAAATGTTATGAAAATAAAGAAAATGATGGGACCTGGGATCGAACCCATGTCCTCTCCACTTTCCAACGCGCGCTTCACCACTGGGCTACATGTTCTATTTGTTATAATATTGAAACAAGAATAACATAATAAAATATGAGTTAGTATGATAACAAAACGCGCGAAATTTGAATTGCCTTCTCACGCCTCGCCACACAACTATCTTCTTCACTGAGACTGTCGTCTTAGGCAAAGACTTTTACATACAAACAAGCGTCTGTATCCATAACTTGTACACTTTAAAAATCAATAAAAATGAATTATAAATGAAATTAAATACCATGGTTCAACTTGTTTTGATGCCATAAGCATCAGGGTACCCTTTTCTTTGGCCAATTTAACCTGTATAGAAAAACCCTAAAACATCCATGAAAACCCTAACAATGGAAAACAAGTATACATGCATCAAAACTTCAAATAAATCGTCCAAACATGTTACAAACATGACAAAAAACACATATATACCATTAAAACATGTTCATGATTCAAGAATCATAATAATCGAATTTGAAAAAGAAAGCAAACCGTGTGAGGTCTAGGGGGCGATTATGGGCTTGGGAATGCCTGCAATTGATCATGTTAGCTTTTGGGAAGGTCCAAGAATCGATTATGAGCTTTGGATTGGCTTGAATTAATCTCTAGGTTAGAAAATGAATCACCACTTTCTTGTAAATTTTTTAGTTTTGTTTGATGCCTTCACGACCTGCAATCCTTGTTCTTGCGCATTGGTTATGTTTTGTATATGTAGTGGAACGAATTAGGACAACAAAAACACTTAGTATCTTTGTAAATCATGGAAATTTGATTTGATTTCTTTGTTATATGATATCTTTCCAAAACAAGTATAATCATGCCAATTTGCTCCAATTATCTCTTGATCTGATTTGATATGATTTGGCCAGCCTGATTAGATTGTGATTCCTACAAAAATCAGATCAAAAACCAATCTTTTATATTTTTTTTGCAATTTATTTGATTTAATCTAACTTTTAGTAAATAAAAATCAAAATAAAATAAATAAATAAGAAAATAAAGTGTGGATGTTGATTTGGGTCGTGGACCATATCACAAACAAGATAGAATCATGAAAAGCTAGGCCCATTTGACAAAAAATGCACTTTTGAGCACATTTGACTTTTGGCAATTTTGCAAAAATGGTCAACTTTGACAAGGCATATATCCTCCAATTTTAACCCAAGAGAGGTGTTCTTGGACTTTTTAGAAATCTTAGGATGTCCCGTAAATAACCCTTATAGTTTCATCTCAATTGAGTCTTCCATGTTCATGTAAGAAACTTTGACCCAAAAGGTGTTTTTGTTGACTTTTCAAAAGGACCTATAATGTAGAAATTCATATCTTTTGATGAGTGCATATTTTGAACTTGTGGGATGAAGATGAATTGTAGGGAATTTCATCCTCTTAAAAATGAGACTTGGATGGAATATTTCTGATAAAGTATGAATAAGTTATGCTTGGTCAAAGTTTGGTTGACTTTTCCTAAGAAACCCTAATTTAGCAACTTTTGGGTTTTGATAAATTTTGGGGCATTCCTTGAGGAATCATGATCAACCCTTGATAAAATGATGGATATCTCTTAAAAAGGTTGATGTTGACCAAAAACATTAAAGTTTGACTGTATGTGGGCCACAATTGACTTTTAACCTAATATAGTTGATTTTCAGGCATCTGGGCAATTGACTGAGCAATCTTCTTGTGCAAGGCATGAAACTTGAAATGGATGATCTTGAGAACATATTGGGACCATGGAAAGCATTTGGGACCCTTGTACTTTAACCATCTTAATGAGGAATGAAACCCTAGTTTGAAGCTTGTTGCCTTAGGAGGAGGATTCGTCTGGTCAATCCTTAGTCATCCTTGTGCAATTGAGGACCTCTAGAGGCATGTCTTGAGTGAAATGAGAGGGAAAATTTTGGGGTACAACAGCTACCCCTGTTCAATCTTCTTAAACCGGAGGATGTAGATTGGCGGTCTACCTTTCGTAATCTGAAGGTGGAAGATGATTGAACACTAGAGTGTCCAGAAATTTGCACTCGTCTGAGATGGTGCTAGACTGTGTAGGTAGTATCGGGAATAGGCTTACATATGCCATTTGGAGGAGATGACGGAAGTTCAACGGAGATGGGCTTAAATATGCCATCCGGAAGATATGACGGAGAATCATCAGAGATGGGCTTAAAGATGCCATCTAGAGGATGTTGATTTCCTGAGATATTCCTTTGATGAGAATTCATGTTCCTGTCGTTGAGGAGGAATCTGCTGAGGGATGTTGGTCTCTTTCTTGGGAGAAATGGAATTTTAGGAACTTCAGTTGTCCGTTACTCTACCGGGGAATCATCTCTTAGTCGAGGAGATGAAAATGAACTACTATCTGGTCGTGCTCCAGGCCTTACAGTGATTTGCTGAGGATAATAAGACTGACTGCTATTTGGTCGTGCTCCAGGTTTCACAGTGACTTACTGGGGAGATGAGATTAAACTTTCTATCTGGTCGTGCTCTAGGCTTTGCAATCTCAAAAACTGTTATCTGGTCGTGCTCCAGGCTTCAGAAGGAATTAAGTGGTTATCCGGTCGCATCCGGGTTTCAACTTGAATTTAAGGCATACTAACATCCGGTCGCTTCCAGGCTTCAATAGTAATTGGCCGAGAAAACTGCTATCTGGTCGAATTCCAAGCTTCGCAGTACCTCATACTATTATCTGGTCGTGCTCTAGGTTTCACAGTGTCTCTTGCCGCTATCTGGTCGTGCACCAAACTTCACAGTGTCTTATACTGTTATCTGGTCGTGCTCCAGGCTTCATTAATTTGGAGAAATTAAGATATTATCCGGTCGATTTCCGGGCTTCATAGCTTGAATTTGAGATATACCACTATCTGGTCGATTCTAGTGTTCGTAGTATTTTGTACTATTATCTGGTCGTGCTTCAGGCTTCACAGTATGATGTATTGTTGGTTGACTATTATCCGGTCAGTTTCTGGGCTTCATAGCTTTTGAACTGGAATAGAAATCTTAGTATCAATTTGACTGAGCCAGGGAAAGGTCTCGAGTTGTCTTCAACTGGGAGAAAAATCTTAGTATCAATTTGACTGAACCCGGGAGAGGTCTTGGAATAACTTTGACTGGCATAGAAATCGGGGGAATCTTAGCGGCGATTCGGCTGAACTAGACGAAAGTCTTAGAACATCTTCAACTAGAATAGAAACCTTAGTGTTGGTTTGACTGAACCAGAGAAAATCTTGAAAAGTGTTGGAATATCTTCAACCGGAATAGAAACCTTGGTGTCGGTTTGACTGAACCAGAGAGAACTTGTGAGAACTTGATTGCATCTTTCCTTGAAAGGTAAAGAGTTAATCGTATGTAATGTCATGATGTATGAAATGTATTGAGTAATTATGTTCTCAAAATAAATGAGATTGTGCTGTATAATATGTATGCATATGCCATGATATATGGATATGCAATGCTATTGTGATATTCTCTAGCTGGGGAAAATAAATCATGGACTGCTGTTGGAGAGTATAAGGAGTTGAGTTCTTCGTTTCCTTTGGGGATAGTGACCGAAGATGATTAGCTGGGGATTTACATCCATTATGCTTGAGAATATTCTGCTGGGAGAGACTGTGTCTGAGAATAATCCTGCGGGGGAATGACTCTGTGGGGGAAGAGAGATACTCTATTGGAAGATCTGCTGATTTGGAGAAATAAACTCAGCTGGGGATGAACTTCCATTACTGGAGAGAAGAGCTCTGTTGGAGATTGAGCTTCCACTGTCAGAGAAATAAACTCTGCTCGGGATATATCTTTATAAATTGCTCATGGTTATAAAACTCGATTGGGGAATGCAGATATCAGCTTTCTGAAGGAACCTGCTGGGGAAGGAATTCTTGCTTGGGGATACAGAGGTCGGACCTTGGTTGTCCTTACTCAGTGGGGAATATAAACATCACGGGCGTGTATGTGATAGTGACTTTGCTTCCAACTGTCTCTGCCCCTTGTACCATGCTGGAAAAGTACATGCGGAGATTTTATGGATGGATCTATGTCGTGATTGTAGTTGAATATGTATTTAATGAGTGTCAAGATGACATCTGTCTCTGGATCGTATCTAAATTGTACTTGAAACATGTGTTGAATGAGTGTCATAATGACATCCGTCTCTGGATCGTATCTGAACTGTATTTGAAACATGTGCCAAATGAGTGTCAGAATAACATCTGTCTCTGGATCATATCTGAACTGTTTTTCGATGTATGGTGCTCTTGATGAATGGTGATCAAGGTATAAGTCTTCCACTGATAAACAGGTGATGGGACATAGTCGTACGTTTTAAATCCCTAACTTTTAACTGGACCGCCCTTTCGGGTTTTCTGTCCACCGGGATACCTTTTTGCCCAAGCCGCCTTTTCAGCTTTTCGACTTGTCGGGTCTACATATTTTTTTATGTATATCCCTAACTTTTCCCCAAACCCTTTTAGTTTGTTGGGATTCCCTTATTTTTGCCTAGGTGTGTCGACCAAGCGGGTCTTTTTTTCATGCGTAGTATTTTCGGACTATGTACACGCTTTCAGGATGTAGAGAGTTGTCATTGTCCACAGTGTTGTATTGTAGTACTATCAAAAATGTTTTCTTGATGGCACATGATTCGTTGCTGGAATGCGTGCGTAATGCCCCAAGCGATTCAGATGGAGATATGCCCCTAGTTATTTGGCACTTTTGGAGAGACTGCCCCAGGTGTGTTTAGACATCATGTCATGCCCCTTGCTTATGGAAGACCTGTTATTGGAAGTGTCTTTCTCGCTGAGGTGATTTTGTCTATTGAGAGGATGTATGTTCATTGAATATCCATTGTGCGGATTTCTCTGCTGTCAAACAATTATTCATATGCAAACAATGTCATTTAAAGAATGCAAAACTCATGTCTGTCTTGAAAAAATAAATAAATTTTTTTTGAAAATGTGTTTTGTGTATTAAAACGAAATTTGCAAAAATGTGATATCAACTCAGGATTCATAACAAAGCCTACAGGAGTCAGAATACCTTTGTAACAGTATGCTCTCAAACTAACTCATGCTTCAGCTAGTACTTTTAAGGGTTATAATGTGTCCTGGTTCACGGTTCAAGAAACAAAGGATAAAGGCTCAAATTTTATTTGTACCCAACGCGCTCTTCGTGATGTTCTTCAGTTCTATGCTCAGTTAATTTAGTGTTTAAATCCCGATTGAGTCTCGAATATTTGCTCTTATACTTGGTGATGATTCAGAAATTGAACATTTGTTTTGAAAAGGCACTCATTTTTGTAATCTTCTTTTTTTCGAATATTTGTAGTAACCTCTTCTTTTGGTTTTCGTTAACCTTTCTTTTGCCTGAACTGTTTCTTTTGTGATTACAGTCAGCGGGATGCCCCAATTTTTCTCTTAAGTCTCCTTCATGGGTTTTGACTGAATGGGCTTTTATTTCGAGAGATAATGACTGTCTGTCTTGACGATTATACGAAACCATCACCGTATTTTTTTTGGAAGGACGTCTTCGATGTCATTTATTGTGTACGAAGCGGAAGATTGTGACTGAATGCGCCTCCGAATTAACTGAGAAAACTACCCTGCCCCAGGTTATGATTAAGGGTTTTAATTTGTGTGAAAAGAAAAACTCCTACTTCTTTGGCTCGAAGGGGTTGACTAGGGATTATCTTCCTTATAACTCCACTGTTTAGGATTTGAAACAACGCTTGTACATCGTCAGCAGGGTCTGTTCAAAAGCATACTGTAGATATTGTGGTATCATTTTCGTCATCCTCCCTCTAAGGCTTAGAGTTTTTAATTGAGAGTTGAATATCACAAAAGGAAATAAGAACGCGTTTTTGAAATAGTGAATACGAATGAATTGATTCAAGACAAACATGTGTAATGCATTGATGAAATAACAAGGTTTGATATGAATAAATGTTCAAACAAATCAAAATAAAATTACACATTGAAAATTCTAATGAACGAAAATTCTTCTTGTGAGAACTTGTCACTTCAGATGGTATGCCTTGGAGTGATGGCAGAAGAACTCAGCCTGACCGTCTTGTGTGAATTTTAGCGCTCCTTAATCAATCAGGTCTTGAATTTTATTTCTCAACACCCAACAACTGTTGGTGTCATGTCGAGGATTGTTGGAGTGGTACGCACATCTCGCATTTGGATTGTACCTCGGAGAGGCCATGTTGGGATTCCGAGGAGGGTCCCTTAACATAACCAACTTGGCCTTCAACAGGCGTTGAAATGCTTGAGCCAATGACATATTGATTTTGGTGAAGCGTCTTTCAGATGTATTCTTCTTATGCCGATTTCCCCGTTGTCGTTGGCGAGGTTATGGTTGGGCTTGTTATGTAGTAGCAATCTGGAAAGATCTGTTCCTGACCAAACCAACCTCTTCTCTCACCGGGGGATGATTAATGCCTTGATCCATAATTTTAATTGTTTGTTTCATGGATCTGCATCCATCTTGGTGAAGCTTGTTGAGGAAGGCTCTTAGCCCTTCTTATCATCGAGCTAAGTTTTGGATAAGAGCCATCTTCCCCAGAATATGGATTCTCATTGCTTCTACCTCAGCTTGCAGTTGTTCCAATTGTTCATCCTTGTTGTTGTCAGGACGTTCCTTGGCCAGATTCCCAGCGAAGAGTGTTTTAAGGTCTTCTTGCCCCTTGGATAGATTCATGAGAAATTCCTTGAACTGGGCATCTTGAGCTTGGAGATCTCTGTTGTCTTGTTGGAGAGCCATTGCTGAAATAAACAGCGAGAACATGAGAGACCTGCTTTGAAACCTGCTTATGCAATGATATGTATTATATATGTATGCGATGTTTTCAAGGATCTCGCGGGGTAAACAAGAAAATGTCAGAAGCTGAAATTTGCAGCTTTGATGGAAAAACTTTGTATCGTTGAGAGTCCTTCTACGAGAGTCGAGCTCACCATATCAAGTGGGTCATAGCCCCTGACTCAAGTTGTTGAGTTTTTATCTTTTGACGACATTGGCTAGAGGAAAATAAATCCCCTTTCCCCTTGCTAGACGTCTGATTTATCATAACCTACATCACATGCCCTCGAGATCCTTGAAATTTTTAAGGAAATGTTAAGGCATGATGTTATGATGTGTATGCTATGATTTTAAGCAAAGGTGAAAAGTGATGTAAGTAAGTAAACCCTGCAAGAAATCCAAGTTATTGGATAATAACTATAAACAAAACCTGCAAGGAACTTATGTTATCAGGTAATAAAACTCTGCAAGTAGTTCAAGTTGAAAGCACACTAGTCATGCAAAAAACCTTAGGTTTAGGCTTGCATGGGTTTTAAGGTCATACCCTCTTGAAGTTGGATTAGTTCAACCTGTCCTATAAATATGCAACTGGGTTCTAAAGGGATCTCAATATCACTGATCTTTCCCCCAAGCCCTGTTCAATCGACGATTGAATCATAATCAAACAAAACTCAAAAGTCAAACCTCAATGAGTGTAGCATCGAGTATCTGTCGACCTTGGGCATACACCAAAGCCGGCCATCTCGCTACGTCCTACTGGCCAAGTTGTGCAATTAAAGGTTCTAAGGTCAATTGAAGCTTTATGACACCATGCAGGGGCCTCGTACATATCCCTGATTGACTCAAGGGTTACGAATACCAACCAAAGTGCCACATCAACGTAGCTACTGCTCCAACCGTGTCGGTATACCCCAGTACAACTCCCTCAAAGTTTATTGCTACTTACCTAAAAGGTGTTTCCCGATCCGGGTGTAGGATCAAATAACCCAAACAATTCCCATAAATATAAAGCAAGCAAGACAATCAAGAGAAAGCAATTAAATATGACCTAGATCCTAAGGTTTACCCCACTTTATGAGTTATTTCCCCAGAAGAGTCACAAGTTCTGTGATACGGTGGAAGAACCGACTGCTAATACTGGTTTGCGTTTTTTGTTCACAAATTTCGCGGTAAGCAAGAGTCGCCACTGACTTTTATTTTATCCAATTAGGAAAAGGAAAAAGAACAGAAAAACCTTTTTCGAGATGTTTCTGAGTACGGGGGGTAGATTATAGAAAGGGAAGGTGTTAGCACCCTTTCTATCCGTGGTTTTCCACGGGCTCTTAGGTACTTTCTCATTTTGAAAACTTATTGTGTGTGCTTGCTTTGAAAAGTTTTGTTTTACTTCGATTTAACCCTTGTTTCTGTCCTCAAGAGTGTTACGAAGTTGTTTTTGAAAACTTTGTTTAGAAAGTGTTGGTGTGAAAAAGTTGTTGTTTGTTTGAGCAAGTACCTAGGAACTAATCTACCTACTCGAAAAAGGTCTGTTTGTTTTCCTTTTATACAATGCTATCCCATTATTGAGAAATAGGTAGCATCGTCGTTGGAGTTTTTTAGGGACATTCGAAGGGACAAATACGATCACAAAAGCAATGTTAGGAAATGTTAGTAATCATCCTAAAGCCTTAAAGATATTTTTCCGAGGCAACATCCAAATGGGTCATTTTAGATCTTTCGGGGCTAGAGGACAACAACTAACAAACCCTATACTTCATGATTGTTTACCGAAGGAAACCGGAGTGGAGTAAACCCTAGGAGTGAGCATGTGCGAGTGTAATTTTCAGTTAATTTATCTTTGCACATTTAGGGTTTTCTACCGTATTAATTTTCAGTTTGTCTTTCCATACAATCCTATTAACATACATCTAAGCAGTTTATAGTTTGCGAAAATTAAATGCGGGAAAGTTAAAAGTCCTAGCTATTACAGGGCTTTTGCAGATACATAATTATTTTGGACTGAAAATAAAGATGCGGAATTGAAATCCTAATTACTATTACAAACTCGGAACAGTTACAATAATAATAAAAAGGAAATCAAAAAATCCGCACTGCGAATTAAATGCGAGAATAAATTAAGAATCCTAAAAATCTAATTAAAAAGATATTTAGGTTATTTTTGAGAAAAAAATTGAATTATTTACCAATTAAACCCTAATTTCTAATTGATTTAAATTATGAAAAAAGGATTAAATTGCCCTAAATAAATAATCTAATTAATTAAGGAAATAAAATATTTTTTTATGAAAAAAAATGATTTTTATGTTTTTGTGATTTTTTGATTAAATGAAAAAAAATGATTTTTTAGGTTATTTTGTGAAAAAGAAAATAAGTAATGGAATAATTAAAATAAAGGAAATAAAATAAAAAGAAAAGAAATTGGGCCTGTATTGTTGAGCAATTCAGGGGGTGCAGTACTAAATTTGTTAGGCCCAGTCCTTGCTCAACCCATTCCACGCGTGAGATTCAGTGTTGTTCAAGCATGGAGATGTACCATACGGACGCATCATGAGGCGCTGGATTGGTGATGGTGATGATCCAATGGCTGGATGGTTGGAGTGTATGGTGAGCACTTGGAAGCGTGGAGTATGGAACCTGCATGTAAATGTTAAGAAAATAGAGAAAATGCTGGGACCTGGGATCGAACCCAGGTCCTCTCCACTTTCCAACGCACGCTTCACTACTGGGCTACATGTTTTATTTGTTATAATATTGAAACAAGAATAATATAGTAAAATATGAGTTAGTATGATAACAAAATGCGCGGAATTTGAATTTCCCACTCACGCCTCGCCATGCAACTATCTTCTTCGCTGAGACCGTCGTCTTAGGCAAAGACTTTTACTTACAGACAAGCGTCTGAAGCCATAACTTGTACACTTCAAAAATCAAGAAAAACGCGTGACAAATGAAATTAAAGACCATGGTTCAACTTGTCTTGATGCCACGAGCATCGTGGTCCCTTTTTCTTGGGCCAATTTAACCTGTATAGAAAAACCCTAAAACGGCCATGAAAACCCTAACAATGGCAAACACGTATACATGCATCAAAACTTCAATTAAATTGTCCAAACATGTTGCAAACATGACAACAAAAATAGATATACCATTAAAAGATGTTCATGATGCAAGAATCATAGTAATCAAATTTGAAAAAGAAAGCAACCGTGTGAGGTTTAGGGGGCGATTTTGGGCTTGGGAATGCCTGCAATTGACCGTGTTAGCTTCTGGGAAGGTCCAGGAATCGATTATGAGCTTTGGAATGGCTTGAATTGATCTCTAGGTTAGAACACGAATCACCACTTTCTTGTCAATTTTTTAGTTTTATTTGACCCCTTCACGATCTGCAATCCTTGTTCTTGCGCATTGGTTATGTTCTGTATAATCATGCCAATATGCTCCAATTATCCCTTGATCTGATTTGATATGATTTGGCCAACCTGATTAGATTGTGATTCCTACAAAAATCAGATCAAAAACCAATCTTTTATATTTTTTTGCAATTTATTTGATTTAATCTAAATTTTAATAAATAAAAATCAAAATAAAATAAATAAATAAGCAAATAATGTGTGGATGCTGATTTGGGTCGTGGACCATGTCACAAACAAGATACAATCATGAAATGCTAGGCCCATTTGACAAAAATGCACTTTTGAGCACATTTGACTTTTGGCAATTTTGCAAAAATGGTCAACTTTGACAAGGCATGTCTCCTCTAATTTTAACCCTAGAGAGGTGTTCTTTGACTTTTTTGAAATCTTAGGATATCCCCTAAACAACCCTTTTGGTTTCATCTCAATTGGGTCTTCCATGTTCATGTAAGAAGCTTTGACCCAAAAGGTGTTTTTGTTGACTTTTCAAAAGGACCTATAATGTAGAAATTCATATCTTTTAATGAGTACATATTTTGAACTTGGGGGATGAAGATGAATTGTATTGAATTGCATCCTCTTCAAAATGAGCCTTGGAAGGAAAATATCTGATAAAGTATGAAGAAGTTATGCTTGATCAAAGTTTGGTTGACTTTTCTTGAGAAACCCTAATTTATCAACTTTTGGGTTTTGATGAATTTGGGGGCATTCCTTGAGGAATCATGATCAAACCTTGATAAAATTATGGATATATCTTCAAAAGGTTGATGTTGACCAATAATCTTGAAGTTTGACTGTGTGTGGGCCACAGTTGACTTTTGACCTAGTAAAGTTGATTTTCAGGCCTCTTGGAAATTGACTAATCAAACTTCTTGTGAAATGCATGAAACTTGACATGGATGATCTTGATAACATATTGGGACCATGGAATGAATTTGGGACCCTTGGACTTCAACCATCTTGATGAGGAATGAAACTCTAGTTTGAAGCTTGTTGCCTTAGGAGGAGGATTTGTCTGGTCAATTCTTAGTCATCCTTGAACAATTGAGGACTTCTAGAGGCATATCTTGAGTGAAATGAGAGGGAAAATGTTGGGGTACAGCAGTGTTCAGTCGCTTTGGGAGTCACATTTTTCTTATTTCATTTGTCTCCTGCTTGTTTGCTTCAGATGATCTGCTCCCCTTAGTTAAAGAATTTTCTCTTCATAACTCTCATCCCCTGAATCAGTATACCCCGATTGTGTGCTTTTGCCAAAGCACTTGTTTGGTCGCTTGTTTGGTATTTACCATGCTCCCTTAGGATTGATCGTGTAGGGTTAGTCCTCGAGCTAGACCTTAGGGTAGGAATCCATGTATGCTCACTAGGTCAGATACTTCCCTTTTCATCCTCAACTTTAGGGTCAATCATTATATGATAACATTAGGATCATAGATTAGGACAATCTCTCTTAGTTGATTTCTTTCCCCATATATTGCGTGTTAAAACTAAAACTTCTTCTTGGCAAATCATAAAACGTCTCTAATAAACTTAAATCCTTCTTCAAGGTAAAAAATACAAACCAATCTTAATTGTTTATGCGCCTTTTGGATTTGTTTTAAACCTTGTCAAATTGATGTCTTGCCATCCTTACCATGACATTTTTCTATCTTGTAACCGATGTTTCACCATTACATATATCTTTTTGCCGATGTTTCACCATCACACATGTTTGTTATCCTACTTTGATTCTCAATGTCATTTTTAGGTGTGATGATTTATCATCTGAATTGTTGATGTTTCGCCATCCTTTCCGTGTTATTTCGCCGATGTTTCGCCATCGCACATGTTTGTTATTCTAATATGATTCTCAATTTCATTTTTAGGTGTGATGTTTTATCATCGTAATTGTTGATGTTTCACCAACTTTGACATGTTATCTTGCTATCTCTTTATCTATGTTTCACCATCGCATATGTTTGTTGCTGATGTTTCGCCATCGCATGTGTTTGTCATCCTACTTTGATTTTCGATATCATTGTTAGGTGTAATGTTTCACCATCTTGTCTGATGTTTTGCTCTCATGCTAACATTTTATCATCTTATTTGAGTTTCTATTACCATGTGATGTCTTGTCATCCCTTTTTGTTGTTTTATCATCATTATTGACATTTTTGTCATTCTATCTGATGTTTCGCCATCTTGACGGTTGCTTTTGTCTTCTTAACTAAAAAACACAAACCAACCAAAATATGTGAGCCGAACTATGGCTGCTCTGATTCCTTGAAATGGATACGTAGGAAGAGGATTTTGTGGGACCTAATCGAGTATATCTTTGAAAATATTTCTTTCTTTTCTCAACATTTTTTTCCTTTTTGTTGTACCCCAAAATTTTCCCTCCCTTTTTCACAAAAAAATCACAACCCTAGGGTTTTCTCAAATACTCAAGATTGGCTCAGGAATCAATCAGACAGAGTTTCTCCCTTGGCAGTAAATCAAGAATTAGGGTTTTTCTCTCGCGTTTCTCAGAAGAAACTGAATTCTCAGAAATTCAATTAACTGTCACATGTTTTCATGCTTTTTTAAGTTTACTGAAAGGTTACTGTCATTTGGAATATTCAGGTTTTGTCTGAGCCAGGTTAACCAGATAATGTACGTCTATTAAGACATTTGCTTTGTAAATGGAATGAAACGTTTGTTTGTTTATTGGAATACACAGTGCATGTTCTGATTGGAATACTGTTGCAAGTTTATAAGATTACAAAGTTTTGGATTACTTGGAGTTTAAGTTATCTGGATTGGAATTATTGGAATGCAGTTCAATTATTTTGATAAGGGAACCTTAAAGGATTAGTGAAGATGCAAGGAGAGAATTACAAGTTGCTAACAGTAATGGACTATTTATGGATATCAGATGATCTCATAAAGACTTTCTTCATTTATTTCAGATGTTTTTACAAAAATAATTTATTATTCGAATACTGTAGGTTTTAAAAGTTATAGTACTTGAAAAAATAAATTATTACAACTAATGGAAAATCTCTCTAAGTTAAAAATCTAAGCCTAAGCTTCTAGTGCTCCCATGCTCGCCACAAAGAATTTCTTGCTTCCTCTGCTTTGCCACCTTCCAATTTGCGCCCACATGAAAGAAAGACAAAGAAAAAAGGGATTAGTACAGTTAATTAAATAGAATTTTCAAAACAAAAAGAAAGAAAATTTTCATCATTAAAGTTTGTCGTTTGGAATCAGAGGGGCTATTTTCATTTCATCATGTTTTTATTTTTCTCTTTGAAAATCACAAGAAGATTGCTCTTCTTGGTTCACAAAGAGAAAAAATGAAAAATGCAAGCTAAAGAATGCAAGGCAAATGGTCCAACTGAAAACATATTCCAAACTGAATGTAACAAGGCCAAGCATTACAAACTAAACAAGACAAGTACAAGACAAGTAAAAGGAAGCAACAAGTCCAAACTGTCAAGCAAACTAAACAATGCAGCAAGCTAGCAAGTAACACAGCAGGCACACAAATGTAACAAGGCCAAACTGGATGCAAACTAAACAATGCAGCAACTAGGACAAGTACAATACAGCAGGCAAAAAGTACAAAGCATGGTAAACCAAATCACAAGCAAGCTTGTTGCAAAAAGCCTTTCATCATTTTCCTAAAAAAATGGGCAAACTTTTCAGAAAAAGTAGAGAAAAGCATAGTTTCTTTTATCATTGAGAAAGGAGAGAGAGAGAAAAGATATCACCTTTTTGTTGGGATTGTACAATTTGGCTAATCTGTCACAAGTTGCAAAACAAAAAGCAACTAGGATAAGACCAAGAAAAACTGTAAAAAGAAGAAGAGAACATTTTGTCAAGGCTGCAAAAAAAACATTCACAACAATCTCCAAAAACCTTTAACAGTTTCAAGCAACAAAACCTGCACAAAACTCCCAAACCCTATGAACCAACTCACAAAACAAACAGCCAAACCACAAAAAGCATTCAAACTGTAGTTTTCAAAACCTGTAACTCACTGTCAAACAGTTACAACAAAACTGTAACAAGCCTGCCAAATTGTGAACCAACTCTCACAATAACTCCCAGCCTGTTAACCAAACATAATACCCAACCTGTTAACAAAAAGCCAACAAGCAGCAAAACATTCACAAAAACCTGTGAACTCACAAAACAAACATTCGCAACAATCTCCAAAAAAACTTGTTAACAGTTCAAATTACAGTACTCAGAATCAAACTGCATAATCAGTTCAAAAGCCTTTAAACTGTAACAGCAACTAAACTGCAACAACAACAAATCCTGCATCTTCCATCAAACACCAACAAAAACATACAAAATCATACCAAAAGTCCCCCACCAAACCAATAACAGTATTCCCAAGTATCAAAACAGTGAACATAAAAAAAAATCACAGAGTTTTCAAACAAATCTTCAACAAAAAAGACCACTTACAAACCAAAAGTTTTAGAGCAAACAATCATTATCAACAAAAAACTACCAACAAAATGAAGTTTCAGAAATCATCATCATCAATCATTAACTAACAAATCAGAAGAGAAGCATCATCATCATTCAAGAGAGGAAGAACCAAGTCAGAAGTGAAGTATCATCATCATTCAAGGTTTAAGAAAAAAGAAAAGATTACCAAAGCTCACGCGTCCGATATCATCATCCCCCCCCCCCGTGTCCAGCCGCCAAGGAACACCTAACTCAAATCTCACTGTCCTTTTCCAGTTCGCAAAAACCCCAACGGTACATTTCCTTTCAGAACCTTTTCTGCACCTCAATAAGCAATAAAATGGATTAACAAACTAAACATGAACAAAACGCATAAAAAACACAACGAAACTGTTAAGCTAGCAGAACCGTACCTTTTCATAAAAAGAACTTTGAGAAACGATTAAAGGGTGAGAGTGGGAGAAGCGCCGGCAACGGAAACGGAGGAGAAGATCAGAGATACATGAGTGAGAGAGAGATGAAGAGAGAACGAAGGGTACGGCGCCGCTGTGAGCTCAGGTTCACAAACCCTGATTTTCCAAACCCTAATCAAATGTTGCAAACTTAAGGCAATTGGGCCAGTTCAGTCCACAAGCCCACACGTGTTGCTGGCTCACACTCCCCCTCTGCCTTGTTTTTTCTTTCAGCAAGCCATAAATCTTTTTGGGCCTAGCACCCCCACCCCCCAATTTCTTTAAAGCCCATTGTCTTTTTTTTTAATTTGTTGTTTTGTTTAAAAAATTATTAATATTACTTTTTGCATATTTTTTTTAGTCTTAAGAATCAATTTTCATTATTCTCTTTTTTATATAACCTTTTATTAATTTGTAACATTTAATAAAATCTTAAAGAATTAGTTTAGTTAATTTTCTTTTTCTTCTTTTAATTTAACTTTAAATATACTAGTAATATATTAAAACTTCATTTTTGTAAAATAAATTTGATTTTCTTAATTAGTTTTATTTTAATCATTTTCTTTTTATTATTTTTCTTAAACTTAACAAAAACACCAAAAAGTTTAACTTAATTAGTTTGCTTTCTTTAAACCTTTTTTTAATTGATTAATAAAAGTATAGAATAATAAAGATTTTGTTTAATTAAATTTTCTTTCTTTAAACTTTTCCTTTTAAAATTAATAAAATACAAGAAAGAATAATAATTATTTTTAATATTTTAGAATAGATTTTATTTATCTCTTTTTAATAAATACATGCATTTCATAATTTATTGATTTTCTTAATCCATTATTTGTTATAGCTTTATATTGAATCGAACAACAATTCGATTTGGTTGTAATATTTGGACTTTGCTATTCTTATGAGATTTATCCCCATTTGTAATAATTATACCCCCATTCCCGGATACTTTTGTAATAGCTTAGACTTATAATTCCCATAATTTATTGCTTTCGATATACTGTGTAGTAATTAGGTATGTATGGCAAGACTCAAAAATCAATTGCTAGATGACCTAATCCAAGAATAAACAACTTGAAATCAATACACTTCTCACACGTACACCTCTAAGGTAACCTCGCTTGTTGCCTCGGAAATACAATCATGTCCCTCGAATATGAGACACTATAGCAAACGACCCTTTCGATAAACAAAGATCGTAGACCCTCAATGACCCTCGATGTTGCCTTCGATAAAACGATCTCGTCCCTTACAAATTTGCTAGAGCATCTCACAAGTTGCTTTCAATGATTGTATGGGATGACCCGCGCCTGTCCCATTTAACATCCAAACACAAGTTTGTTTACCAAATACAATGGTAAAACAACAATGTCAAAGGGTTAAAAATGTGTAGGAAAGACTTTTGAGTAAGTAGGGTAGACAACTCCTAGTTACTTGATCAAACTTGCAAATATCCTTGGTAATTTCAAAACACACAATTTCAAAACATTTCCCAAATCAAACTTTCAAACATTGAAATATCTTTTCAAAAGACAAACACCTTTGTATATATTCAAACAAGAATCATTACAAAGGTTTCCACAATGATGGCCTCTTTTCAAAACATTTTTCAAAACCACACACAAAGCACTATTTCATACAATTGAAAAGCAAAAGCAAGTGATTTAAACAAGTAACTAAGAGCCCATGGAAAACCATGGATGAAAAGGGTGCTAGCACCTTCCCTTTTCATAATCTACCCCCCGAACCCAAGAAAACATCTCAAAGGTCTTTCCTGTGCTTTTTGACCTTTCCTTTGGATAAAAAAAAAGTCGGTGGCGACTCTTGCTAAACCGCACAAGTGCGAACACAAACGCAAAACCTCAAGTCAGTTCTCCCACCGTACCACAGAACTGGCGACTCTGCTGGGGATTGGTCATCTAAAAAGTGGGGTTACCTTAGGGTTTTAGATCACCTTTATATGCTTATCTTATTTGACTTGTATGCTTTACCTTTTTGTTCTTTGTTTGGGTTTGTTTTAAATCCTACACCTGGATTTGGAGGCACCTTTTAGGTAAGTAGCAAAAACCTGCGAGGGAACTGTGCGGGGTATACCGACATGGTTGAAGCTGTAGCTACGTTGATGTGGCACTTTGGTTGGTATAGGTAACCCTTGAGTTGAATCAAGGAGAGTACAGGGCCTCCGCGTGGTGTCGTGAAGCATCAACTGACTTTAGAACCTTACTTGACCAACTTGGCCTTTTAGGATGTAGTGAGATGACAGGCTTTGGTGCAGTCCAAAGTTGGTAGATACTCGATACTACACTCATTGAGGTTTGTTTTCTTGGAATATTTCGATCGCCAGTAAAGTGGCTAAACTGAAACAATGAACACAAAAAACAATCCAGTGATATTGAGCTCCTTAGAACCCGATTACTATTTCTAGGACAGGTTGAGCCAACTAAAGGTGTACTTACCTACAAACTCCATACAAGCATAAACCTAAGGACTTGTCTGCTTTATGTGAATATTATTATTTGTATGCATACTTGTACATAACATCATAACATCATACCATAGCATTTTCACTAGTAATTTCAAGGATCTCGAGGGTCTTTGATGCAGGGGCACGTTGAACCAAACGTCTACCGAAGGGCAAGAGGATTCATTTTCCTTTAAACAAACACCGTCAAAGATCAAGTACAACAACATGAGTCAAGGGATATGACCCACTTGACATGGTGAGCTTGATTCTCGTGGAAAGACATCCACCGATATAGAGTTCTCCAATCAAAGATGTCCAACTTCTAACATTTTTTGTGTTTACCCCGCGAGATCCTTGAAAACATGCATCCACATATCATGCATCTTATCATGAAAGGTTTTCCCCCTTCAGGTCTCCTTATTTTCCTACTGTTTGTTTCAGTAGAGATGGCTCTAGAGAAGACTATCAAAGACATCCAGGCTCAAAATGCTCAACTTCAAGAGTTGTTCTTGAACCTGTCCAAGGGGCAGGAAGAAGTGAAAGCTCTCCTCACAAGGGGCATGGTCCTAGGGAATCCAGGGGGCATCAGGAATGATCAGTTGGAAGGGCTACAGATTGAGATGGCAACAATGAAAATTCAAATGATGGGACAACTGGTGGGCCAGATGGCTCTTATTCAAAACCTGGCTCAAGGAAAAGAGGACCTAAAGGTCCTCATCAACAAAATGCATCGGGATGGATGTAACCAAATGGGGAAAACAACTAAGGTTGGAAACCAAGTCATCATTCAGCCGCCTTTGAGACAAGAAGCCATGGGAAAGTCTCCCCAGTTTGCTTCAGGGTCACAAGCCCAATAACAACCTGACCAACATCAACAGGGTAATCGGCGTAAGCAAAATACATCTGGAAGGCACTTCACTGAGATTAACATGCCATTATATCAAGTACTACAACGCTTGTTGGAGGTCAAGCTGACTGTATTAAGGGATCCTCTTCAGAATCTCAATACCTCTGCTCCTAGCTATCATCCCAATGTATTATGTGCATACCACTCCAATAGTCCTGGGCATGATACAAATGACTGTTGGGCTTTAAAAAACAAGACCCAAGACTTGATTGACAGAGGAGTGCTGGAATTCACGCATGATGGCTAGATGAAAATCTTCCGCTGAGGGTTCTCCACCTGAAATGACAAGTTCGAACTAAGAGGCTTTTGTTTCATTTGAATTTTCAAGTTGTAATTTCTTTTGTTATTCAAACAATTATCTATTGATGTCAAACTCTGTTTCATTAATGCATTGCATATGTATGTCTTGAATTCATCCATTCGTTTTCACTATACTTAAACTATGCTTTCTACTTTCTTTATGACATTTAACTCTTGCAAAAAGTTACACACCTTTAGTGGGAGGATGACGAAAACAATGCCATAACCTCATACAGTATCCTTTTGGACAGACCTTGCTGACGATGTACAGGCGTTTCTTTCAAATCCTAAACACTGGAGTTATAAGGAAGATAATCCCTAGTCAACCCCTTCGAGCCAAAGAAGTAGAAGTTTTCTGTTTTAAACACAAATTGTAACCTTTAATCGAACCTGGGGCAGGGTAGTCTGTCAGTTAATTCAAGATGTGCGTTTAGCCGCAAACTCTCATTTAGTAAAACAACGAATGACATCAAAAACATTCCTCTCGAATCAAAAGACGGTGATGGTTCCCCATTACCTAGGCAGTCATTATCTCGTAAAAAGAAAATCCCACTGAGTCGAAACCTGCAAAGGAGACTTAAAGAAAAAAAAACTGGGGCATCCCGCTGACTGTAATCTCCAAAACAGGAACAGTCAGGAAAAAATTAGGGACAATAAATCGAAAGAAAGAGGTCACTGCAAATCCTCAACACAACAAAAATAATGTGGCAAAAATGACTGCCTTCCAACAAATTTAACTTGTGTGAACCATCACTAAAACGTCGTTCCAGACTCATTTGGGGTTCAAACGCACGACTAACTGAGTTTAGGACTGAAGAACATCACGAAGAACGGGTGGGTACAAATATACTTTGAGCCTTTATCCTTTGTTTCTTAAAACCGTGAACCAAGCCACGTTATAACCCTTCAAAAGTCCTAATTGAAGCATGGGTTAGTTCGAAAGCATACTGTTACAAAAGGTATCTTGACTCCTGTAAGGCTTTGCTCTAAATCCTGAGTTAAATTTTCCTTACAAAAGTTTTCTGCTAAAAAACGCATTTTTCAAAATTTCAAGACAAGCATAAACTTTGCATTATTTGAATATCGTTGTTTGCATATGGCTATTTGTTTGACAACGAAGAAATTCACATAGTGAATATCCGATGAACGAAAGCTCTCTCAGTGAACAAAATCAGTTCAAGTGGGATGACGCTTCCATTGCAAAAATCTCCTATCAACACAGGGGACATAACATGGCATTGTCCAATAAACCTGGGGCAATCCAGTCAAGATTTCAAGAAATCTCTCAAAGTCCAGTTAACTTGGGGCAGTCCAGTCAAGATTTCAAGAAATCTCTCAAAGTGCAGAGTAACCAGGGGCAAGTCTCTGTCACCGTCACTTGGGGCATTGAGCGTCAATCCCAACAAAGGGTTACATACAGTCGAACATTTCCTGGAGAAGCCATAAACACTCGCTACTTGGGGCAGTGATAAATATCTCCAAAATCCTTCTCATAAGATGTCTCCCAGCCAGAGTTTCGATCTTTGATAACCTCTTCCCAGCTAAGGTGACCTCAAGAATTCCTGAGAATTTTCCCATTGAAATCGCCAGATTTTTCACTATCGGAAATAAAGAATTCAACTCTTTTCTCCATCACCAGTTCGGGATTTATTTTCCCCAGCGAGAGGTCGTCTTGAAAACATTACACATTCGTACATCAAGACACCATGCAATGCAATCTCATTTATTTTAAGAACATCATTGTTTGATATATGTCATGCAACTAACCTTTAACTTTCAGGAAAGAGGCAATCAAATTCTCATAAAATTCAAGCTATGAAGCCTGGGCCACGACCAGATAGTAGTTCATTCAACTTTCCCCTTTAACAGCAGTCGAGGATTTATTTTCCCCGGTATCTGTTGAAGATATTCCAAGACTTTCGTCTGGTTCAGTTAAATCAATTCAAAGATTTTTCCGATTCTTATCCAGTCAAAGTAATTCAAGACCTTCTCTGGCTCAGTCAGATCGACACTAAGATCTCCCTGAATCTTATTCCAGTGGAAGATATTCCAGATTTTGGTGTTTCAAGATAAATCTCTCAATGGTTTATTCTGATTCACTTCCAGATTTTGCTGTCATAGATCCGGTTCAAACTTTCCGTCAACAATCACATTTATATGGAATCTTTAAACCCATTTCCATACACCTTCTCTCCAACACGTCATTAAGATCCTCAACGAAGGTGAGACTACCAACTACCAACCCTCAGCGGAGTTGAAAACTTCAACCGTTAAACCCCGATGGAAGACCATCTAGTTTTCTCCAATTCCCCAGCAAGTTATCTTAAAGCCAGGAAATCAACCAGATAATAGTTAACTTTGGTGTTATCCCCAACCAAGGATAATACCTCAGAAGATTGGCATACACCCAAGCTCCTGATACCCTTAACAGAATGAAGATTCTCATTCTTGAAACCTCATAAGATTGGCATACTCCCAAGCTCCTGATACCCTTAACATAATGTAGATTCTCATCCTTGAAACCTCAGAAGATTGGCATACTCTCAAGCTCCTGATACCCTTAACAGAATGAAGATTCTCATTCTTGAAACCTCAGAAGATTGGCATACTCCCAAGCTCCTGATACCCTTAACAGAATGAAGATTCTCATTCTTGAAACCTCAGAAAACTGGCATACTCCCAAGTTCCTGATACCCTTAACAGAATGAAGATTCTCATTCTTGAAACCTCAGAAGATTGACATACTCCCAAGCTCCTGATACCCTTAACAGAATGAAGATTCTCATTCTTGAAACCTCATAAGATTGGCATACTCCCAAGCTCCTGATACCCTTAACAGAATGAAGATTCTCATTCTTGAAACCTCAGAAGATTGGCATACTCCCAAGCTCCTGATACCCTTAACAGAATGAAGATTCTCATTCTTGAAACCTCAAGATTGGCATACTCCCAAGCTCCTGATACCCTTAACAGAATGAAGATTCTCATTCTTGAAACCCCAGTAGATTGGCATACACCCAACCTCTTGACCCAAACGCCTGAATGAAGATTCTCATTCTTGCTTCCCCAGTAGATTGGCATACACCCAACCTCCTAACCCAAATGCCTGAATGAAGATTCTCATTCTTTCTTCCCCAGTAGATTGGCATACACCCAACCTCCTGACCTAAACGCCTGAATGAAGATTCTCACTCTTGCTTCCCCAATAAAGTGGCATACAACCCGAGTTTCTGATATTCCCGATAGAATGAAGATTCTAATTCTTAAAGTGGCATACAACCAAAACTCCTGAACTTCTCCCAAACAGTATAGCTATTCCCCACAGAATTTTTACTCCCCAACAGAATGAAGATTCTCATTTTGTTTCTCTAGTGAAGTTGCCAGAGCCTTTTTTACTCTCAGCATGAATTTGTCAGAATTTTTAATCCCCTGCAGATTGAAGATTCTCGTTCTTGACTCCTCAGCACAAATTCCCCTAGGAGAATGAAGATTCTCATTCTCAATTTCTCATCTTCAACAGTCAAAGATTTTGAATCTCCAACAGTAGTCAAGGATTTATTTTCCCTGACAGCAGCCAAAGATTTTATCATCTCCAGCAGTAGTCAAGGATTTACTTTCCTCAGCAAGACAGCTAATCAGCTTACATGCGCATACATTACATTTATATATCATAAACAGTGATAAAACACATATATTGCATCATACATTTCATGCAACATAACTTTGTGTTTCAGCTAATATTTTACCCTTTTCAGGATAAGATTAACAAGCTACCAATATAGGATCATGAAAATAGTTTACGAATGCTAATATATCGCTTGTTCAGATTCAGCTTCAAAAAATAGCCTAGAGATGCTCCAGACACGGATGTTATTCTATTGTTTATTCAGATCCCCAGTTCAGAGATGCTCCAGACACATATACCATTCTGACGCTCACCTATAACTTACAGGTCAACAAACATTCTTGGATGGCATCTTTAAGTCCATCTCCGACAAGATTCTATCATCTCCAAATGGCATCTGTAAGCCCATTCCCTCAACCATATTTTGACGAGTGCAAATTTATGGGCACTCTAGTGTCCAATCATCTTTTACCTTCAAGTCACGAACGACAAAATCGCCGATCTAACTCTTCAGGTTCAAGAAGATTGAATAGGGGCAGCTGTTGTACCCCAAAATTTTCCCTCCCTTTTTCACAAAATAATCACAACCCTAGGGTTTTCTCAGATACTCAAGATTGGCTCAGGAATCAATCAGATAGATTTTCTCCCATGGCAGTAAATCAAGAATTAGGGTTTTTCTCTCGCATTTCTCAGAAGAAAATGAATTCTCAGAAATTCAATTAACTGTCACATGTTTTCATGATTTTTTAAGTTTACTGAAAGGTTACTGGTTATTCTCAAGGCCTGTTTATCTGGGACAAGAAATGAGAGCTGAGACTGTCATTTAGAATATTCAGGTTTTGTCTGAGCCAGGTTAACCAGATAATGTGCATCTGTTAAGACATTTGCTTTGTTAATGGAATGAAACGTTTGTTTAATGGAATACATGGTGCGTGTTCTGATTGGAATACTGTTGCAAGGTTACAAGATTACAGAGTTTTGGATTACTTGGAGTTTAAGTTATCTGGATAGGAATTATTGGAATGCAGTTCAATTATTTTGATCAGGGAACCTTAAAGCATTAGTGAAGATGCAAGGAGAGAATTACAAGTTGCTAACAGTAATGGACTGTTATTGGATATCAGATGATCTCATAAAGACTTTCTTCATTTATTTCAGATGTTGTTACAAAAATAATTTATTATTTGAATGTTGTAGGTTTTACAACTTATAGTACTTGAGAAAATAAATTATTACAACTAATGGAAAATCTCTCTAAGTTACAAATCTAAGCCTAAGCTTCCAGTGCTCCCATGCTCTCCACAAAGAATTTCTTGCTTCCTCTGCTTTGCTACCTTCCAATTTGCGCTCACATGAAAGAAAGACAAAGAAAAAAGGGATTAGTACAGTTAATTAAATAGAATTTTCAAAAAAAAAAGAAAGAAAATTTTCATCATTAAAGTTTGCTGTTTGGAATCAGAGGGGCTATTTTCATTTCATCATGTTTTTATTTTTCTCTTTTCAAATCACAAGAAGATTGCTCTTCTTGGTTCACAAAGAGAAAAAATGAAAAATGCAAGTGTTGTACCCCAAAATTTGCCCTCTCATATTTCTCAAGACATTGCAAGAAAAATCTCCAAGTGGCTCAAGATTGCTCAAGAGTTGGACAGTCAAGCTATCTCCTAAGGCAGTCAACCCCAAATTAGGGTTTTGTGTAGCATCAATATCCTTGAGTCCAAATGACCTAAAGTTCTCCCCCAATGTCCGAATGTGTTCTCAAGGTCATCCATGTAAAATTTCAAGCCTTGCAGAGGAAGTTTGGCCAGTCAATTGCTCAAAGGGTCCAAAAATCGACTGTGCTTGGGCAAAAGCAACTGTGACCCAAATACAGTCAAACTTCAAGATTTTTTGTCAACATTCTCATTTTGAAGGATATTTCATCATTTTATCAAGGGTTGATCATGATTCATCAAGGATTGCTCAAAATTCATCAAGACTCAAAAGTTGCTAAATTAGGGTTTTGTAGGAAAAGTCAACTCAATTTTGACCAAGCATAACTTTCTCATACTTTATGATAAATGACCCATCCAAAGCTCATTTTTAAGAGGATGAAATTTCCTACAATACATCTTCATACCCCAAGATCAAAAAATACACTCACAAGAAGTTATAAATTTGGACATTATAGGTCATTTTTGAAAGTCAACAAAAACACCTTTTTTGCCAAAGCTTATAACTTGAGAATGGAACATAAAATTGAGATGAGATAAAAAGGGTTGGTTATAGGACAACTCAAGATTTATAAAAAGTCCAATAACACTTCCAAAAGTTCAAAATTGAAGGAGTTATGCATTGTTGAAGTTGGACATTTTTGCAAAATTGCCAAAAGTCAACTATCCCCAAAACTTCAAATTTTGTCAAATGGGCCCATTCTTTTCCATTTGATTTGAGCTTGCCCCATTGCACACGTGTCCTAGCTTCATCCTTGAGATCATATTTATTTTTTATTATTTTATTTTATTTTTTATTGAATTATTTCATTTTAAATCAAATTAAATCAAATAAAATCCAAATATTGATTACTTGAGATCTTTTTGGCTATTTCAGGTTGAGATCATCATCATTAAGAGCATCAAATTCGTATCACACAAGATCATGTGCAAAAAGATGTATTTTTGACAAATTTGGCAAGCTTTCAAGAATGAATCAAATCAAATATGGGTGCATTGATTTAGAGAGATTGAATCCATATTTCTTAACCTAATGCATTCCACAATACATAAGGAAGCTTAAAACACGAAAACAAGGGTTAGAGGCTGTAAAAAACAAGCAGAACCAAACTTGAAAAAGTGGTGAAAAAGTTGGAATTCGAAATCATAGCAAGAGAGGTTTTCAGAAGCCAAGAAGTATCCCAATCGATTCCTGGGTGATCACATAACCCTCCTGGATCCAAAGCACGCGTCCTCAAGCCTTCAAAAGCTCTATAAGTATCACGATGCCAAGCTCTGTTCTTGAAACCATACATCCTCATTCTTGCATCATTTGAACCAATTCTTAGTATATTTATGATCTTTACAGCATTTCTAAACTTTTGGCAATATTCAATTTGGTTTATATGGACTGTAACCTCATAATATCATGGCTAGGGTTACGTTTTGGTTTTTAGGGATTTTTGTTGCAGGTGAAAATGGCTCCTATAATAGGCATGGTTGCACTCAGGAGCGGGAGACGAACCTAACCATGTCTTAGAAGGTCGTTTTTATGGCCTGGAGTTGATTTTTAGATCGAATTGCGCTTTTAGCTGCGGATTCAAATCCGCAGGTAAAATTACAGTGGTTGGAGGTAGGGGACGAGTGCGTGTCAGTTTCCAATTGGCCAGTTCAAATGATTTTTGCGCGTTTTGTTTTCTGACCCATAAGCGTTGATTCTTTTTATTATATATTATTCATATTTTATTAATAATTGAAGCGAAGTGGCCCAGTGGTCAGTGTGTATACTTCCAAGGCATTGATGGTTGGAGGTCAGGGGTTCGATCCCTGCCTCCAGCGCTTTGCATTTTCTCTTGTTTTTTCATACAATCAGGTGCAAATCTAGGCTTGCAGCTCACCATGTACCTTCACGTATCAAAGTTCCAGATGGCCCAAGGCCAAATCTGGTGATCCAGGAGTTAGGGTCCATCATAGATCTAGTTAATGCGCACACACCAAATCCAGGAAAGTCAACAAGGCCAACGTGTTAATGGGCCTCAGATTGCTTCTCAAACCACCCTTTTCAGGCCCAAACCCCCTATCTCTCTCTATTTCATTTATTTTGTTTTAATTGTTTATTTTATTATTTTTATTTAATTAACTAACCAATCAAATTTTCTCCTTCTATAAAATTAAAACCACAAAAAATATTTTTCTTTATCAAATTAAATTTTAGTATTTTATTTTTTATTAACAAATTTATTAATTAATTTAGGCTATTAATTAGAAATAACTTTAATATATTTTTGTAAATAATTAAAATCAATTAGACTTAATTAGGTTTTTACTAACATTAATTTATTTTATTTTATTTCTTTAAATACCAAAAATCCAAAAATCATTTGTTTTCATTAATTAATTAATTAATTAATTAATTTAATAATTAACTTAGGTAATTTCTCTCTTAATTCAAAAACAACAAAAAAATGATTTCTTTAACAAAAGGGGTTTAAACCCTAGAACTTTGCGCTCGATTTAATTTCCCGCATGCGATTTACTTTTTTTATCCTATTATGTATCTGATTCCGGTTTGTAATGGTAAATAGGACCTTTTATTATTTTTATCGCTTTATTTATTTTTAAAGGTTTGCCTTTGGCGATGTAAATACCCGACGCCTTGTAATTTAAATTCCGCTTTTTATTTCCCGCAAAATATAACTGTTAGATGTTTGATAATAGGGGATGCATGACAAGACTGAATTTTTTAACCTAAAATCAACATAGATCACCATTAACATGTACAAAGATAAAATAACTGAAAACGACACACTCACACATGCACACTCTTAGGGTACAATCCACTTGGTTGCCTTCGTACGCGGTCATTGAGTATAGGTAGTATTAGAGGTCGCCCTCTTGTCTAAAGATCATAGTCGCCTCGAAACGGTTGCCTCGGATATTGTTGCCTCAAAACAAATGATCTAAGACATTAGGCTTACCGCTAAGGCGTCCTAACATTGCTTTGGTGACCGTAAGTCCCGCATTCGAATTGACCCTTAAACTCCAACGACGGTGCTACCTACTCATTAATAGTAGGATAGTATTGTCTAAAGGAAATCAGCATAGAACGATTCTTTTTTCGAGTAGGTAGATGGTTCTTAGATACTTGCTCTTTCAAAACAAAACAATTTTTTTCACACTTACACTCCTTTTCGAACCAAGTTTTCAAAACACTTCATACACTCTTGAGGACATAAGCAAGAGTTAAATCGATGTTTTCAAACAAAAACTTTTTTCAAAGAAAGCAATTTTGAAAACAATATGAGAAAGTACCTAAGAGCCAGTGGATAACCAAGTATAGAAAGGGTGCTAACACCTTCCCTTTCTATAATTTACCCCTCGAACCCGAGAAACATCTCGAAAAAGGAATTTTTCTGTGCTTTTTCCCTTTCCTTGTTGGATAAAATAAAAGACGGTGGAGACTCTTGCTTACTGCGACATTTTGCGAAAACAAACTCAAAACGCAAACCAGCATTCCAAAAAATAGTCAGTTCTTTCCCACTGTATCACAGAACTGGCGACTCTACTGGGGACGCTTAATAAGTGGGGTGTACCTTAGGAATAGTTCATATTGTTTTCAATTGTCTGATCTGTTTGCTTTATTATTTGTGGGCTTTCTATGGAGTTACTATAGATCCTAACTCGAATCTGGGGGATACCTTTTAGGTAAGTAGCAGTAAACTGTGAGGGAACTATACGGTGTAGACCGATACGGTTGAAGTAGTAGCTATGTTGGTGTGGCACTTTAGTATGTACCGATATCCCTTGTGGTGCAACGAGGAGAATATGGGTCTGCTAAGGGGTCATTAAGCACTAACTAACCTTAAAACCTTTAAATTGACCAACTTAGCCATAGAACAGTAGCAGTATGCTACACTCATTGAGACTAAACTCTCGCGATGATTCCGGCTGCAAGAAAAGGTTGCTAAACTGGAATTATGACCGATCGAGGGTAGTTAGTGATATTGAGATCCTCTAGAACCCGGTTACTATTTTTAGGACAGGTTTTGAACCAACTGAACTGAAAGAGGGTAGTACCTAAGCTCCTTGCCAGCTTGAAATCTAAGGGCTCTCTGTGTGACTTGTGTGCCTTTACCATGTTTGTTATTTGTGGATACTTGTGGTGTGCTTTCTATCATGACATCATGACATCATAACATTGCATACATCTTGCATTAGACTAACCTATTTCAAAGACAGGAGGGATTCATTTTTGTTCTGATTCATAGGTCATGGCACCTATGCGTAGGAACACCATCCAGATTAAATTTGTCTAGGTTCCCACTATGCTTAAAGAATTGGTTGCAATGATGTCAGATACTACTTCCTTTATCAGAAGACATGGGCATCTTCTTGGTTTGGTCACCTCCAAATTGGACGAGCAGATGATGAGTGTCCTAGTCCAGTTCTTTGACCCACTGTACCATTGCTTTACTTTTCAGGACTACCAGTTGGTCCCTACCTTGGAAGAGTTCTCTGATCTGCTCGGTATCTCTATTCTGGAGCAGACCCCGTTTACAGGTTGGGAGAAGATCCTTAGGCCGGAAGAGATTGTTCAGCCCTTCATCTGACAAAGGCTGAGGTAATGGCTAATTGGGAAACTCGTAGTGGAGAAAAGGGCTTTTTGACTAAGTTCTTGGTTGGTAAGGCTAATCATTTCTGGGATAGTCTGGACTTCCAGGCATTCGAAGATATTCTGGCTCTTCTGATATATGGCTTGGTATAGTTTCCTAACTCTGACTTCTTTGTTGATGTGAATGCGGTAAAAATCTTCATCTTTGGTAATCATGTACCCACTCTCTTGGGTGACATTATTCATCAGCTTTATGCCCGTACTGCTCGGAAGTGGGGAACCTTGATGTACTGTGCTCCACTGTTGGCGAGGTGGTTTATTTCTCACCTCCCCAAATCAGTTCTGAAGAACAAAGAAGGCATGGGTTGGCCTTATAGAGTTATGTCTCTCTCTCACAATGACATCATTTGGACTATTAAGGGTATGGACGAGGTGGCCATTATTGATCGCTATGGGGAATACCCCAATGTTCCACTGATAGGAACCAATGGAGGAATTACTTACAATCCATGCTTGGATTTACGTCAGTTTGGGCGAGCCAGAAGGGAAGGACCTCATGAGCTGCTAATGCCTAGTATAATCTTTGATTTCCAAGGGGATAGTGACGAGCAACGCCGCCGATTCATAAGGGCTTGGGATAGAGTACACAGATCTGATCCACACGAGCTGGGTGCAAATACTTCTCTACCAATGGAACCATATCTCCGATGGGTTCTCATATGTTCCCAAAAGATAGGAATACCCTATGAAGCTGTCTTGCCTATTATTGTTGAAGTTGCTGATGAGGAAGGGGTTCCTCCTACTATCTCACACCTTTACATGCCTACTGACATTGGGGCATTGAGGAGGTCCTGGATGCAGCTAAGGGAAGAGTGGGAAACTTATAGAGAAAAGTATCACGAGCAAGAGCGAAAGATCCAGAAGTTGACAAGGCAGTTGGAGAATGAGCAGATCATCAACGACTATGTCAGCACTAAAGGCAAACGACCATGGGAGCGCTGATGTCCTCTGATTACTTCCAGTTTTTATTTACTTTTCAGTATTTCCTTTCTTGTAATGCCTTAAGGGAAATTTGTGGAACAATTAAATTTCAAGTTTATCTAAAAAAAGTGTGTTTCATGTTTGGTTTAAGAATTTGAATCTCTCGATGTCTTTGAAATCATAACATACGCATTTCATTCCATGCACCTCATAACAGGTACCCTTACAGGTATCTTATATTCTTCGCTGTTTATTTCAGCATCATGTCTTTTGAACCATCAACTGAACAAGCAATCAAGGCTCTGTAGGCTCAAAACGCCCAGTTCCAAGAATTGTTCATGAATTTGGCTAAGGGTCAGCAAGATCTGAAGGCCCTTATCTTGAAAGAGAAGAAGAAGAAGAAGAAGAAGAAGACGGTCATGTTTAACATGGGCCACAGGTTTGGAAACAGGCTACGAGATGAAGTTGATTTGACCACCTCATCTGGAGGGAAAGATAGTCAGGAAGAAAGGAGGGCTCCTAGCCCCGTGGTTTCAGACAACGAGACAGACTTCGACGAAGACCAGTATCCTTCGGTTGAGGATAGATACAAGGAACTGGAAGACCGATTGAGTGCGATGGAAGTACAGAAAGTTCCTGGTCTGGACTTTGGTGATTTAGGTCTGTCATCTAGGGTGGTGATTCCCCACAAGTTCAAAGCACCAGCCTTTTCTAAATACGACGGAGTTTCTTGTCCGAAACTGCACCTCCATTCGTATGTTAGGAAGATTCAGCCGTACACCGCTTACAAGAATCTCTGGATCCACTTCTTTCAAGACAGTCTTTCAGGGACTCAACTTGAATGGTTTTTCCAGTTGGAAGGAACTAGCATCCGTTATTGGGAGGACTTGGCTACTGCTTTCTACAAGCAGTACCAATACAATGCCGACCTTTCTCCCACGCGTACCCAACTCCAGGGTATGTCTATGGGTGCGGGCAAAGGTTTCAAAGATTATGCTCAGAAGTTGAAGGACCTCGCTGGAAGAGTACAACCACCATTGGCTAATAGGGAGTTAGTTGATATGTTTCTGGGGACCTTGTCTGGTCCGTATTTCAACCATCTGATTGGAAGTTCATCATTCGGGTTTACGGAGCTGATTATGACCGGGGAAAGGATTGAGGCTAGTATCAAATATGGTAAGATACAGAAAGGTGCTTCGTCAAGCACCTAGAAGAAGCCTTTTAAGAAGGAGTCCAGTGCTGTTTACAGTTTGAAAAGCCAGATTTGACCAGAACGCCGCCAAGTTGTTAATGCGGTTGTCATTTCAAGACCTGCTGCTGCTCCTCAGCGCAACAATCAGCCAAGGGCCGAGAAACCTCGAAGACAATTCACTTAGCTCAACATGACCTTATCTCAGATTCTGCCACAGTTATTGAAAACCAATCTAGTGATTCCAAGGGAGGCCCCGCAGAATCCCAACACTACATCACCAAAGTACAACCCTAATTCCCGCTGTGCTTTTCACTCTGATATCCCGGAGCATGATACAGATGATTGTTGGGTTTTGAAGAACAAAATACAGGACATGATTGATGCTAAGGAGATTGAGTTTGAGGCGCCTGAAAGACCTAATGTTGTGACCGCTCCCATGCCCAAGCATGGAGTAAATGCTGTAGATGAAGACTCGTTTGTGGTTTCTGTGAACGACATTGTTACCCCTTTAATGACTGTAAAGAAGAACCTTTTATTAGCCGGTTTATTTCCGAGTTGTGATGAAGGTTGCCGTATGTGTTCTGTCCTACCTACCGGTTGCCGTCTTTTGAAGTCAGGTGTCCAACGCCTAATGGATAATAAAGAAATTCTATTTGAGAAGACTCTTGTTCCTTTGATCCCTGCTGAAGAAGTTGATATTATCACCATTTTCGACAATTCTTCCAAGGCTTCCTCGAGAAAGCCTGTTAGAATTACATTTGTTCCAAGAATCGCGTCGTTGATCATCACTGTTCTAGGGCCTATCCCCTATACATCTGATAAAGTTGTCCCTTGGCACTACAGGGCTGGTGTTTATTATCATGGAGTTAAACAAGATTTGGATGTTGATACTGACGTCAGCAATATTGTTGGACCTGCCAAAGTCACCCGCAACAGAAGACTTTTCTCCCCTGATATCTCTCCACCAACTGCCCGGAAACCTATTATTATTACACCTTCCAGTGTATCGGCTACTATTCATGTTCAAGTTCCCATTCTTACCCCTGTTTCCGAGTCATCCGACACTCTGGGAAAAGGGAACACTGATGAGCCTACCCAGACAGAGGCACCAAAGAAAATTACTGTTGAAGCCTCTAGACAAGAGATGGAGGAAATTTTGAAGATCATCAAAAAGAGCGACTACAATGTAGTCGAGCAGCTGGGGAAAACCCCATCCAAAATCTCCATGTTATCACTGTTTCTATGCTCAAAGGCCTATGCCAAGGCTCTGATTGCATTCCTGAAGACTGCACACGTACCTCAAGAAACATCAGCTGATCAGTTTAAAGATTGTGTGGCTAGTCTGACAGCAGATAATGGTTTGGGTTTCTCTGATGCCGACTTGACTGCTAAGGGGAAGAATCACAATGATGCCCTGCATATCTCCATTGAATGCAGAGGCACTACTCTTTCTCATGTATTGGTGGATACTGGTTCCTAATTGAATGTTTTTCCTAATAAAGCTCTAGACCGGTTGGACTGTGAAGGGTTGGAGCTGAAACCAAGCAACATTATCGTCAGGGCCTTTGATGGGTCTAAGAGGATGGTGCATGGAGAAGTGGATATTCCGATTAAGGTTGGTTCTCAAGTTTTCACCTCTACATTCTATGTGATAGACATTCAGACATCTTATTCTTGTTTGCTGGGTCGTCCATGGATCCACAAAGCTGGGGCAGTTACCTCAACGCTCCACCAGAAGCTAAAGTACCCCGTAAAAGGGAAAATTGTGACAATGCAAGGAGAAGAGGAGTACATGGTGATCCACCTCAACTCTTTCCGATATGTAGAGATGGATGGGGAGTTCATTGAGACCCCATTTCATAATTTTGAAGAGGTTCCCCAGACATTAGAGTCAACTGAGACTGTTGTTGAAGATCCTCCAATGAAGATGGCTTCCTTCAAGGATGCCCGGGCTGTTGTCGAGAAAGGTGGGTGTGCGAATTGGGGCCAACTCCCTGATTTTGCATAGAAGACTAATAAGTTTGGTTTGGGTTTCACTGCAGAAGCTCAAAAGGTTGTTCAGAATGCACGGATCGGAATACCTCCCCTGTTCATCAGAAATTCAGGAGTGAATGCCATCAAAGACGATGTTGAAGAGTCTGAGTTTGATAGTTGGATCTACCCAATGACCGACGGTGGACTAAGCAACTGGACAGCAAAGGACTTCATCCCAATTTCTTTTGTTACCCAGTAATGAGACTTTTTGTTTTGAATTTGTAACAGACAATGTTTTAAACTTTACGACTTGGTGTCTTACCCGGGGCACTGTGGATTCATTTGTGAGGGCTTTATGTGGGTCATCTACATATATCATTAATAAAAGCATTGGACGTTTCTTGCATTTCAAATTTTGCGCTCCTTGTTTTTCTTTTATTATACATTACAAAACAGCTATTTTACACACACTCACATATACAGGTCTATATCCACTCTGGATCTCACTGGTAACGACTCTGCTACTGCCAGTTATGACTTCGAAAGTCCGATCAACTTAGCCGAAGACGAAGGTGAAGATGATTGTGAAGTGCCTGGTGAACTTGCTAGACTGCTACTTCAAGAAGAGAGGGCCATATGGTAACATGAGGAGCCAGTGGAATCAGTGAATCTGGGTACAGAGATAGACAAGAAAGAGGTCAAGGTCGGTGCAAATCTAGAAGATAATGTGAAGCAACAGTTGATTCAGATGCTGCGTGACTACGTTGAGATCTTTGCCTGGTCTTATGAAGATATGCCTGGGTTGGATACCGATATTATGGTTCACCGATTGCCTACCAAGGAAGACTGCCCTCTAGTAAAACAGAAAGTTTGCCGAATGCGCCCGGATATGTCTGAGAAAATCAAGGCCGAAGTTATGAAAAAGTTTGACGCCGGTTTTCTAGCAATTACTTCTTACCCTCAGCGGGTGGCCAACGTGGTTCTTGTGCCGAAGAAGGATGGTAAAGTTTAAATGTGTGTCGACTATAGGGATCTGAACAGGGCAAGTCCCAAGGATGATTTCCCCTTCCTCATATCGACGTTCTGGTTGACAACACCGCACAGCATAAGGTATTCTCCTTTATGGATGGTTTCTCTGGTTATAATCAGATTAAAATGGCTCCTGAAGACATGGAGAAGACAACCATTGTTACTCAATGGGGTACCTTTTGTTACAAGGTCGTGCCTTTTAGATTGAAGAATGTTGGGGCAATGTATCAGCGTACCATGGCTGCTTTGTTTCATGACATGATCCATCACGAGATTGAGGTATACGTCGACGACATGATTGCAAGATCCCAGATGGAGGAAGAGCATCTTGACCACCTTCAGAAGTTATTTGACAGATTGAAGTTGTACAAGCTGAGGTTAAATCCGAACAAGTGCACCTTCGAGGTGAGGTCTGGTAAGCTGCTGGGTTTCATCGTAAGCAATAAAGGTATTCAAGTGGATCCTGCAAAGGTGAAAGCTATACAGGAAATGCCAGTTTCCCAAACAGAGAAAGAAGTCAGAGGCTTTCTGGGACGTCTGAACTACATTGCCCGATTCATCTCGCACCTGACTGCTACTTGTGAACCAATCTTCAAGTTATTGAAGAAAGATCAAGTGGTACGATGGAATGAGGAATGTCAGGCCGCTTTCGAAAGGATCAAAGAGTATCTCCAAGAGCCACCCATTCTGATGCCTCCAGTTGAAGGGAGACCTTTGATCTTATACTTGACAGTACTCGACAACTCAATGGGGTGTGTGCTGGGGCAGCATGACGAGTCTGGCCGAAAAGAGCATGCTATTTATTACCTTAGAAAAAAGTTTACCAACTGTGAGACCCGATACTCAATGCTCGAGAAAACTTGCTGCGCTTTGGCATGGGCTGCTCACCGGTTGAGATAGTATATGCTGACTCACACTACTCTATTGATATCAAAAATTGATCCAATCAAGTATATCTTCGAAAAGCCTGCCTTGTCCGGAAGAATAGCGAGATGGCAGATGATCTCGACTGAGTATGACATCCATATACGACCCAAAAGGAAATTAAGGGAAGTGTGTTGGCATACCATTTGGCACATCAGGCAGTGGATGATTACCAGTCTATGAACTTTGAATTCCCGGGCGAGAATATCATGATAGTAACTGACTGTGAGATACCTGGACCAGATGAAGGACCTGAGGAAGGATCCTGATGGTTTATGTACTTTGATGGAGCTTCGAACGCTTTGGGTAATGGCATTGGCGCCGTGATCATATCTCCTAAAGGCTTTCATACTCCGTTTACCGCCCGACTATGTTTCAACTGTACCAACAATATGGCGGACTATGAAGCGTGCATTATGGGTCTTCGAGCAGCAATTGACCTAAGGATTAAGTTTCTGAGTGTCTTCGGAGATTCCGCTCTCGTGATCAGTCAGATCAAAGGTGAGTGGGATACGAAACACCCAAATCTTATTCCTTACAAGGATTATGTGTTGACGCTGCTTCCACACTTCGAGGAGATAACCTTTGAACACTTTCCTAGAGAGGAGAATCAGTTAGCGGACGCGCTGGCTACGATGTCTTCTATGTTCAAAGTCAATTGGGACAACGAAGCTCCCCGGATTATCATTGAAAGATTGGATGAACCTGTACATTGTTGTGATATTGAGACTGAAGAGGTAGTAGATAAACCCTAGTTTCCTGAGGTGAAGAGATACCTTGAGGCTCAGGAATACCCCGAGGGTGCATCTGTTAATGATAAGAAGTTTCTGAGGAGGTTCACGACGAAGTTCTTCATCAGCAATGGTATTCTTTACAAGTGTAACCATGATTCGACCTTACTGTGATGTGTGGATAAGAACGAAGCAGAAAGATTTACATGAAGGTACTTTCGGAACTTATTCCACTGGACATACCATGACAAAGAAAATCCTACGGGCAGGATATTTTTGGTCCACAATGGAAGCCGACTGTTATCAGCATTCTTGGACCTGTCACAAGTGCCAAGTCTATGCTGATAAAGCGCACATACCTCTAGTACCTCTGAACGTCTTGACGGCACCTTGGCCTTTTGCAATGTGGGGCATCGATATGATCAACGAGATCAGACCTACGGCATCCAATGGGCATCGCTTCATCCTGGTGGCTATTGATTACTTTACAAAGTGGGTTGAAGCGGCTTCCTTTGCTACCGTAACCAAGAACGTCATGGCACGGTTCATTCGGCACAATCTGATTTGTCGATACGGTGTACCAGAGAGGATCATTACGGACAATGGTACGAATCTCAATAATAAGATGATCACTGAGCTCTACAAGCAATTCAAGATACAGCATCACAACTCTTCTCCCTACCAGCCGAAGATGAATGGGGTTGTTGAAGCGGATAATAAGAACATTAAGAAGATTGTGCAGAAGATGACAATGACATACAAAGACGGGCACGAGATGTTACCTTTTGCTCTTCATGGGTACCGTACCTCAGCACAGACGTCAACAGGGGCAACCCCCATATTCCTTGGTTTATGGCATGGAGGCAGTCTTGCCCATCGAAGTTCAGATACCCTCTCTTTGGATCATGAAGGATGCAAGTTTGAGCGAAGATGACTGGATCCAGACCCGGCTTGATCAACTGAACTTAATAGACGAAAATAGACTTACTGCTATTTGTCATGGTCAAATGTATCAAAAATGGATGATCAAGGCATTTAACAATAAAGTTAGAAGACAAGAGTATCAAGTCGGGGACCTGGTTATCAAGCGCATTATCCTACCTCAAGGTGATCCCAGGGGCAAATGGACCCCTACTTACGAAGGGCCATTTGTGGTTAAGAACATTTTCTCAAGAGGAGCTATGATTCTAACCACCATGGATGGTGACGACCTTCCTCACCCCGTCAACACATACATAGTGAAAAGATACTACGCATAATCAAAGACCCGCTAGGTTGACTGGCCTAGGCAAAAATAAGGGCTTCCCGGTGAACCAAAAGGGTTCGGGCAAAAATAAGGGATGAAAATGAAAAAATCTGTACACCCGGAAAGTCGAAAACCTGAAAAGGCGGCTTGGGCAAAAAAGGGTATCCCGGTGGACTGAAAACCCGAAAGGACGATCAAGGCAAAAATTAGGGATTAGAGCGTAACACTATGTCTCATTGGATCACCTTGTATCCAGACTTCGATATCGACTATCAAGCTCAGACGACACTAATCAATCTGATCTACCTTTAACCAAGTAGCAAAGTGATGAGATGCTTGAGGATATAAAGGCGATAGAAGAGTTGGAACCCAGTGGGATTATTCATATAGCTATTTTGTTTAGTTTTTCACAAATTGTGTAAATTCTATTATTCGGTGGCATTCTCTTACTAGGACGTCAGCCTCTTGTACAAAAGCTCCTACTTACAGGCCAAACTTCAAAATCAATACAATTCATTTTCAAAGAAATTTCAAACTGTTTTTCCTTTATCTGTTTTGTTTTGCAAAGAACGCCCAATGTTCATTTTTGGTATATGCATTTGACATTAATTGCTGCTCATGAATGTTTACATACCAAACAACAGACGATTACTGGTAATATCAGAAACAGGGGCAAATAAGAATTGTCCAAACTGTACAGATGCTTTATCCACCAGGTACGAAGGTAAATTTAGCTGAAGATTATGGTTGAGTAACATTCACTCCCCGCAGAGTAAGACAGTAATGATAGCTCTCCCCAGCTGAGACTCGCAACTGTGAATGAATCGGTAATATTCTCCCCAAGCAGAGTTTATCTACCATCAACACTGAAAAGGCTTAATATCCCCGGCAGTCTTAATATTCCCCAGCGGAGTATAAGAATATTCCCCGGAAAAATACAAGATATCCCCAGTGGAGTTAAAATTTTCCCAACACAGTCTAAAAAAGCTTTCCCAGTAGACTCTGGAAGTTTGTCCCCGGCAGAGTATAAAAATAAGTATCCCCAGCCAAGTTCAAAGGAAGATTGTCCCCAGCAGAACCCAAAGGATTATCCCCATAAGAGTCTAAAAGGTTATCCCCAGTGAAGTCGCAACTAAAGATCATCCCCAGTGGAGTTCTTTCCTTTCACAAACAGAATTCAATCCCAACAGGATTCAGTATCACCAGCAACGATAATTCATCCCCAGTGGAATTTATCGGTGGAATCCTCAGCAGAACATCTCTTCTCCACAGAGTAATCTCCTCACCAGCTTATTCCCCAACGAAGTTATCCTCTCCTGCAGGTTTATTCTCATAATCATCTTCGTTCGCCATCCCTAGCGGAAATGAAGAATTCAACTCTATTCTCCAGCAGCTATCCGGGATTTATTTTCCCCAGCTAAAAGCATTACATTTCCATACATCATGACACATACATATACACATCATACAACACAATCTCATTTATGTTGAGAACATCATTACTTGATATATATCATGCATTGCATACGACTGACCTTTACCTTTTAGGAAAGATGCAGTTAAGTTCTCAGCTATGTCGAAGACCTGACCGGTTCTTAAATCTCAATTGAATTATCCTCGGTTGAATTTCAGATAAGATTCTCAATCTCGACAATTTTCCTCCGTCGTAGTGTGGACGAGTTCTACAATCTCAACAGAATAATACTCCGTTGAAGACCAGACAGTTCCTAGATCTTGATGAAGATGTTTCCCTCAGTCGAAGACCTGACCGGTTCTTAAGTCTCAATTGAATTATCCTCGGTTGAATTTCAGATAAGGTTCTCAATCTCGACAATTTCCTCCGTCGAAGTGTGGACGAGTTCTACAATCTCAACAGAATTATACTCCGTTGAAGACCAGACAGTTCCTAGATCTTGATGAAGATGTTTCCCTTAGTCGAAGACCTTACCGGTTCTTAAATCTCAACTGAATTATCCTCAGTTGAATTTCAGATAAGCTTCTCAATCTCGACAATTTTCCTCCATCAAAGTGTGGACGAGTTCTACAATCTCAACAGAATTATACTCCGTTGAAGACTAGATAGTTCCTAGATCTTGATGAAGATGTTTCCCTTAGTAGAAGACCTGACCGGTTCTTAAATCTCAACTGAATTATCCTTGGTTGAATTTCAGGTAAGGTTCTCAATCTTGACAATTTCCTCCGTCAAAGTGTGGACGAGTTCTACAATCTCAACAGAATTATACTCCGTTAAAGATCAGACAGTTCCTAGATCTTGATGCAGATGTTTCCTTTAGTCGAAGACCTGACCGGTTCTTAAATCTTAACTGAATTATCCTCGGTTGAATTTCAGATAAGGTTCTCAATCTCGACAATCTCCTCCGTCGAAGTCTGGACGAGTTCTACAATCTCAATAGAATTATACTCCGTTGAAGACCAGACAGTTCCTAGATCTTGATGAAGATGTTTCCCTTAGTCGAAGACCTGACCGGTTCTTAAATCTCAACTGAATTATCCTCGGTTGAATTTCAGATAAGGTTCTCAATCTCGACAATTTCCTCCGTCGAAGTGTGGACGAGTTCTACAAGCTCAACAGAATTATACTCCATTGAAGACCAAACAGTTCCTAGATCTTGATGAAGATGTTTCCCCCCAGTTGAATTACGGACAAGTTCTTAAAACTCAGCAGAGGCATTCTCTTAGTTGAAGCACATGCAAGTTCCTAAATCTCAACAAAAACCAGGCTTCCCCAGCGGAATCTACCACAACAACAGGTATGCAAGTTCTCGCTAAGGAATCTCTTATGCAATCGATACTCATGTAGATGGCATCTTTAAGCCCATCCTCCCGCTAGCAATCTCCAAATGGCATCTGTAAGCCCATTCCCGACATCACAAGGCTGATACCACTTCACGCGAGTGCAAATTTCTGGGCACTCTAATGTTCAATCATCTTCTACCTTCGGATCACGAAAGGCGCGAAAGCCAATCTACATCCTCAGGTTTAAGAAGATTGAACAGGGTCAGCTGTTGTACCCTAAAATTTTCCCTCTCATATTTCTCAAGACATTGCAAGAAAAATCTCCAAGTGGCTCAAGATTGCTCAAGAGTTGGACAGTCAAGCTATCTCCTAAGGCAGTCAACCCCAAATTAGGGTTTTATGTAGCATCAAGATCCTTGCGTCTAAATGACCTCAATTTCTCCCCAATGTCCTAATGTGTTCTCAAGGTCATCCATGTCATATTTCAAGCCTTGCAGAGGAAGTTTGGTCAGTCAATTGCTCAAAGGGTCCAAAAATCGACTGTGCTAGGGCAAAAGTCAACTGTGACCCAAATATAGTCAAACATCAATATTTTTTGTCAACATTCTCATTTTGAAGGATATTTCATCATTTTATCAATGGTTGATCATGATTCATAGAGGATTGCTCAAAATTCATCAAGACTCAAAAGATGCTAAATTAGGGTTTTGTAGGAAAAATCAACTCAATTTTGACCAAGCATAGATTTCTCATACTTTATGAGAAATGACCCACCCAAAGCTCATTTTGAAGAGGATGAAATTTCCTGCAATACATCTTCATACCCCAAGATCAAAAAATACACTCACAAGAAGTTATAAATTTGGACATTATAGGTCATTTTTGAAAGTCAACAAAAACACCTTTATTTCCAAAGCTTATAACTTAAGCATGGAAAATCAAATTGAGATGAGACCAAAACGGTTGGTTAAAGGACATCTCAGGCTTTCTAAAAAGTCTAAGAATACTTCCAAAAGTTCAAAATTGAAGGAGTTATGCATTGTTGAAGTTGGACATTTTTGCAAAATTGCCAAAAGTCAACTATCCCCAAAACTTCAAATTTTGTCAAATGGGCCCATTCTTTTCCATTTGATTTGAGCTTGCCCCATTGCACACGTGTCCTAGCTTCAGCCTTGAGATCATATTTCTTTTTTATTATTTTATTTGATTTTTTATTGAATTATTTCATTTTAAATCAAATAAAATCCAAATATTGATTACTTGAGATCTTTTTGGCTATTTCAGGTTGAGATCATCATCATTAAGAGCATCAAATTCGCATCACACAAGATCATGTGCAAAAAGATGGATTTTTGACAAATTTGGAAAGCTTTCAAGAATGAATCAAATCAAATATGGGTGCATTGATTTAGAGAGATTGAATCCATAATTCTTAACCTAATGCATTCCACAATACATTAGGAAGATTAAGACACGAAAACAAGGGTTAGAGGCTGTAAAAACCAAGCAGAACCAAACTTGAAAAAGTGGTGAAAAAGTTGGAATTTGAAATCATTGCAAGAGAGGTTTTTAGAAGCCAAGAAGTATCCCAATCGATTCCTGGGTGATCACATAACCCTCCTGGATCCAAAGCACGGGTCCTCAAGCCTTCAAAAGCCCTGTAAGTATCACGACGTCAAGCTCTATTCTTGAAACCGTACATCCTCATTCTTGCATCATTTGAACCAATTCTTAGCATATTTATGATCTTTACAGCATTTCTAAACTTTTAGTAATATTCAATTTGGTTTATATGGACTGTAACCTCATAATATCATGGCTAGGGTTACATTTTGGTTTTTAGGGATTTTTGTTGCAGGTGAAATTGGCTCCTATAATAGGCATGGTTGCACTCAGGAGAGGGAGACGAACCTAACCATGTCTTAGAAGGTCGTTTTTATGGGCTGGAGTTGATTTTTAGATCGAATTGTGCTTCTAGCTGCGGATTCAAATCCGCAGGTAAAATTACAGTGGCTGGAGGTAGGGGACGAGTGCGTGTCAGTTTCCAATTGGCCAGTTCAAATGATTTTCGCGCGTTTTGTTTTTCTGACCCATAAGCGTTGATTCTTTTTATTATATATTATTCATATTTTATTAACAATTGAAGCGAAGTGGCCCAGTGGTTAGTGTGTATACTTCCAAGGCGTTGATGGATGGAGGTCAGGGGTTCGATCCCTGCCTCCAGCGCTTTGCATTTTCTCTTGTTTTTTCATACAATCAGGTGCAAATCTAGGCTTGCAGCTCACCATGTGCCTTCACGTATTAAAGTGCCAGATGGCCCAAGGCCAAATATGGTGATCCAGGAGTGAGGGTCCATCATAGATCCAGTCAATGCGCACACACCAAATCCAGGAAAGTCAACAAGGCCAGCGTGTTAATGGGCCTCAAGTTGCTTCTCAAACCACTCTTTTTAGGCCCAAACCCCCTATCTCTCTCTATTTCATTTATTTTGTTTTAATTGTTTATTTTATTATTTTTATTTAATTAACTAACCAATCAAATTTTCTCCTTTTATAAAATTAAAACCACAAAAAATATTTTTCTTTATCAAATTAAATTTTAGTATTTTATTTTTTATTAACAAATTTATTAATTAATTTAGGCTATTAATTAGAAATAACTTTAATATATTTTTTGTAAATAATTAAAGTCAATTAGACTTAATTAGGTTTTTACTAACATTAATTTATTTTATTTTATTTCTTTAAATACCAAAAATCCAAAAATAATTTGTTTTCATTAATTAATTAATTTATTTATTAATTTAATAATTAACTTAGGTAATTTCTCTCTTAATTCAAAAAAAAAAACATTTCTTTATCAAAAGGGGTCAAAACCCTAGAACTTTGTCCTCGATTTAATTTCCCGCATGCGATTTACTTTTTTTTTTCCTATTATGTATCTGATTCCGGTTTGTAATGGTAAATAGGACCTTTTATTGTTTTTATCGCTTTATTTATTTTTGAAGGGTTTGTCTTTGGCTATGTAAATACCCGACGCCTTGTAATTTAAATTCCGCATTTTATTTCCCGCAAAATATAACTATTAGATGTTTAATAATAGGGGATGCATGACAAGACTGAATGTTTTAGCCTAAAATCAACATAGATCACCATTAACATGTACAAAGATAAAATAACTGAAAACGACACACTCGCACATGCGCACTCTTAGGGTACACCCCACTTGGTTGCCGTCGTACGCGGTCATTGAGTATAGGTAGTTTTAGAGGTCGCCCTCTTGTCTAAAGATCATAGTCGCCTCGAAACGGTTGCCTCGGATATTGTTGCCTCAAAACAAATGATCTAAGACATTAGGGTTACCGCTAAGGCGTCCTAACATTGCTTTGGTGACCGTAAGTCCCGCATTCGAATTGACCCTTAAACTCCAACGACGGTGCTACCTACTCATTAATAGTAGGATAACCTTGTCTAAAGGAAATCAACATAGAATGATTCTTTTTTCGAGTAGGTAGATGGTTCTTAGATACTTTCTCTTTCAAAACAAAACAATTTTTTTCACACTTACACTCCTTTTCAAACCAAGTTTTTAAAACACTTCATACACTCTTGAGGACAGAAGCAAGAGTTAAATCGAAGTTTTCAAATAAAAACTTTTTTCAAAGAAAGAAGTTTTGAAAGCAATATGAGCAAGTACCTAAGAGCCCGTGGATAACCACGGATAGAAAGGGTGCTAACACCTTCCCTTTCTATAATCTACCCCCCGAACCCGAGAAACATCTCGAAAAAGGAATTTTTCTGTGCTTTTTTCCTTTCCTTGTTGGATAAAATAAAAGACGATGGCGACTCTTGCTTACTACGACAATTTGCAAAAACAAACGCAAAACGCAAACCAGCATTCCAAAAAACAGTCAGTTCTTTCCCACCATATCACAACAAGCAAAAGAATGCAAGGCAAATGGTCCAACTAAAAACATATTCCAAACTGAATGTAACAAGGACAAGCATTACAAACTAAACAAGACAAGTACAAGACAATTACAAGGCAGCAACAAGGCCAAACTGTCAAGCAAACTAAACAATGCAGCAAGCTAGCAAGTAACACAGCAGGCGCGCAAATGTAACAAGGCTAAACTGGATGCAAACTAAACAATGCAGCAGCTAGGACAAGTACAATACAGCAGGCAAAAAGTATAAAGTATGGTAAACCAAATCACAAGCAAGCTTGTTGCAAAAAGCCTTTCGTCATTTTGCTAAAAAAATGGCAATCTTTTCAGAAAAAGAAGAGAAAAGCTTAATTGCTTTTATCATTGAGAAAGGAGAGAGAGAAAAGATATCACCTTTTTGTTGGGATTGTACAGTTTGGCTAATCTGTCACAAGTTGCAAAAAAAAAGCAACTAAGATAAGACCAAGAAAAACTGTAAGAAGAAGAAGAGAACATTTTGTCAAGGCTGCAAAAAAAACATTCACAACAATCTCCAAAAACCTTTAACAGTTTCAAGCAACAAAACCTGCACAAAACTCCCAAACCCTGTGAACCAACTCACAAAATAAACAGCCAAACCACAAAAAGCATTCAAACTGCAGTTTTCAAAACCTGTAACTCATTATCAAACAGTTACAACAAAACTGTAACAAGCCTGCCAAATTGTGAACCAACTCTCACAAAAACTCCCAGCATGTTAACCAAACATAATACCCAACCTGTTAACAAAAATCCAACAAGCTGCAAAACATTCTCAAAAACCTGTGAAATCACAAAACAAACATTCATAACAATCTCCAAAAAAACCTGTTAACAGTTCAAATTACAGTACTCAGAATCAAACTGCATAATCAGTTCAAAAGCCTTCTAACTGTAACAGCAACCAAACTGCAACAACAACAAAGCCTGCATCTTCCATCAAACACCAACAAAAACATACAAAATCATACCAAAAGTCCCCCACCAAACCAATAACAGTATTCCCAAGTATCAAAACTGTGAACATAAAAAAAATCAGAGTTTTCAAACAAATCTTCAACAAAAAAGACCACTTACAAACCAAAAGTTTCACAACAAACAATCATCATCAACAAAAAACTACCAACAAAACGAAGTTTCAGAAATCATCATCATCAATCATTAACTAACAAATCAGAAGTGAAGCATCATCATCATTCAAGAGAGGAAGAACCAAGTCAGAAGTGAAGTATCATCATCATTCAAGGTTTAAGAAAAAAGAAAAGATTACCAAAGCTCATGCGTCCGTTATCATCATTCACCCCCCCCCCCCCCCCGTGTCCAGCCGCCAAGGAACACCCAGCTCAAATCTCACGGTCCTTTTCCAGTTTGCAAAAACCCCAACGGTACGTTTCCTTTCAAAACCTTTTCTGCACCTCAATAAGCAATAAAATGGATTAACAAACTAAACATGAACAAAACGCATAAAAAACACAACGAAACTGTTAAGCTAGCAGAACCGTACCTTTTCATAAAAAGAACTTTGAGACACGATTAAAGGGTGAGAGTGGGAGAGGCTCCGACAACAGAAATGGAGGAGAAGATCAGAGATGCATGGGTGAGAGAGAGATGAAGAGAGAATGAAGGGTACGGCGCCGCTGTGAGCTCAGGTTCACAAACCCTGATTTTCCAAACCCTAATCAAATGTTGCAAACTTAAGGCAATTGGACCAGTTCAGTCCACAAGCCCACACGCGTTGCTGGCTCACACTCCCCCTTTGCCTTGTTTTTTCTTTCAGCAAGCCATAAATCTTTTTGGGCCTACCACCCCCCCCCCCAATTTCATTAAAGCCCATTGTCTTTTTTTTTTTAATTTGTTGTTTTGTTTTAAAAATTATTAATATTACTTTTTGCATATTTTTTTTAGTCTTAAGAATCAATTTTCATTATTCTCTTTTTTATATAACCTTTTATTAATTTGTAACATTTAATAAAATCTTAAAGAATTAGTTTAGCTAATTTTCTTTTTCTTCTTTTAATTTATCTTTAAATATACTAGTAATATATTAAAACTTCATTTTTGTAAAATAAATTTGATTTTCTTAATTAGTTTTATTTTAATCATTTTCTTTTTATTATTTTTCTTACACTTAACAAAAACACCAAAAAGTTTAACTTAATTAGTTTGCTTTCTTTAAACCTTTTTTTAATTGATTAATAAAAGTATAGAATAATAAAGATTTTGTTTAATTAAATTTTCTTTCTTTAAACTTTTCCTTTTAAAATTAATAAAATACAAGAAAGAATAATAATAATTTTTAATCTTTTAGAATAGATTTTATTTATCTCTTTTTAATAAATACATGCATTTCATAATTTATTGATTTTATTTATTCCGTAACTTATTATAGCTTTATATTGAATCGCACGCCAATTCGATTTGGTTGTAATATTTGGACTTTGCTATTCTTAAGAGATTCATCCCCATTTGTAATAATTGTACCCCCATTCCCGGATACTTTTGTAATAGCTTAGACTTATAATTCCCGCAATTTATTGCTTTCGATATACTGTGTAGTAATTAGGTATGTATGGAAAGATTCATAAATCAATCCCTAGATTACCTAATCCAAGAATAAACAACTTGAAATCAATACATTTCTCACACGTACACCTCTAGGGTAACCTCACTTGTTGCCTCGAAAATACAATCATGTCCCTCGAATATGAGACACTCTAGCTAACGACCCTTTTGATAAACAAAGATCGTAGACCCTCGATGACCCTCGATGTTGCCTTCGATAAAATGATCTCGTCCCTTATAAAATTGCTAGAGCGTCTCACAAGTTTCTTTCAATGATTGTATGCGATGACCCACGCATGTCCTATTTAACATCCAAACACAAGTTTGTTTACCAAATACAATGGTAAAACAACAATGTCAAAGGGTTAAAAATGTGTATGAAAGACTTTTGAGTAATTAGGGTAGACAACTCCTAGTTACTTGATCAAACTTGCAAATATCCTTGCTAATTTCAAAACACACAATTTCAAAACATTTCCCAAATCAAACTTTCAAACATTGAAATATCTTTTCAAAAGACAAACACCTTTGTATATATTCAAACAATAATCATTACAAAGGTTGCCACAATGATGGCCTCTTTTCAAAACATTTTTCAAAACCACACACAAAGCACTATTTCAAACAATTGAAAAGCAAAAGCAAGTGATCTAAACAAGTAACTAAGAGCCCATGGAAAACCATGGATGAAAAGGGTGCTAGCACCTTTCCTTTTCATAATCTACCCCCCGAACCCAAGAAAAAATCTCAAAGGTCTTTCCTGTGCTTTTTGACCTTTCCTTTGGATAAAATAAAAAGTCGGTGGCGACTCTTGCTAAACCGCACAAGTGCGAACATAAACGCAAAACCTCAAGTCAGTTCTCCCACCGTACCAGACTTTTCTTTGCATGCATTCCCTTTTTTTGCTTTAAGCATTAGACATAGATTTTACACACTCATAGATTAGAACAATAAGAGTGGATAATATAGAGTACTATAGGCGTGTGGGATGCTAATACCTTCCCCTCGCGTAATAGACTCCCTTACCCGATCTCTCGGTCGCAAGACTGTGATTTCATCCTTCTCAGGTTTACTCGATGTTTACCTTTCTCCTTCGTGAGATAAAAAACATTCGATGGCGACTTCATTGATTTTATATCAGATGACGATTCGGCCGGTTATTTTACTGGGGATGAAGAATATGAATCTTCGATCTGCTGGGGATTTCTTCTTTCAGTTTGAGGAAACTCTGTCGGGGAATGTTGATTTCTATTTGGGGAGAAGAGCTAAAGAACATTAGCCATTCATCGCTCTACTGGGGAGTTTAATTGTTATATAACCTGACTGGGGATAATAGAGATATATAACCTTTTAAGGTGATGTTTGACCGAGTTCTTCGACTTGGATGCTGACTCTTCTGGGGAGGATAAAATTAACTAATACCTGGTTCGGTTTCCGATTTCGTAGCAACTCTCTAGGGGTAGCAGCCTGAATTGCCCTTTGTTGGAGAGAGAAGTTTTTCCGATGGTTTAGAGTAGTCAGAGGGATAGGCTCAAGTTGGGGAGACTGAATTCTGCTGGGGAAATAAAACCTGTTGGGGAAATAAACCTTGTTGGGGAAATAAATCTTGTTGGAGAAATAACACTGTTGGGGAAATAAACCCTATGGGGGAAACACTCTGTTGAGGAATTTGAATCTGGATGAAGAGGAGAATCTTGCATGGGATTTATAGTGTTGGAGAAATAACCCGATTGGGGAAAAGAATTCCCGTAAACTGTGCTGCCATCATAATCTACTAAAGATTGGAATTCTGTAAGTTAGCGACATTGTCGGGGAAGAGATTATACTCCTTTATCTGCTAGCAAAAATCTGCTGGTGAGTACGATTAGAGTATTTCAGGCTTGCGGGGAATATGTCTTTTTTGAAGACGAGTTTGTGAAGATGACTCCGCGGGGGATAATCTTATGGAAACTGTTCTGTGGGGCGACTTTACTGGAGATTACTCTGTGGGGATTTATGGACGACTTGAACATTATCCTGCCTCCTTAAGTCTTGAGTAAATACTTATTCCTGTTTTTTATGCATATCTTTCTAACAGTAATCATGTTCATATGCATATGTTCATTCAATTTAGTCATTGGATGTTTTTTTCAAACAAAATAGAAAAAGTAAAACAAAATTTGAATTTGTATTGATAATTTTCCTATAAACAGGCAATTTTGAATAAAGAGACAGAAATCCTAGTAAGAGAAAATCGTCGTGAAAAATGAAGAGAGTACAAAGTGAAAATAAAATGTATAGCTACGTGTAAATGATCTCATCGGGTTCCAACTCTGCCATTGCCCCTATATCTTCGAGTGTCTCACCCCTCGCTTGTCAGAAGAAGTTAATTGAATTGATATGTACCATTTGAACTTTACATTGGTAATAAAGCTTATTGTAAGTGATCCAACGGGACATAGTCGTACGCTTTAATCCCTAATTTTTTCCTAGACTGCCCTTTTGGGTTTTCAGTTCACTAGGATACCTTTTTTTGCGCAAGCCGCCTTTTCAGGTTTCCGACGTTCCGGGTGCATAATTTATATATATATATATATATATATATATATATATATATATATATATATATATATATATATATATATATATATATATATATATATATATATATATATATATATATATATATATATATATCCATGATTTTTTCTCGAACCCTTTTGGTTCACCGGGATGCCCTTATTTTTGCCTAGGCCAGTCAACCTAGCGTGTCATTTTTATGCATAGTATCGTTTAACTATGTCTGTGTTCACAGGATGTGGAAGATCTTCACCATGCACGATGGTAAGTATCATGTGTTAGAACATAGTTTGATTCTACAACCCTTGATTAGAGTTTTGATGATAACAAATACAAAGAATAATTAAATACAAAGAATATATATATAGAACAAATATGCTCCTTAAAAATATGTTCTATGTATGCATAAGTTCTGATGGGATCAGCATCAGAAGATAAGCAATAAAGTATTACATGCTGAAGCAAAACAGTTTTTACGCTGAAGTTTTGATGACCAAAATCTGCGCCTAAACAAGTACACTCTGACTCTAAACAAATACATCTCAACCAAGTCATCAACACTCTGAAGCGTTATCAGCAGTTAAAGCGAAGAAGACTCTGAAGCGTTATTAATTATTCAAGACAAAGTTAAATGCTAACGACTTTCTTCAGACAAGATCTTCTACAAAAGAAAAGTGTGTTATTAACATTAAACCTGCTTTATGGACAACGTTCTTTGCCTTGCCTATATAAACAAGTCTTCTTGTGAAAGAAGCACGTACGTACGCACACATCAATTTGCAGAGAATTCCAAATCACGCATATTCAAGCTCTAGCAAATTTATTTTATTCCAAGCTTAATTTGTGTAATTATCACAGTTGTGATATACTGTTTTGTTAGAAAACAACAACACAATCTTGTTCAATTATTTGTAAAATATTTCCTTGAGATTAACCGATTTGTGGTTGTACTCAAGAAGACTTTAACAGTTTTTAAAGTAGTTGTTGTAATCCTTTGAGATTAGTGGATTAAGACCTCGTTGGAGAGAGGCGAAATCACCTTGATGGGTGGACTGGAGTAGTTTGAGATCAAATGAACCAGGATAAAAATAATGTGTTGTTAAGCCTTTTGATCTAAGTTTTTCAATGCAACCCCCCCTTCTTGTTTTTTTCACATCTTCAATTGGTATCAGAGCGCCTGGTTCCGAGCTTAAACACTTAACCGTGTCAGTACAAGATCCAGCGTCAGAAAAACACAATGGTAGGACCAAGTCAAAACATCAACAATGACAACAATGAAGAAAGGGATAGATTCAGTGGCAAACCTCCAGTCTTTAATGGATAGAACTTTGACTACTGGAAAGACAGAATTGAGAGTTTCTTTCTGGCCCATGATGCTGATCTGTGGGACATGGTGACTGATGGATACACGCACCCAGTGGATGGACGTGGTCAGAAGATTGACAGGAAAATGATGTCTGATCAGCAAAAGCGTGAGTTCATAAATCATCACAAGACCAGAACAATTCTTCTCAGTGCCATCTCATACTCAGAATATGAGAAAATATCAAACAGAGAAACTGCCAAGAATATGTTTGATTCTGTGAGAAGGACGCATGAAGGCAACATTCAAGTCAAAGAAACCAAAGCCCTTGCACTCATTCAAAAATATGAGGCATTCAAGATGGAAGATAGTGAATCAATAGAAATTATGTTTTCAAGATTCCAAATTCTTGTTGTTGGTCTAAAAGTTCTTGACAAAGGGTATTCCACTTATGATCACGTTAAGAAGATCATCAGAAGCTTGCCAAAATAGTGGAGGCCAATGGTCACAACACTTAAGCTAGCCAAGGATCTCAAAAAAATATCTCTGGAGGAACTTGTCAGCTCCCTCAGAAGTCACGAGATAGAGCTAGAAGCAGATGAACCTCAAAATCAAGGTAAGCCATTAGCTTTAAAATATAACAGAAAATATGACTCCAAAGTTTTGCAGGCTGTAGAAGAAACCTCTGATGGATCCTCATCAGAAGAAGATGAACTGTCTCTCCTCTCCAGAAGGGTGAACCAATTGTGGAAGCAGAGGCAAAAGAAGTTCAAGAATCCCAGAAGATCAGAAAATCAGAATGAATCTTCCTCCAGATACAAAAGGTCAGAACCCTCCTCTGGACACAGAAGATCTGAAGGTTCTTCAGGATACAGAAAGCCAAACAACAAAGACATCATCTGCTATGAATGTAACGAGGAAGGGCACTACAAAAGTGATTGCCCAAAGCTTCAGAAGGAGAAGCCCAAAAAGAAGTTTGGCAAGGAAAAGAAGAAAAGTCTCATGGCTACATGGGATGATTCTGACACATCTGAAGCTGACTCAGAATTAGATGATGAAAGCGCAAACAAAGCTCTCATGGAAAATGTATCTGAAGACAGTGAAGCTTCTGATTCAGACTCTGAATCAGATACAGAAGAGGTATTCCCTGACTTTAATATAAACTTTATTAAGGCTGAACTAGCTAAAAGCCTTAATGAAATTCTGGAAAGGTATAAGCAGATCAGAGTCAAATTCAGAAACCTGAAAAGGAATCTTGCTTCTGACTCTGATAAGACTGAGAGTCTCAGATTGGAGAATTCTGAGTTAAAAGAAAAAATTTCAAAATTAGAAAACCAGTTGCAAAACTCTCAGAAGGAAACAATCCTTGAAACTCTCAGCAATGCTGATGAGATCATCAAAGAGTATGATCACAACTTTCAGAATTTTCTTGCTAAAAACATAGACATAAGCAAGATGGCTTCAATGATCTATGGAGTTAGCAGAAATGGCAGAAAAGGGATAGGATATCAAGGTAAGGTATCTACACCAAAAAATGCCATGGACTTAGTTATAAAACGCACTCCACTTGATTCACACTTTATATATGGGCACACACATGACATAAAATACACAAGTAGTGATTACTCTGTCAAACCAAAATTCAACCAGAGTTTTGGTAAAACTAACAAATCAGGACCCAAGAAAATGTGGGTACCTAAGGATAAAATAATACATGTGGCAGATATCTTTAGCAGCAAAGCAAAGACACCAATCATGGTACCTGGACTTTGGCTGCTCACGACACATACGGGAAGAAGTCATATGTTCCAAATCCTTGAACTTAAGCCTGGAGGCCACGTAGGCTTTAGAGGCAATCAGAGAGGAAAGATCATTGGCTCTGGAACAATAGGTAATGGAAATCTTCCCTCTATAAGTAATGTTTTATTAGTTGATGGATTAATGCATAACTTGTTATCCATAAGTCAATTAAGTGATAACGGTTATGATATAATCTTTAATCAAAATTCATGCAAAGCTGTTAGTCAGAAAGATGAGACTATCCTATTTAATGGAAAGAGGAAAAAAACATTTATAAAATCAAACTTTATGAATTGAAAAGTTAGAATGTAAAATGTCTTATGTCTGTTAACAATGAGCAATGGATCTGGCACAGAAGATTGGGACATGTTAGTATGAGAAGAATATCTCAGATTAACAAACTCAATCTGGTCAGAGGACTTCCTAACTTGAAGTTCAATACAGATGCTCTGTGTGAAGCATGTCAGAAAGGCAAGTTTGCAAAACCTGCTTTCAAATCCAAAAATGTTGTTTCCACCTCTAAGCCATTAGAAATTCTGCACATTGACTTATTTGGACCAGTAAAAACTGCTTCAGTCAGTGGAAAGAAGTATGGGTTAGTAATCGTAGATGACTATAGTAGATGGACATGGGTAAAGTTCTTAAGGCACAAGGACGAGTCACACTCTGTGTTTGTTACCTTCTGCAACCAAGTTTAGAATGAAAAGGATCTTAGAAACGTCAAAGTCAGAATTGATCATGGTGGAGAATTTGAAAATAAAGATTTTGAATTATTCTTTAATGAAAAAGGCATTCTGCATGATTTCTCTTGTCCTAGAATTCCCCAGCAAAATGGAGTTGTAGAACGAAAGAACAGAACATTGCAAGAAATGGCCAGAACCATGATCAACGAGACTAACGTTGCTAAGATCTTCTGGGCAGAGGCAATAAACACAACGTGTTACATTCAGAATATAATCTCCATAAGACTTATTCTGGAAAAGACTCCATATGAATTGTGGAAGAACAGAAAGCCCAACATTTCTTATTTCCATCCATTTGGATGTACATGTTTCATTTTGAATACAAAAAATTATCTGAACAAGTTTGACTCTAAAGCACAAAAGTGCATTATGTTAGGATACTCTGAACGCTCAAGAGGGTACAGAGTATACAATACAGAAACACAGATCGTTGAAGAGTCAATCAGTGTTCGGTTTGATGATAAGCTTGACTCTCAAAAGTCAAAGCAGAATGAATGCCTCGCAGGTATGGAAGTTGAACTCATAGGTACTAAAGACAACCCATCAGAGGCTCTCAATAGAGACACTCCCTCAACATCAGAAAGAGTCACAACTAGCAACACAACACCTTTTGTTGATCAACTCCAGAAAAGACCATCCAGAAGCAGCATTGATCACCCAGAAGAAACAATTTTAGGAAGGAAGGATGATCCAATCAGAACAAGATCTACTTTCAGAAATTCTGAAGAATCCCTCATGGGACTGGTTTCTCTGATTAAACCAACAACAATTGATGAAGCACTTCTGGACAATGACTGGATTCTGGCAATGCAAGAGGAGCTAAATCAATTCACCAGAAATGACATATGGGATCTGGTTCCCAAACCAAAAGGATTCAACGTCATTGGCACAAAATGGGTGTTCAGAAACAAACTGAACGAACAAGGTGAAGTCATTAGAAACAAAGCACGACTGGTAGCACAAGGTTATAGTCAGCAAGAGGGGATAGACTATGCAGAAACCTTAACTCCAGTCTCCAGGTTAGAATCCATCAGACTTTTAATATCATTTGTTGTTAATAAAGGCATCACTCTATATCAGATAGATGTCAAGAGTGCATTCTTAAATGGCTATATTGAAGAAGAGGTATATGTGCACCAACCCCCTGGTTTTGAAAGTTCCAAAAATCCAGAATATGTTTTCAAACTAAAGAAGTCACTCTATGGTCTGAAACAAGCTCCCAGAGCTTGGTATGAAAGACTAAGTAACTTCCTATTAGAAAAGGAATTCATCAGGGGGAAAGTGGACACAACCTTGTTCTGTAAGACAGTTAAGAATGACATTTTAGTGTGTCAGATTTATGTTGATGACATCATATTTGGATCCACTAAACCCTCTCTGGGAAGAGAGTTTGCTAAATGTATGCAGGCAGAATTTGAGATGAGCCTAATGGGAGAACTAAAATTCTTTCTGGGCATTCAGATTAATCAAACTCCAGAAGGAACTTACATTCATCAGAGCAAATATGTTAGAGAACTTCTGAAGAAATTTGATCTCTCAGAATGTAAGTCATCAAGGATTCCAATGCATCCCACGTGCATTCTGGAAAAAGAAGAGGTAAGTAAAAAGGTAGAACAAAAGGTCTACAGAGGTATGATTGGTTCTCTTTTCTATCTGACGGCTTCAAGGCCTGACATTTTATTCAGTGTTTGCATTTGTGCTAGATTCCAATCAGATCCTAGAGAATCTCACTTAACAGCAGTTAAGCGAATTTTCAAGTATCTGAAAGGTACTGCTAATCTGGGTTTGTTTTATAGAAAATCAAGTGATTACAGCTTAGTAGGATACTGTGATGCTGATTTTGTTGGAGACAGAGTAGAACGTAAAAGCACTTCTAGAAGCTGCCAGTTTCTGGGAGAAAATTTGATCTCATGGTCCAGCAAAAGAGAATCCACAATAGCTCTATCAACAGCAGAAGCTGAATACATAGCAGTAGCTGGATGCAGCACGCAAACGCTTTGGATGAAAAGTCAACTTGAGGACTTCAATATATTTGAGAGTAACATCCCTATCCTCTGTGACAATACTTCTGCTATTTATATCAGTAAAAATCCTATTTTGCATCCTAGGGCTAAGCATATAGAAATAAAACATCATTTTATTAGGGACTATATTCAGAAAGGGATTCTCAATTTAAAATTCATTGACACAGACCATCAATGGGCTGATGTCTTTACAAAACCTCTTTCTGAAGATAGGTTTATCTTCATTCTGAAACATCTCAGCATGAAGCTTTGCCCAGAATAAATTGTTTTATTTATATATTTTAACCTTCAAAATTTTGGTTATTTTCTGTGAACTGCTGATCAACCTGCCTTCAGATTTTTAGAAGTACAGATTATATCAGAATCTATCCATGAAGATCTGAGCGTTTCATTTCAAGGATAGAAGTGTGTTTTTCACGTAAGCAAACAGTTGTCATCCATTCATCAGTTACCTTCTGAGGTTGAACATGCATTCACTTTTCTAAAAGGTCAAAAGCGCTGATTGGGTGCATGGAGACACATGTCATGGGTAACCGTTCCAAATATCTTTCTGAATCCCCTAAAATCAGCTGTCATTAATGCTTATAATCATTACTAATTATTTCTATCTCTTACAGTTTATGTTTTCAAAAATCTATTTAAATGCAAGTTTCATTCTTTACACTCTTTCACTTTTACTTCATTCCAATTGTTTTCTGCTTGTTCTTTCAAAACCCCTTCATTTTCTTCTCAAATTTCTTGTGTGAACATGGCTTCCGCAAGCGTCCTAAATACCAGTTCTCAGAGACCAGAATCCATGGAACAATATGAAGAACCATTCAGAACTCTTCTGACGCCCATTGACAACCTAGAAGTTATTTCAGAACTGATTGTAGATTTTGAAAGTCTTCAAGAAAATGGATTCAATCTTTCTGAAGAAGTAAAGGCTCAAGGATGGAACAGGTATTTTTACCGTCTTCTAGGTCCAACGTTTCCAATCCTTGTGAAGGAATTATGGATTCATGCTTCATCCTTAAACCATCAAGTCACATCGTATGTAATGGGGAAGAAGATAGTAATTACTGAAGACCTAATTGCAAGACTGATAGGTTACAGTGGTGGTGGCGTAAGGTGTATAGACATGGCTGAAAGATGTGCTGATGTTGCTTCAATTGCAAGAGAAATTTTCACTCTGGGTCTTCCCTCCAGCAAGATGAGGGATCTGAAGGATCATCACAGAATATGGGCTAAAATAATTCTGGGATGCATAAACCATAGGAAGCCAACCAGCTCTCCTGACTACATAAACATTGATCAGCAGTTTTGATCTACTTTATCTCCCAGAAGACTAAGGTGAATCTGGCTCACTTGCTATTCAATCATCTGAGGACCAGTGTTAAGGAGACTAGAGAAGATGAGTGCACCAAAAGGGACTGGATACCCCTTGGAATGCTCATATCAGATATTCTGACAGAGAATAAGCTGATAGAGCATCTAACAGAAGCACAAGAAATCAGCTCTCTAGAGGCAACTGCTGGGAAGCCTTTGAATGCGAAGAATCTTAAAAAGATGAAGATTATTGAGAACATCAAGAAGGAACCCAGTGTTACTTATTTTGCAACCATTACTTCCAGAAGAATCCCTCTGGATGATTTCCCTATGTTCTCATAAATTGATTCCAAGCCTGAGATTATCGTCAGATATTTGGATGCATGAAAGGCAGATGGCACTACACCATATTTAAATATTCAGGACTTGCAACAGAAGGCTTCAGAAGTTGTGCTGAAGAAGAACAAGAAAAGGAAGGCAGCAACAGAAGGATCATCCCAGCGGACTCCAAAAGCTGCTAAAAAGAAAGGTAACCCTTCTACTGTTAATGTTCTAGAATCAATTACTATATCAACATCTGAACCAATACCCACCCATTCAGAAATTCCTACTCCCCAAACTTTTGATGATTTTGACATAGGTTTTGACTCCTCAGAAACTCTAAGTCTTAGAGAAACTCACTCCCTCCCTATCAATCCAAATACTGAAACAACTCAACCAGAACTTGCAAAAGTTCTGTCAAATATTGAAACTTTTGACCAAAATATTTCTGCTCTCACACCAGAAAATCCAAACTCCGAAACCACCACAGAAGCACCACAACCAGATATTCCCCTCTCTCCTCAACCAAAAATACCACTACCTCCATCTCCACAACCTGAACAATCACAACCAGAAGTTGAAACTTCTGAGATTCAACCTTCTGAGACCTATGAAACAGAACCTCACCACCTTACATCCAACCAATCTGAAGAACCTACTTCAGATTCATATACTATTCCTATTCCAGGAATCATTGAACCTCTGGCCATCCGTATGCCCCTCACCATTCTTGACATTCCCCAAATTCCCTCTTCACTAGAATTAACTCCACCAAATTCCCCAACTAGTCCAATAATTATACCAGACTCTCCCACTCCCTCACCAAAAAGCAATCCAGATGACAATGTTAAACTTGTCATTGATCTAACTGTTTTTGAACGCCTTGCTGCCATAACTCACAAAACTGCCATTCCAAAACCAAAACCATCTGAACCCACACCAGATGTTGGTACTAGTTTATTGATGTTTGAAACAGAAATGCAGAAATGGATAACCTCCCTGAAGCAAGCTAGTCTTGAGATGATTAATCCTGCTGCTTCAGATTATCTTTGGACAAGTTTCAGGAAATGGATAAGTTCTGAAACTCATAAGCTCCAAGAACAGAGTTATGATCAAGTTCAACAAAATTTCAGTAATCTGCTAAAGGTAATTGAAGATCAAGTTCTGAGCCAACTACTCAAGGAAGAGATTCTCCCTCTGGACAATGCTCCTTGGTCAGAACATCGTCCATCAGACAAAGTTCAACCAGAGTCAGAAGGTCTTACTCTGACTGCTGCTCCAGATGAGATGATTCCTGCAGAGGAATTGGTTGAAAAAGATCACGTTGCAGAATGCTCTGAGAAGCATCCAGTTACTGAAGATTCTCAAGCTTCCTCCTATGACAGGCAGACTCTGGAAGATCTGAAGAGAGCGAATATTGTTATTCAGGAAAGGATGGATAAACAGGATGATAAAATTCAGGAAATCAAGAGCATGTTAAGCAAACAAGAGGAAACCAACACCCAAATCAAGGGCTTGTTGGAATCCTTGTTCACGCGCCTTCTCCTCCATCTTAGATTTTCCTTCGTTTTTAAAATCTATTTATCTGTAATATTTGTTCTACATTGCTGCTGTTCTAAAAATTTTATCATTGCTTCTTATCTTTAATATAAACCCTTTTTAGCTCTGATTATATGTTCTTTTTGATAACTGACAAAAAGGGGGAGAAAGAATAAGATATTTTCAATAACGGATTACTGAGACATAAGTCTCAAACATTCTGATCTACTTAATTTCTTTCTTCTAAAAAGCTTGAACATGTACAAAACTCTGATGAAAGACGTAGTCAACTTCTGATGCTCAAAGACTCAAAGAATTTAAGGGAAGTAATCAACTCAGGGGGAGTTTTTCTTCTTAATTCTATACTTTTTATTCTTTTTTTTAAATTAAAAAATCTGGTTTTTGTCATCATCAAAAAGGGGGAGATTGTTAGAACATAGTTTGATTCTACAACCCTTGATTAGAGTTTTGATGATAACAAATACAAAGAATAATTAAATACAAAGAATATATATATAGAACAAATATGCTCCTTAAAAATATGTTCTATGTATGTAGAAGTTCTGATGGGATCAGCATCAGAAGATAAGCAATAAAGTATTACATGTTGAAGCAAAACAGTTTTTACGCTAAAGTTTTGATGACCAGAATCTGCACCTAAACAAGTACACTCTAACTCTAAACAAATACATCTCAACCAAGTCATCAACACTCTGAAGCGTTATCAGCAGTTAAAGCAAAGAAGACTCTGAAGCGTTATTAATTATTCAAGACAAAATTAAATGCTAACGGCTTTCTTTAGACAAGATCTTCTACAAAAGGAAAGTGTGTTATTAACATTAAAATTGCTTTATGGACAACGTTCTTTGCCTTGCCTATATAAACAAGTCTGCTTGTGAAAGAAGCAAGTACGTACGCACACATCAATTTGCAGAGAATTCTAAATCACGCATATTCAAGCTCTAGCAAATTTATTTTATTCCAAGCTTAATTTGTGTAATTATCACAATTGTGGTATACTGTTTTGTTAGAAAACAACAACACACTCTTGTTCAATTATTTGTGAAATATTTCCTTGAGATTAACCGGTTTGTGGTTGTACTCAAGAAGACTTTAACAGTTGTTAAAGTAGCTGTTGTAATCCTTTGAGATTAGTGGATTAAGACCTCGTTGGAGAGAGGCGAAATCACCTTGACGGGTGGACTGGAGTAGTTTGAGATCAAACGAACCAGGATAAAAATACTGTATTGTTAAGCCTTTTGATCTAAGTTTTTCAATTCAACCCCCCCCCCCCCCCCTTCTTGTGTTTTTCACATCTTCATCATGGAACCACCCAAAAATATATTCTTGATCACAAATGTCCCTTCATAGGTGGGAGTCCATTTTCCCCTGGGGTCACCCTGCAGTAGGATGATGCGCTTTATTACCAAGTCACCAGCCTGATATGCCTGATGCTTGATTTTCTTGTTGAAAGCTTTGATCATATGCTTATAATACATCTGACCTTGACAAACAACCCGATAGACTAGAGAGAATGGGGTCTCCCCGGTTGATGTTCGAGCTGAAGTGTGACAACCATGAAGACCGAATGGTAACATCTCGTGCCAGTATTTGTAGGTCACAACCATTTTATGCATAATCTTCTTAATGTTCTTATTGGTGGCTTCCACCGTGCCATTTGTCTTTGTCGATATGGAGAAGAGTTATGGTGCTTGATCTCGAATTGCATGCAGAGTTCCATGATCATAGTATTGTTGGGATTGGTACCATTATCTGTGATAATCCTTTCGAGTATGCCATATTGACAGATAAGGTCATGCTTAATGAATTAAGTGACCACATTTTTTCTTGGTGACAAATCCAAATGAGGCTGCTTCAACCCACTTCGTGAAATAGTCAATAACAAATAGGATGAAACGATGCCCATTGGAAGCAGTAGGTTTGATTTCTGCAATCATATCAATGCCCCACATTGCAAATGGCCAAGGAGCAGTCAAGACATTCAGAGGTACTGGAGGCATATGTACTTTGTCAGCATAGACCTGGCACTTGTGACAAGTTCTTGAGTGGTGATGAGATCTGTTTCCATGGTCGACCAATAGTAACCTGCTCTCAAAATTTTCTTAGCCATAGTATGTCCACTTGAATGAGTACCAAAGATACCTTCGGGCATATCTCCTATAATCTTCTCCGCCTCCTTCTTGTCCATATAACGTAGCAGATTCGAATCATGGTTGTGCCTGTACAGAACTATGTTGCTCAAGAAGAAATTAGTTGAGAACCTCCATAGAAATTTCTTGTCATTGATAGATTCTCCTTCAGGATACTCTTGATCCTCAAGATATATTTTCACTTCATGAAACCAAGGCTTCTTTTCTAGTCCATCAGTGTCAATCTCGTAGCAATGTACTGGTTCATCTAGTCTCTTAATGGTAATTATGGGAGCCTCGTTGTCCCATCTAACCTTAAACATAGACGACATGGTTACTAATGCATCTGCCAACTGATTCTCTTCTCATGGGATGTGCTTAAAAGTGATCTCCTCGAAGTACGTGATTAAGGTCAACACATGCTCTCGGTACAAAATGAGATTCAGATGCTTAGTATCCCATTCTCCCTTAATCTGTCTGATTACCAGGGCTGAGTCTCCGTAAACACTCAAGAATTTGATTCTTAGGTCTATAGAAGCTATGATGCCCATGATGCACGCTTCGTATTCAGCCATATTGTTGGTGCAATCAAAGCATAATCTGGCGGTGAAGGGCGTATGGCAACCCTGAGGGTAGATAATTACAACACTGATTCTATTGCCAAGTGCATTAGAAACTCCGTCAAAAACCATAGTCTATCGGGATCCTGTCTCGGGTCCTTTATATAGTCCATGTTCTTCATAATCTGTAAATATCGTGATGTTCTCATCTAGGAACTCAAAATTCATAGATTGGTAGTGGTCTACGGCTTAATGTGCCAAATGATCTGCAGTACATTCCCTTTAATTTCTTTCTGAGTGGTATACTGAATATCATATTTTCTCAAGACTATTTGCCATTTGGCTAGTCTTCTAGAGAGAGCGGGTTTCTCGAATATATACTTTATGGGATCCATTTTAGAGATCAACAAGGTAGTATAAGTCAACATATACTGTCTTAGTCAGCGAGCAGCCCATGCCAAAGCACATCAAGTTTTCTCGAGTAGTGAATATCTTGTTTCACAGTCGGTGAACTTTTTGCTAAGGTAGTATATTGCATGCTCTTTTCGACCAGACTCGTCATGCCTCCCTAATACACACCCCATTGAGTTATCTAACACTGTTAAGTACATGATCATAGTTCTTCCTTCAACTGGTGGCATCATAATTAGAGGTTCTTGTAGGTACTCCTTGATTTTGTCAAAAGATATATGACAATCGTTGTTCCATTTCACTAACTGGTCTTTCTTCAGCAATTAAAGATCAGCTCACAGGTAGCGGTCAAATGAAAAATAAATTTGGCAATATAGTTCAGTCGTCTCAAGAAACCTCTGACTTCCTTTCAGATACGGGGAGGGAGAATTTCTTGAATAGCTTTAACCTCGGCGGGATCAACCTCAATACCTTTACTGGTGACAACAAAACCCAGGAGTTTACCGGATATCACCCCAAAGGTGCACTTGTTCGGATTCAACCTTAACTTATACTTATTCAGTCTCTCAAACAACTTATATAGATGGTCCATATGCTCTTCTTCAGTCTGTGATCTGGCTATCATATCATCCTATCTCGTGATGAATCATGTCATGGAACAAAGCTACCATAACATGCTGATATGTTGCACCGACATTCTTCAACCCAAAAGGCATAACCTTGTAGTAGAAAGTGCCCCACTGTGTAACAAAAGTAGTCTTTTCCATGTCTTCTGGTGCCATCTTGATCTGATTATATCCTGAGAAACCATCCATGAAGGAGAATACCTTGTGTTTAGTGGTGTTGTCGACCAAAACATCAATATGTCGAAGTGAGAAGTCATCTTTGGAGCTCGCCCTGTTCAGATCCATGTAGTCTACGCACATCCGTACCTTACCATCTTTCTTTGGTACCGGAACAACATTTGCAACCCATTGAGGATATCATGTCACTGCTAAGAACCCTGCGTTGAATTGTTTCATAACCTCAGCCTTGATTTTCTCTGACATCTCGGGATGTATACGATGAACCTTCTATTTTATCGGAGCACATCCCTCTTTCATTGGCAGACGGTGAACAACAATATTAGTATCAAGCCCTGACATGTCTTTGTATGACCATGCCAAGATCTTAACATATTCATGCAACATATGTATCAACCTATTCTTGACACTATCTTCTAAGTTGGCGCCTATCTTGACCTCTTTTATGTCTATTTCAGAACCCAAGTTTACCACTTTAACCGGCTCTTCATGTGGTTGAATAACTTTCTCTTCTTTTACTAGCAGTCTGACAAGTTCTCCTGGTATGCTGCAATATTCCTCAGCTTCGTCCTCGACTTGATAGATTGGATTTTCAAAGTCATAAGTGGCAATAGCAGAGTCGTTATCAACGAGATCCAGAGTGGATGTGGATCTGCAATGTATTGTATGGGTGTATGTAAGAACACATAGCTATTTGAAGGTGATAAAAGTTAAAAGAAAGAAGAAGAGCACAAAATTTGAATGCAAAACTTCCAATGCTTTTATTAAATGAAAATATATTTATGAAATGACAACCCTTAACAAATGAACCGTTGTGCCTCGAATAAAGCACAAGGTTTAAATTCATTGTTCAAACATTACAAAGTCAAAACTTGAAAGCAATAAAAACACAAATGTAGCTATTACTCCTGACTAAGGGAGATAGAGATAATGTCTTCGACCTTCCAATTGTTGAGCCCTTTGCCAATGGTAGGAAAGATCCAACTGTCAAGGTCATAATCACTGCCAGCATCTTCTATAGCATTGACTCCGTTATTGCAGATACGAAATGGTGGCCTTCCATCTCGAGCGTGATGAAAAGCCCTTTGACCCTTTGTAGTGAAACCCAAACCAAACTTTTCAGATTTATAGGGGATGTCAGGAAGCTGACCCCAAATAGTACAACCACCTTCTTCTATAGTAGATTTAGCATCTTTTAATAAAGCCATCCTGGGTAGAGCCCTAGTAACTTTTGGAATGGCAGAGACATCTTCAGTAGAAACAGGAGGGATAACTTCAAAAGTTTGATAGGGAGTCTCGATGAATTCACCGTCTATCTCTACATAGCAGAAAGAGTTCAAGTGGCTGACTGTATACTCTTCTTCACCATGGACAGTAACAATATTTCTGTTCATAGGATATTTTAGCTTCTGGTGTAGGGTAGAGGTGACAGCGCCTGCCCCATGGATCCATGGGTGTCCCACTAAGCAAGAGTAAGTTGGTCAAATACCCATTATGTAAAAGGTATATTCAAAGATTTACAAACCCACCTTGATCGGAAGATCCACTTCCCTGTGTACCATCCTTTTTGATCCGTCAAAGGCTCGAACCACAATATCATTAGGTTTCAGTACAACCCCTTCACAATCAAGTCTGTCGAGAGCTCCTTTCGATATAACATTCAATGAAGAGCAAATATCAACCAATACATGATCCAAAGTAGTGCCCCTGCATTCAATGGAGACATACAAGGATTTATTGTGGTTTCTTCCCTCAGAAGTCAGATCAGCATTAGGGAAACTTAAACCGTTACCAGTCGTCAAGCTAGCAACATAACTTCAAAATTGATCGGCATAAGTCTCTTATGGTACATGAGCAGTCTGCAAAAATTTCACTAAAGCCTGTGCATGGGCTCTAGAACATAATAGCAGGGATAACATGGAGATTTTGTATGGGGTCTGCCCCAGTTGTTCAACAATTTTGTAGTCACTCTTGCGGATAATATTTAATACCTCTTCCAACTCTTGTCTAGAGGTGTCTTCAACTGTAGTTTCCTTAGGTGCCTCATTCTGGGAAGGGCCTGTTATTTTCTCTTTGCCCCAAGCCTCAGTAGTTGACTCAGTAGCGGTAATTCTTACTAGTGTAGCGACAGTCTTCAGAGAGATTTCTGGAGAGAAAACCCTTCTGCTTCTAGTAACTCTGCTGGTCCCTGTAATATTGTCAATGTTGGGATCGACACTTTCAGTAACTTCATATTCATCAGTTGATAGCTCTTGTTTAACACCATGGTAGTAGACATCAGATCCATAATTCCACGAGATATCTTTATCCGAAGAATATGGGATGGGTCCAGGTGTAGTGATGACTAAAGGAGCAACTTTTGGATTGGTAGTAATCCTTACAGGACCTTTGGAAGTGATCCTGACAAGAGGGACATAAATTACAGATAAGTCTTGACACAAATGCTCAGCAGACAGAACCTTCTCGATCAGAATCATTTGATTATCCATTAGGAGTTGAATGCCTTCCTTCAGTGATCTGCAGCCATTGGGTTGGGCTACGTAGCAGTAACATTTTTCAATACAGCCCGGAAATAAACCGGTATGCAGCAGATTCTTCTTGATAATTGGTATAGGATTCATTGATTCACTTACAGTAGCAACATAAAGAACATTGTCAATTGCACTTATGCCTTTTTCATGCTTCGGTATAGGCGCAGTAATCACATTTGGAGTCTTCAGAGGATCAAACTCAATCTCCTAGTTGTCAATCATATCTTGAATTTTGTTTTTCAGGCTCCAGCAATTATTGGTGTCGTGCTCGGAACTGTTAGAATGGTAGGCACATATCGCATTCGGATTGTACTTAGGAGAGGAGGCGTTAGGATTCTGAGGAGGATCCCTTAGCGTAATCAGTTACGCTTTCAATAAATGTTGTAATGCTTGAGACAATGGCATATTAATCTTGGTAAATTGTCTTCCCGGAGCGTCTGACTTACGCCTATTGCCTTATTGTTGTTGTTGTTGAACAAGTGCAAGATTAGAAATTAATACCGCTCCCACAGACTGATTGCGATCATTTTACCATGGCCCTTCTGGCCATAAACAACATTGGTCTCCTTTTTATTATTGAACATCTTCTTTACAGTACTCAAAAACACAGTCACTTGAATGATTTCACTCTTGATACCACTTTCTACCTGTTCTCCAGTTAGAATTAGCTCAGCAAAACCAGACGAAGAACTCCCAATCAGATGATTAAAGAATGGACCTGTTAGAGTACCCATGAACATATCAACTAACTCCCAGTCAGACAAGGGAGGCTGCACCCTTCCAGCTAAGTCTCTCCACTTTTGGGCATATTCCTTGAATCCTTCATTCGAACCCATAGTCATGTTTTGTAATTGCACACGAGTTGGTGAAAGGTCAACATTGTATTGATACTTCTTATAAAAAGAAGCGATCAAGCCTTCCCAAGTATGAATGTTGTTTCCCTCTAGATGATAGAACCATTCGAGTTGTGTACTAGACAAACTTTCCTGGACACCCATATCTTTCTGTCAATAGTATGAGGTTGGATCTTCCGAACATAAGATCGCAGATGAAGTTTCGGACAAAACACACCATGATATTTAGAAAAAACAGAGACTTTGAACTTGTGAAGGATAACCACCCTCAGAATAAGACCTAGTTATCCCTAATCTAACCCAAACACTTTCTGGATTCCATAACCTTAAGACGGTCTTCTAGCTGCTTGTATTTGTCGTCAGCGGGAGGATACTGTTCATCAGATAGTCTTCATCCTCATAAATCTTACCTGAACCAAGGTTGCTTCCACCTTCAGTCCTGACACTTCTACCATCCTCCTCTTGGTTGGCATCTTCATCAGAGGTGATATCAACAGTTTGAACTTGTTTAGCAGGACCTTTGAATCTTCTTCCCATGTTGAGAATAGTAATTGGCCTCCGAGTCTTTTTCTTTTTGGCAATGAGCACCATCATATCTTTCTGTCCTTGAGCAAGATTCAGGAGGGTCTCCTAGAATTGGGCATTTTGAGATTGGAGTTCCTTAATAGTTTGTTCAAGATCCATCTTTTACTGAAATAAACAGCAAGAAAATGGGAATACCTGTATGGGAAAACCTATTTATGTAATGATTCATGATATGCGGATGCAATGTATTCAAGGATTGTTGCGATAATTTAAATTTGTTTAAACAAAAGGAAACAAGAGAAATTTTAGTAATAAGCTCAAATTACAATTGCTTTTAATAAAAAGAGTTACAAAATAGCAAAATGTAAATTCAAGTCTCCCATGGATGCTTCCTCTTTGTGTTGACGTATGTGTTAAGGCTTTGTTCCTCATGGAGTCATTTTGTTAGCTCCAGTACTTTCTTCTCACTAGCATAGAACTGAACTTCGAAGGTATCTCTTTCTTCCTTAAGCTGAATCCAGGATTTTTGTAGTTCTTCGAAATCGGTAGGCACATGAGGATGAAGAACGGTATGAGAAACATCTCCTTCAACAACAGGCTCTACGATCACTGGTAAGATAATAGGATATGGCATTCTGATATTTTGAGCACGAGACCACAACCATTTGAGGTAAGGCTCTAGAAGAATGAAATTCTTGTGTCCCAAAGTCTTGCTATCAACCTTGTTGACCATGCTCCAAGCATGTATAAATCTTTGATGGTAATTATGAGGAACATTCTCATAATCGAACACAATACCCTGGATGAGCATATCATGAGGACCATCCCTTTAAGCATAACCAAACTGACGCAGAGATAAAGAAGGGTTGTAAGTGATGCCCCCTCTTATGCCAAGGAGCGGTACATTAGGTAATTCCCCACATCAATCAATAATAGTGACATCTTCCTGAGATCGAGAACACCAATGTATATCTGCATGAGTGAGTGACATCAACCTTTGAGACCACCTCAAAACTTGTTCATTTTTTATCACTAATCGGGGCATGTGCAAAATAAACCACCTGGACAATAGAGGTATGCAACACATAAGAGTTCCTCATTTCTTCATAGTACGAGTGTGGAGGGAATGCAGGACATCTCCGAGCAAAGTAGGTACCAGATTATGAGTGAGAAATATCTTGATGGTACTCATATCTATGAATTAGTCCGGATTAGGGAATTGTACCAACCCATAGATAAGCAAAGCCAACATATCCTCAAAAGCACAAAAATTCATGGCATATAGAAATTCCCGAGCCTTTTCTATCAAAAATTTAGGAGAGAAACGCTTGACTTCATTCCTTGTTTCCCAATTAGATACAATGTCTGATCATTTCAGATGTAGGGCTACTGCAACATCTTTAGGTTTCGAAGATTTCTCTAGACTGGTGAAGGGCATCTGATCAAGAATAGGCACTTCGAGCAACTTAGAGAATTCTTCCATTGTGGGTACCAACTGATAATCTAAGAAGGTAAAACAGTGATGCTTCAGATCAAAGAACTGGAAAAGAACGCTCATCGCGTCTTCCTGAAAGCCACTAGTAACTAAACTGAGTAGATGACCATGTCTCTTGGTGAATTGAGGATTGTCGGGAACCTTTGAGACTAAATCCTTAAGCTGAGAAGGTATCCTCATGAAGTTGATTCTGATGGTATTCCTACGACTGAAAGACATGACCCTGTAACACAGAACAAAGATAAATACCCTAGATCCTTGAAATAGTTAGTCATGATGTTATGATGTTATGATGTCATGATATCATGTTCAAATAGATAATCAAACACAAACAAAGCACGCAAAGGCCTTAGGATTGAGGCTTGCATGGGGTTTGTAGGTAAGTACCCTCTTGAAGTTTAGTTGGCTCAACCTGTCCTAAAGAAGTAACCGGGTTCTAGGGATCTCAATATCACTTATCTTTCCCACAAGTTTCGTCTAGGCCGACAACTTACTTGCCACTAAACAAAACTCAGGAGTTGAAACTCAATGAGTGTAGTATCGAATATCAACCAACTTCAGACATCACCAAAGCCGGCTATCTCACTACCTTCTAATGGCTAAGTTGGGTCAATTAAGGTTCTAAGGTCAGTTAGTGCTTATGACACCATGCGGCAGCCTAGTATGCTCCCCGACTGACTCGAGGGATACCAGTACAAACCAATGTGACACTGAAGTAGCCATCATCTCAACCATATCGGTATATGCCGTATAGTTTCCATGATCTATTGCTACTAACCTAAAATGTTCCCTAGATCCGGGTATAGGATCTTTGCAAGAAATAACCCAAACAACCCTTTAAAATAAAGCAAACAAATCAAACAAGGAAAGCATTTAAAAGTGATCTAATTCTAAGGTAACCCCACTTTTATCTCTCTCCAGCATAGTCACCAGTTATGTAATATGGTGGAAGAACTGACTTGTTGTGCGTTTTATCACAAAAGTTACGGATAACAAGAGTCGCCACCGACTTTACTTTTCTCCAATAAGGAAAGGATGAAAAGAATAGGAAAGACCTTCAAGAATTTTCCGAGTTCGGGGGTAGGTTATGAAAAGGGATGGTGTTAGCACCCTTTTCATCCGTATTTATCTACAGGCTCTTAATCGCCAGCTCACTTTGTTTGAAATTCTTTGTGTCATGTGTATTGGAAAATATTTTGAAAAAATGCCTAAGTTCGGTAAAATTTGTAATGATTCTCGTATCAGTTGAGAATGCATACAAAGTGTTTGTTTTGAAAATATTTCAGAGAAAAGTGTTTGTGAAAAAATATGTTTTAGTTTTGTGAGCAAGCGATTACGATCTTTCTACCTACTCAAAGATCTTTTATGTTATCTTCATCCTCCTTAGATAGTGTTATCCTACCATTAGTTAGTTGGATGTGTGAGGGACAGGAGCTGGTGATCGTATAGTCATCAAAGGCAACCTATAATGACGCTTTAGCAATTTTATCGTAAGGGACTAAGATTGTTTACCGAAGGCAGCATCAAAGGGTTATCGAGGGACTATGATCTTTGTAATCGGAGGAAAATGCTAAAGCGTCCCCACATTCGAGGGTCATGACTGTTTTATTCGAAGGAAACAAGTGAAGTTACCCTAGGGGTGAGTGTGTGAATAGTGGTTCAATTCAGTTATTTAATCCCGATTAGGGTTATCTAGCCGTTGATTTTAGATCTTGTCATACATGCCTAGTTACTATACAGTAATGAGGAAAATAGTAAAGGCATAAATTAAAAGTCCTGTGCTATTACAAAGCTTAGGGGAAAGGGGGTACAAAACCATAAAACTGGGGGAAACAGAAAGCAAACAAAAGCCCAAATTAAACTATTGCATATTGTAGCAGTTACATAATCGAGAAAAATACTAAATGCAAAAATAATAAAGGTACGCAAAAATTGTAAGTTAAGAGGATAATTGTTTGACAAAAAAAACTTAATGATTAACCTAAAGTCTAATTGATTTTAATTTCGAAAAAGAATTAGTCGATTAAAAAAAGAATCGGTTAATTAGGAAAACCCTAAACTCTAGGTTGAGTTTAAGTTAATTAGGAAAACTTAAAAAATAAATTAGGGTTTATTAATGAAAACCTAAAACTAAATTAAGGTTAATTATTAAAACCTAAAACTGATTAAATAAAGAAAACCTAAAATTAAAACCTAAAATTAAAATTAGTGTTTGTTTTAAATAAAGGTTTTGAAATAAAGGTTTTTTTAAAAGAGTGAGAAACATAGAATTTAATAAAAATAACCAAATAAGTAGGGGTGGGTGTTGAACCCACATCCTCAGCAGTTTCCAGCAGCATGCTCACCACTAGGCCAGACGTGTGCCTGTACTAGGACACGCATCCAACATGTTTTATAATAAACCTGAAAAAAATACGAGAAATATGAAAAAAATAGCAAAACCGGGGATCAAACCTGTGACCTAAGGGAGGAATGACTTAGCGCGTGCGTTTTGATCACTACGGTGGTGATACATCCATTAATACAAATGAAACAATATGTATATATATTATATAACCAAATATATTGGCTGGAGAAGCGCCAAAGCCCTAGCTCCGACCCTCTACTTCAGCAACCTGTTTTTTTTTTAACTTTCAAAAAACCAAACATTAACGATCCAACAATATCCTACCCCCATAAAACAGAGGTTCTGAATCCAATGGGGGCAATTTTGAAGGCTAATTTGTCCTAGTTTGTGAGGTATGGTAAAAATAACATGAATCGGTTTGATCATGGCCATTCATGGTTCATATAGCATGGGACTCATGCGATGATCCAAACTTGCATGTTAGTATCTCTGGAGTACGTTAGTGGCGTTAGTGTGCATTAAAACACCATGAAAAACAAAAATACAAAAATCATGAAATATGGAAAAATGATGGTGCATGTATGCTGGTTCAGGTCCTTTGGATCATGGTAGCCGATCCAATCTTACCCTTCAATGTTCCCAGAAGCAAGTGGAATAGAGGTTTGGTAGTGAGAAGGCTTGAAAATAGGGTTGTCAAGACTTAGGGTTCTTGAGAAATTTTTTCTATTTTGGACAAGTTTGACAGGCAAGGATTCGTCTCCTTGTCCCTGTCTTGATGTCTGAATATATAGAGAATTTTTAGGGAAAAAAAATGGGCTTGGACTCTTGTAGTAAGATGTAATTTTATCTTATTTTATTTTATATTATTAATGAATTAAATAAAAATAATAAAAATAAAAAAAAGGCCAAAGGGTGTATGAATGAGTTCTGAGGTGAATGAAGAGTATAACACACGTTTGGACCTCAAAACCATGGCCCAATAGTCCAAAACACCAAGCTTAGAGAGAGAGAGAGAGAGAGAGAGAGAGAGAGAGAGAGAGAGAGAGAGAGAGAGAGAGAGAGAGAGAGAGAGAGAAGGTGACCAAGCTTATGATCTTAATGTGATGTATAATGCAAAATGATATGCGTCTTAGGGGTAAAAATTATGGTATGACAACAAATCTATTTAAGTTTCTTCTATTTAGAGATATGAAGGTTGAAAACTTCATCTCGACTTGATTAAAGATACTTAAATATAGAATAACCAATATTTGGCCCTAAGATACAATGCAATGCTTATAATCATGAATGCAAAAGAAAAGTTGGATTCCACGAGAGACAAACTCTATGGGGAATAGAGAGATAAATGCTAGATAAAGACACAAGGATGAAATTTACCAAGAAAACTTGTTGGGTACTGACATGACTCTGGGATAACTGTGTCTCCAAATCATATTTAAAACAAAGTAATACTCTTTCGGGGATAAAATACCACTTGCGAAAAAATGGGAAAAAGACACCTCAGGGACTCCGATGGGGAAATGAGCAACAAACCACGATGAGATACTCTTATTGGGGAGAAAGTTTTCTACTTTATATGGGAAAAGATAATTCACAAAGACAAGAAAACAAAAAGAAGAGTAATACTGACTCACAGATATCAGTAAGCTACTAACTTAAAAGACGATGGTAGAAAATGGCAGGAAAATACCGACCTGATAGACGAAGGTAAACTACCAACCCAATAGACGAAGGTAGAAAAAATGTAGAAATACCAACCCAATAGACGATGATAAGCTACCAACCCAATAGACGAAGGTAGAAATAACTTAGAAATACCGACCCAATAGACGACAGTGAAGTACCAACCCAATAGACAAAAGTAGAAAAAGCTTAGAAATATCGACCCAATAGACGATGGTAAACTACCAACCCAATAGATGAATGTAGAAAAAGCTTAGAAATACCGGTCCAATAAATGACAGTAAACTACCAACCTAATAAATGGAGGTAGAAAAAGATTAGAAATACCGAATCAATAGGCGACAATAAACTACCAACCCAATAGATGAAGGTAGAAAAAGCTTAGAAATACCGACCCAATAGACGACAGTGAGCTACCAACCCAATAGATGAAGGTAGAAAAAGCTTAGAAATACCGACCTAATAGAACACGGTAAATTATCAACCAAATAGATGAAGGTAGAAGTAGCTTAGAAATATCGACCAAATAGGTGATGGTAAACTACCAACCCAATAGACGAAGGTAGAAAAAGCTTAGAAATACCGACTCAATAGTCGATGGTAAACTACCAACCCAGAAATTGAAGGTAGGAAAAGCTTAGAAATACCGACCCAATAGATGATGGTAAGCTACCAAACCAATAGACGAAGGTAAAAGAATCTTAGAAATACCGACCTAATAGACGACAATAAACTACCAACCCAATAGACGAAGGTAGAAAAAGCTTAGAAATACCGATTCAATAGACGATGGTAAACTACCAACCCAATAGATGAAGGTAGAAAACAACAACATTGTCGGGGATACTCAAAAGATAAGTATCAACAAGTTAAGTTGCAACACAGGCTTCTTAAAAAGAAATGACTTTTGTCAACAAGAATCATCAACAACTCTGGCGATGATAAGGTTGAATAGGTCTTTGCATGGAGGTTCCAAGGATTATTGTACGACTGTATGAAGTAGTAGAATATTATCGAACCACAAGGACCAATGGTTGAGTACCGAACTCTGTTCTATCAATGTATATCTATAGAAATTGATATTTGGTGTTTTAGGAACAACTTAAGTGAAAAAGCACTTAAGTTGAAAAACATCTTAAATAAAAAGCACTTAAAATATATATGCAAACATGACTTTAGGGTCATGACTCCTATTCATGAATTATCCGTATAACTTAATCCCTTCTATTACGAGATCTTCGATACAAATTATAGAAAAATAGACTATTATGGACAATACCTTCTTTTCCCAGCGTATTACCATATCTCTGACGAACGAGACGTTCATTGGCTTTCAGTCGCCCATAAACATTCGTCAATGATCATTACTTTTTCATGACTATTAAAAGATGGAACATTTTCTCAATCTCATCCGAACACTTTTGTGACTTCAGATTTGACTGTTTAAAAACCTGTTATCGGGCATTCACACATATCCTTTTAGATTACGGTTAATGCTTGAGAACACTCCTACTTTCATAATGAGGTTTGAATTGAAACTCAGGTTTTAAAATAAAAATAGTGAAATTTTGTAATCGACTTATGCTAATTTACATGGATAACTGATAAACAAGGTTCATAATCCCTAGTCCATAAAGATCTACTCACTCATGGTGAGGAATAATACAAACAAAACAATTTTAATAGAAGAAAACATCATAAAGGGTAAATAGTAGTAAAGCAATGATAAATAAACCTTGAATAAATAAAAATATCTTGATCCAGTGCTCAATGGAGTCTTTGAGTTACAAAGCATGAAAATAAAACTGGAATAAAAATTGGATGAAAACATAAGACTACCTATGAGTTTTTATATTAGTATTCTAAAAGTAGAATAAATCTATGTTACCAATAACCATTACATCAAGAAATATCTCAGATCAATGCCATTTAAGACCAGAATCAACCCAAATTGGAATGCACAAATGTCCCAAAATGGCGATTGATCGAACCAAAAAAGGAAATCAAAATAGTGAAATCTCTCCTGCCTGTTACGGACCGAAACACGTGTTATAGGAACCCGTAACGGGCCTCTGGAATTTGGCATGGGAGCACACAAAAGACAATCTTTAGTCTGGAGCCTGTTATGGGCTGTAACGTGCATTACGGGCTCCCGTAACTGGCCTCTGGTTTTTGTACTGGAGGCTTCAGGTTTTTTTTCCTTTTTCCATGTTTCATCCGATTTGCTCATTCTTTCGGTCAAAATGATTATTTAGGCTTGAAAACAACATAAACAAAATACCAAAGCATAAAGTATAGCAATATAAAGGAAAAATGGATAAAAACAATGAAATAACAAAGTGAAACTATTAATAGAAAGCTATGCAAAAGCCACTTATCAAACTCCCCCAAACTTAGATCGTTGCTTGTCCTCAAGAAACATAGCTTGCAAAACAGGTTTTTGGATCAAGCAAAACATCGAATGAAAGAGCTCATGAAAAATGAAATGCATGGGTACTCATACGTGAGTTTTTGTTCAAAAAGGCTAAGGACTAGTTCTTCCGGTACTTATCTAACTCTAAGAGTTTTTACAAGAACACAAATCGTAGTGAGACTATGGACCTAAGATTCCCTACTTGGATACCTCTCTAACTATGCTTTATACTTGAGTATCATCTATGATTTTCCTCCCCTTTCATTCGGACAATCAAATTAAGGCAATAGGAATTATGAAAATCATCACATGCACAAGGTTGATCAAGAATTTACAATATTTACTATCTTTGCCCACAGATGAAATTTTAAAAACTTTTTTATGTTTGTATATTGTCCTTATTTAGATGACATTTGGGGTTCAACCACCGTTGGGATGAATAACCTGGTGAGGGTTACCGACTTAGAGGGTTGGTTGCCTTTTACCGTCTTTTTATCTTCTTTTTTTTTACAATTTTTGTTTCCCAGACGACCATACATGCATGTGAATATAAATTATGCTATATTTTCGAGAAAAACTAATCAGAAAGTACTTATCAGGGTCCAAGTACTATGGTACAAATCTACACGTTAGACTTGTAAATCTTTGGGGGAAACTTAGGATGTTCAAGAAAAGCCTATTTTTTCAAATATTTATGGTTTTCCTAACCTCAACCTTTCATCCCTCTAACTCTATATACTTTTCCGAGCTTCCTTGTACTTAGAACTCTTTTGAAAAATTTTGTTTTGGTCAAAATTTTGGGAATATGGTGAGAAGTGGTATTTTGAAAAAAAAAGAAGAAAGACGAACACACAAAGATAAAACAATAAAAGTAGAAGCAAAGTAAAAGAAACCTAACTCCCCAAAACTTAAACTAAATATTGTCCTCTATATTTTGGGGCAGGCGAGGCGGGGTAGAACTCACAAGGTTCTCAGTTGGAAGGTGTAAAAGGGTCCTTCGACTTTTTCAACTTCAACACCTTTTCATGCTCCTCCTTTGCGAGCCTTTTTAATATCTGAAAATAAAAACACACAAACAAGAAAATAGATTATCAACAAAAAGTGTGGGTTTCCTCCTGCGTAGTTCTTCGATTAATGTTGCATGTCTCTATAATTCATGAGTGTACGCACTCAAGATGGTTCTTTCAAAAATGATTTTTCAACCTTACGTTTCCATGTCCACTTATGAAGCCATATCTCATTTCCCTCACCCTTATTTTTCTTTCTTTTGTTGGGGGTGTTGTACCCCAAAATTTTCCATCCCATTTCTTCAAGACATTCTCCTAGGGTTCCCAAATGCTCAAGATGGTTGAAGAATTGATCAGACAAATTCTCCTCCTAAGAAATGGGTCCACAACTAGGGTTTCATCTTTCATAAGGAAGTTTTGGTTTCTAAGGTATCAAATGGAACTCATGGTCTTTTATATGTCTCCAAGAATGCTCATACCAAGTTTCAAGCCTTTCAACACAAGTTTGCCCAGTCAATTGCTCAGATGACTGAAAATCAACTATATTGAACAAAAAGTCAATTGTGGTCAACATACAATCAAACTTCAAGATTTTTGGTCAACATAAAGATTTTGAAGTTATATTAATCACTTGATCAAGGGTTGATGATTACTCATCAAGGAAACTCTCAAATCATCAAAAGTCAAAAGTTGTCAAATTAGGGTTTTCCTAAGGAGAAGTTAACTAAACTTTGAATAAGCATAACTTTCACATACTTCACCAGAACTTCCCCAACCAAAGCTTATTTTTAAGGAAATTCAATTCTCTACAGCTTTGTCTCTCGAAGCTCAAGTCCAAAAAATGCTTCATTCGAGAGATATGGACCAATACATTATAAGTCATTTCAAAAGTCAACAAAAGACACTTGTTATCAAAGCAACTTACATAAAGATAAATTCTTCAAATGTAAAAATGATCAAAATAGAGATTTAAATGACATCTTGATTTTTCCAAAAAGTCTAAGATCACTTTCAAAAGATGAAAATTGAGAGAGTTATGACCAGTGCAAGTTGGGAAATTTTGAGCAAATGCATGAAGTTCAAATTGAGCAAACTTGATATTTTAGGCCATTCGACTATTGTTTCAGAGTCCAAACGTGTGCTACATTCCTTATGCACCTCAATACTTGTTCATACACCTCCCTTTGATTTATTATATTTTATTTTTGATTATTTATTATTTTAAAAGTCAAAATAAGATAATATAAGTCAAGCCCTCTTACATAAGTCCAAGCCAATATATGTTGACCTAATCCTTCATTATATATTCTCAGAAAACTCATACAAGAGTCCACGAAAAATCTTGTCCAAGAAACCTCAAAAAAATCACAAATTTTTTAAATCTAAGGCAACTTACAAATCCTATTTGTAGCCTTCCTCAAGATCAACCAGTCGTCGTAATCAATTCCAGAAGTGCTATAAAGTAAGTGTGGATCATTTGTGATGATCCAAAGAGCCCGAGACTCGTACTATGCATCATTGGTTTTAGTTTTTTCAAGAAATTCATATTGTCGTTTTCCTTATGCTTTGATGCATACTAACATCACTAATGTGCTTATGAGATGTCAATATGCAGGATAAACCTATCGCATGAGTCCCATAATGACTAAATCATGATTTACCATGTTTGAAACGATCGACCTTGTTTGATTTGTATCTTATCATACAGTGTGATTTAGCCTAAACTAAGGCCATCAATGGATTCACAAGGTTTAATTTAGGGGAATAGGAATATTTTTTATCATTAACATTTGTTTTTGTGCAGGAATAAAAAACACCTCACCCGAGAAGACAATCGTAGCTAGGGCTCTGACGCCTCTCTAGTCAACTTTTATATTATATTTAATTTGTTTCATTTAATACACAGATGAGGGCGTAGTACTGCTGGTCAAGGAAAAGGCGTGTAACATTTGGGGCGTGGTTTTGACCCCTGCGTACTGCAAATAATTTTTGTTATTTTTTCATGTAACGTGCAGGTTCACAACATAACCATCATTGCCTGTTTCCTAACTGCAGCTGTAGAAATGTTAAGACTAAGACATTGGGTTAACTTGACTCGCCCATATCAAACAAAAATCACCACCGTGCTTTATTGTTTCTAGAGGAATGGGAAAAGAGTGAATAACCCAAAAAATAGGGGGAGAGAATCTAGGTACAAGGGTTGGTTATGCAAAGGGAAGGTATTAGATCCTTAAACATGTACGGTACACCATATGAACTTCTTTGAAAATTTGTGCATTTTGGCTATAAGTGTTGTATACAAAAATAGGTGGTGGAGATGAGAAAAGAAGTATTTTTTACAATTTTTGCACCCGTTGCGGTTGCGAACCCTTAGTGCCTTTGTACCACCTTCCGTGCAATAAGGGATCAGGGTACTCGTAGTTCTCCTTTAAAATATTCAAAACACATGTGTGTTTGTTAATTTTAAGAGACGAGACATCATCGTTATCTCCGAGTGGAAGGCATACTTACTACCCACATTCATGAGAAAGGAGAATTTTCGTCATCTCAAAGTGGAGGATATAGGTTGGATTTAAAAATCAACAAAGCATCGCTCAACACCCATGTGGAAAATATCTCACTTCACTACATATCATAGAAGTATAGTAGTTCGCATCACTACAAGGATTGACAAGAGTCTAACCTTTTGAGAAAATTTTAAAGTAAAAGGGCAAAATGGAAAAAAGCTTTGAATGAGATTGATTGACTCTTAGTCTTCTCAGAAAAAATGTCAAAGTATGATTAAGTTGGTTAAAGTTTGATTAAGAAAATATTTTTTTGAAAAGGCATGGACCTAAGTCCAAGTTTATTGTGAAAGCGGTTGAAGTTAGAAAACAAGAATACTTTTGAAAAGGATGGAGAAGATTTTTGAAATTAAAGAAGATGGGAGGAGATGAAGGGACTTCCCTAAAGCATAAGGTAAAATCTAGGGAAAAGAACCGTCTAACCAACAAGAAGATGATGTAATACCCCAAATTTGTCCTACCCTTTTACTTTTATCTGGCTTATGCATTGTCGCGCTTTTCTCATGTACATAACCTTCATTAGGTCATCTAACACATCATGCATCATTAGTCAGTAATTTGGCATGGGATCAGGGATTTCGAGGAATTACATTGTTGTATGCTTCAAGGCTCTCATCTTCGCACAAGCTTGTTTCAAGTGATCTCTCCATCAACCATTTGTGTGAAGCTAGGGTTTTATTTCATGGAATTATTTATCATTAAGTTACGAGGTTATTCTCTTCTTCTCTACATCAAGATACAAGGTCTTCTCCATCTGATTTCATCGAGGCTCAGTCTTTTGGATCAAAGATATTGAAGAATTAAGGTTTCTCTCTGGTTTTGAGGCTCTCTTCTACGTTCAAGGGTAATTTAATTTTTTTCTTCAACGATCAAGGACCGGAGTTAGGGTTATATTCATTAAGCTACAAGGTTCTCCGTCCTCATCAAATGTTCTCAAGATCGAGTGCTTAGGGTTTTTGTCAATGTTTCAATTAAGAAAGCTTTGAGTTAGGATTTTGGCTCTTCTTTACATATCAAGTCATTTCCTCATCAACATGTATCAAAGGCACAAGGTTAGGGTTGTATCTTCATCAAAGGATTTTGTTGAGGGCATTGCATTTTTGTATTAAGATCACCTTTCGTCTATCAAGGGATACACATGTTGCTTAAGCTACGTGACATAATCCTTGGTTCTTGTACGAGAAAGGAAAAATATGAGTATCATCAGAGGATATCACCCATAGTTGCGTTCAATCTTATGCAAGCTCCATCAAAATTCATTCATGGTCATTCAATTCCATTCAAAATCACTATAAAAATATGTCATTCATCAAACTTTCATCCAAGGTTCTTATTCAATTTTGTTTAAAGTACAAGGTAGAAACCATTGTTTACATTCACTTGAACCTTGCAAGATTAGACCGCTGCCTTTACATAAACCATTACAAGGTAACCTCATGTCACGAACATTACAACTCAAAAATAATTACAAAAAGAAGTTCTTATATCTATCCTAAAGCCTATCTCTTCATAATTCAAAGTCTTCCATGATAAGCCTCCATGCTTCAAACTCTTTGTCGTCTGCCATAATTTCATCCTCCTCAAGCCTTGAAATAAGCTGAAAGGATACTCTACCATGCCACTATCTCCCTTGCTAACACCAAATCCCATGCTTGAAAATCACAACCGAACCTGCATAAAACCAAGCATACCATATCAGTTTCAGCATAAGCGGCAATCTGAACATCATAACAGCCCCTTAACTGCATAACCACATTAAAAAACAGTTAATTCAATAACTAATTTCCTAACAGATTTTCTAACAGCTTTTATAACTGTTAACCAAAACAGAATTTCCCATTGCTTAACCATTATCTCATTCCCTAACCGTTCCCTAACCTCCTAAAACTCTCAACCATTTTACGGAAGAGCAGATGTTCTCATAACCGTTTTTTTGTTTCAATAACCAACTCCTAACCGAAATTAACCAATTCCAACTTTCCATTTTTCCCAACAACCAAAACCAATTCCATAACCAGAAAATAGAAACAGCCTTGTAACTAACTTAACCAACCTCTAACAGGTTTCAAAACCATAACCAACTGTATCTTAACATCCTAACAGAATTTCAATAACCTCCTAACTAATTATCCAACTAACGGTCATAATAGAACTCCAGCTCAGTAGCTCCTAACAAAAAAACTTTTCAACAGAGATAACAGAGAGATATCTCAGGGGAGAGGATTCATGAAAATTATTCAATAAGAGAAAATACAAAACATAATTTACCTGGCAGTTCTCTCTCCGTAATTGATTCACTATGAGAAAATCACCAAAAAACCTCTAATAAGCTCTCTCAACAATCTTCATCTTTCTTCTTCTTCTTCTTCAACCTTCAATCACCAACACCAATTCCCTTTTCCACCTTCATTATTGATATCTGAAACTCCTTTGTTAACAATCTTCGTCGAAAATTTCTATAACTGAATCTTTCTCTCAACCTGTTTTCATCTTCAACGCACCAACAAAATCGCATCCGAATCTTCATCACAACTCTTCATCATCAATGCAACAATTCTCGGTATCAGTTCAAACCGCATAGCACAGCCTGCAAGCAATATCATGCACATTTGATTCTTCAATCTTCATCAAAACTGCAAAAAAACAACATGTTCATAAGGTTGAGCAAGAACGACTGAAACAACAATCTCAACATGTATCACTTTCAATCTTTATTCTTTATCAATTACAGAATCTGCACCTCCATCTCAATCTTCTTGTTCCTCTTCAACAAAAATTCAATCTTTGAGCACTTCACCATCATCACCGCTGCAATTACGAATTCACCGCCAACCATGTCACAACATACACAGAAAATTCGAATAAAAAAGGAACATGTAAGAAGAAGAAGAGAATCGCCGGGGAGGAACGAAGGAGATTGGCTGAAGTGAAAGCTTACTCGGATTAATTTATTCCCTGATCTTCGCAGCATCGTCCTCGCGATTGAAAGAAACCATCGGTGTTGCTCCGAACTTCACCGTTGGTGTTCGATTTGGAACAACTTGAAGACCGTCCGTTCGATGAAGATGGAGACGAACACAGGCGGAGGCGGAAGCGGAAATCGAAGAAGAAGAAGCACCCAGCCATAGGCGATGATGAATACTCCATCAGAACTGAACTTTCAAAGGAAATTTTGTTGCCACAGCCAGAGATCGTGTTTGTTGGGAAGATAAAGGGGGGAAATCAAAGAAAAGTGGTAGTGGGAGCGTGTCTACTGCTGCGGATGGTTTTGGTTTTCTTGGGGATGAGGAATACAGTGAGACGATGTTGAATCCGCGAGCCATGGAGCTTCGACGATTTGAGATCCCAGCACCGTTGAAAGGTTGAGGTGACGGAAGAAGAGGGGTGGCGCCGTTCGCGCTTCGCGATGAAGATGAAGAGACCAGCGGCGCCGTCATGGAGGAAGAAGAGCGCATAGCTTTCTAACCCTATTCCATTTTCAATTTTCATATTTTTTATTTTAGTTTTAATTGTTTCATTGTCTTATTATTTTTAATTCAAATTAATAATAATTATAACCAAATTGATAATTATAAAATATGCTGGAAAATGAGGAATTATTTAGACTGGGCCTCACTTTTTGCTTTAGGCCCATGTTGTTGTTTTTTTAGCCTGAAGAAATTGAACAAAAAACTCTTTTGGGCAAATTACTGCACTACACCCCTGAATTTGGCTCATACCTCCTGACTCTTCTAATTTTTTTCTTTTCTTTTATTATTTTAGTTTTTTCTTTTAGTTTAATTTTTTCCTCTCAATTGATCATAAAAATAATAGAATATTTTACAATTCGTTAGAATTTCTTTTTAGAATTTCGATTAGAATTTTTTACTATTTTATTTTTCATATTTGGTAATCATTTTTATTGCCATTTTTTTAGTCAAGATTTTTATGATAGCATCGATATAACTCTGGCAATGTGGAATACTCGGGGTTAATTCTTCAATCACTTGCCCAAGGGAACTTTGATAGAATTTCCTTACCGCTTGCACAATTTTGAAGAGGCAACGGACCTTCTCCATTCGGTATCGTCACAAATCTATTTTATTCTTTATTTCAGTACTTTATCGCAAACCATATGCGTGCTGACATTAGGTAGAATTCCCTCATTCATTCTAACTTTAGGGCTAACAATACATAATAGCGTTAGGTTTAGAAGTAGGCTAATCCCATTTGACTTTTCTTTCTCTTTGAGCATACGCACCTAAAACTAAAACTTCTTTTTTCTTTTAAAAATTCAAAACACTTTAAAACTACTGATGAGAATCACGCTTTTGCTTAGTACGGGAAATGATAAGCGGGTCTCTTCTCGATCTTATTGTTCTTCATCTCAAGCATAGGTGTGGTTCAATTCTCAAAGACTCCTTTCATGACTAAGTAGAAAAAACGGCTAATATCTCTCTCTTGAGGTCAATCAGTCATCATCTACAACAAAAATACAAAACAAAATCAAATATTTTTGCGCTCGAGCACCTTTTCTTTTAAACCCTTTTCAGGTAAGGACATGATTAATTTACTTCTGTGCCAACGCATAAGTCTCCAAAGGTCGAGCTGCGGCAGAAGGCGGAATTAACTTCGTCCATAAAAAACACAAAACAAACAAAAAATATGAGCCGAACTACGGTAGCTCTGATTCCTCAAAAAGGATACGTAGGCATTGGGGTAGGGCCCAGGCGAGCACAATTTTATTTTCCCTACATTTTTCCCTTTTCTTTTGCATGCATTATCCCTTAGCAGTAATAAACAGTAAGCATATATTAAACACACCCATAAGATAGATAACAAGAGTGGATACCATAGAGTACTACGGGCGTGTGGGGTGCTAATACCTTCCCCTCGCGTAACAGACTCCCTTACCCGATCTCTCGGTCGCAAGACCGTGACTTCTCCCTTCTCAGATTTTCTCGATGTTTACCTTTCCCTACATGTGGGATAAAAGACGTTCGATGGCGACTTCATTGTTTTGATGATTTTCAGCCGGTTGTTTCAGCTGGCGACTTCACTGGGGAATCAGGTCGACCAAATGCTGGTCCATCCCGGAGTCGCTCCTAGCTCTTGTTTTCTTTCCTTAGGGTGTTTATTTTTATGCTTTCAGTTTACTCATTTGTACATGTTTATCTGAGCATAGGTTTGCATTGCATTTTATGGCTTTCCATATTTGCTATCTATTATGCTGGACTCTGTTCTCTATGTTGGGTGGGGATGTCACTTTTGAGGTAAAAGGCCCAGTACCCAGGCCAGAGTGCACTAGGACCTAGGAATAGAGTGGGGGCATGACGGCTATAGGACGTGGTCCGATTAGTGCAGTCATGTCATATACCATGCTCTGATGAGGTTCAAATGAATTACTATCGGAACCCACGTCTGTGGGTAAGCCCATAGCACTTTCAGGCGGACCCGTGATTTTCGAGTTACCATTTCCTTACCCTGACCTACTCTTCCCTCGTGAGTGGGAAGGGAATTTTATTACAGGTACAGATGGCGACTGTGTTAAGATGGTTATTCAGGTACAGATGGTGACTATGCTTAGACAGTGGCTATTGGTTCTGATGGCTATACTCTGGATTTCTGTTATGACTTTATCCAGATGCTTTATCTGTTGGTGATCGTATGGTTCTCATATTTATTTTCTGAGATCCTGACTTGTTTACCTGGAGGTTCATTCAATCCTTCAATCTTGGTATTCCCAGCATGTTCAGAAATTCTCAACAGTATCCGATGTTCCAAAAGCCTCGATCCCGTACAATGGGAGATCCACATGGCACTTGGTTCTTATATGCAGAAGTTATGTCGGACCTCTGATCTGATGATACTCACATGATCTAGAGCAGTGCAGCAATCCTATTCAGAAATGACGGAACCTTGATCCTCTTTGATCTCGTGCCTTTGCATGCATAACATAGCTAACTACATGCTTAACATACATGTTTTGTTGTCTCCAAGGAATCACATTTGCAAGTCATATACTAAACTCTTCCATCCCTTACTTGCGTAAAATCAAAATCAATACACGAAAATTCATTAGAAATGACAGAACATGACATGGCATCCATTCATGCACCCCATGCATATTCATGCATTCATGACAGGTACCCGGAGATTGGGGATTCTTATTCAGACCTGGGGTTCTCTTCAAAGGCTCAACTTGGTTTCTCACCGCACGTGCTCAGAGATCAGTTGTGGAATAACTCTGAGTGGTACATGCAAGCTTTGGCCCGTAGTCATAAACTTCTTCAAACAGGAAGATAATGGATTAAATACTCAGATAAGCCAGGGGCACCTGGCCATCCGATTGAAGGTACGTCATCCAAAGACAATGTCTGAGACAGGCTCAATCTAGAGACTATTGTGTTCACATCAGATCTGAAGGGGAATTCTCTCGCACACTCGAGCATCAAGACTACATAAAGTCATCAGAATCAGCAAGTCCATACGGAGTCAAGTCTCCTCAACAATGGAAACCATTGGTTTCTTTACTGCATTTTCATTTGCATTCTTGCTTGTTTGTTTAAACATTGCTTGTATATAGAAACTTTTCTATTTTTGAACGAAAATCTTGATGCAATAAGTATGCTTGTCTTGAAGTGTTCCTTTCATTTTTACTCATCCATTCGTTATCACTCTTTAAATGTTTTACTTGCATATTGATGCCAGATTTCCTAGTCTTATGCTTAGGTAAAGATTCAAAGGAGGATGACGACAATCTGAAAACGCAAAATCTCTGGTTGGTATGCTTTTGAGTAGGACCCTGCTGACGATGTACAAGCCTTGTTTCAATCCCCAAACACCGGAGATATAAGGGAGATAGACCCTCTTCAACCCCTCTGAGCCTTCGAAGTAGGAGTTTCCTTTATGTTCAGAAAAAACTCTCATTTTAACCTTGGGGAGGGTAGTGTTCAGCTAATCTGTTCAAGCATCCAGAACTCATCAAGAGTGTGCATCCAAGGATAAGACAATGGTTATCCATCAAAAGGTTGAGAAAAGTCAAAAACACAATGGTTAACCCTCATCTAACAACAATGTGTGTCTATTGACTATATCCCAATGGGTATCTCTCGCACATCAGGAGGTCAACAAATGACGATACTAAAGACTCAGGCAGTCACGATCACTTCCGACAAATAAAAAACAACGCAAAGATCAACGACTTGTTCAAAATGAAAAAATACGAAAAAGAAAGAAACAAAAATCCCCGCTAAGTCGAAACTTGAAAACAAGTCGCTTAGGCAAAAATTGGGGCATCCCGCTGGACTTCCAAATCAAAATTCAAAAGAATTTGTCCAGGAAAAAATTAGGGAAAGCAAGAAAGAAATCGAAAAGCCTAAAAGGAGCGAAAAGGATTACCAATGAAAATCCTCATCAAAGAACAAGGTCGTCTGATCAGACACCAAAATCAGAAGTTAGTGACTGTCGTGTCCAAGAAACCACAGTGGTTCCTCAACCATTGCAAACTCTTCTAGAGAGATGAACGCTTGTGTCAGGTCAACTAAACATAGAAATGGAGAACATCATGGAGAATGGGTGGGCACCAAATAATTTTGAGCCTTAAATCCTTTTTTCTAAAACCGTGAACCAGGCCATGTTACAACCCTTTCAAAGTCCTAACTGAAGCAAGGGTCAATTCGAAAGCATGCTACAACGAGATAGCGTTTAAATGACTCCTAAGAGGTACGTCTCAATATATGTTTTGGCATCATATGCTTGCATTATCTTTCATAAAAAAACATTTTTGCAGATGTTTCTCTCTAGCTAGTGACTCGTTCACAACAGAGTTGCGACGTCATTTCATTCAAAGTTTTTTCAAACTTCAAGACTTACATATGTGTTGCATTAGAATTATCATTCTCATAATAAACATTCTTCTGCATACAAAACAACTGATTTACATCAAGTAAGTTTATACAATGAAAAATCGGTGAAGAGCTCAATCTTGTCACAAAAGAGAGGCTTGAATACCCTGTTGAAGCAAGAGTCAGCTGCCACAAGAGAAATGACTTATCCAGCATAATGTTAACCGGTGATTCTGTCAAGAGAAATCATCTTGGTACTTCACAGTTTGAGTACAATTCAAGGACGAAGTTAGCAGAGCCAGCCAATCTGGGGCAATCAAGTCGAGAGTCGATCTCTCCAAGTTCATCCAAATCTGGGGCATTCCCTCAAAGTTATCAATCAGAGACTATCACGTCAAGAGATCTATTCAGAATTCATTCAACATGGGGCAGTTACGTCGAGATTCGACAAATCTTTCCAAGAAAGTTGTAATCAATAGCAGTTTATTTCGTAGCTCAAGACATTGGGGAAGGCCACCTCATATCGTTTTGTGGCATGAATATTCTGGTCTTCTATTCAACATAGATCTTCCCAGAGATCCTCCGGACAGGGACATTCCTCATTTATACTTGCAAAGTTGCTCAAGCCAAGTACGAGACTACGATCAAGCTAAAAGCACCATAACGGTCACCCTAACCTAGCCAGTGCACAAAGTTGCCTTCATCTGCTACAAACAACTCCAGGTCCGATTCCCCAAGTGAATTTAGAAAATCTAGAATCGTCTTTTAACTCAGCACACGCAAGTGCATCCTCAGTGGAGTTAATCAAGAACATCCCCAGTGAATCTAAATTGGGGCACTCTCAGAGCTAAACCGGGGCATTCGCAGAACTAAACCGGGGCATTCTCAGAGCTAAACCGAGGCATCCCCAATGGAGCTAAACCGGGGCATTCGCAGAGCTAAACCGGGGCACTCGTAGGTGTCCATGCCCATCTCTTATCCCCAAGTGATTCAAGAGATAATTCCCCAGTGTGCGTAAACTTGGGACATGTATTCAGAGGGATCCACATGGTGTTCAGTATCCATTCTTCGGCATATTCACTTATATCACCCCCTCAACAGTTCAGGATGTTTGGAAGTCCGTCCAGGTTATCTCTTCCCAACGGTATGATTCGGAATCCAGCATCGTACTTGAAGACTCGTTTCGTCGGCAACTTAATCTCCAGCAGAGTCATCAACAATCTTCAGTATCATGGGCTCCCCAATGCAAATTTTTATCGGTACCCCCATCAATCTTTGGTACTGCGGACTTCCAGCGTCGATATATACTGACATCCCCAGTGATGAGCAATGGCTCCCAGCAAGCCTTCTCTTATCCCCATGAAGTTTATTTCTTCGCATTGCATATAGTTATCATTACATATCATTGCATCCTCAAAAGCGCGTAGCTGATCCATCAGAGTGGATCTTTGCGTCAAAAGAAATTCAAACATGCATACAAAGCATAAGCCAGATCAGGTACCTTACAAAAAAAGACCTGAATTATTCAAGGACAACAATACATCCCTACAAGAGGGTGTCATGCCCAAAATCCCCAGTCGGTGACCTTCACCTTTTCAATGCCAAAACAAAATCAATACACTTTGCCGTTCTAAACCCAGTTCTTGTCTGGTAGTCGGTTCCCTAAACATTTGTTCGTGTCCATTCCTAAACACCCGTCCGTGTCCATCCCTAAACACTCGTCTGTGTCCATTCCTAAGCAATCATATGTGTCAAGTTTCCTAAACACCCACCCGGGTCAGTTATTCAAACACTTGTCCGTGTTTATACCTTTTGATACTCGCCTGTATCTTCTTTCAATACTCGTCCGTATTGAATCAAACACTCGTCCGTGTTTATACTTTTTGATACTCGTCTGTATCTTCTTTCAATACTCGTCCGTATTGATTCAAACACTCGTCCATGTTTATACCTTTTGATACTCGCCTGTATCTTCTTTCAATACTCGTCCGTATTGAATCAAACACTCGTTCGTGTTTAACCTTTTGATACTCGCCTGTATCTTCTTTCAATACTCGTCCGTATTGAATCAAACACTCGTCCGTGTTTATACTTTTTGATACTCGTCCGTATCTTCTTTCAATACTCATCCGTATTGAATCAAACACTCGTCCGTGTTTAACTTTTTGATAACCGTCCGTATCTCCTTTCAATACTCGTCCGTATTGATTCAAACACTCGTCCGTGTTTAACCTTTTGATACTCGCCTGTATCTTCTTTCAATACTCGTCCATATTGAATCAAACACTCGTCCGTGTTTATACTTTTTGATACTCGTCCGTATCTTCTTTCAATACTCGTCCGTATTGAATCAAACACTCGTCCGTTTTTAACTTTTTGATACTCTTCCGTATCTTTTTTCAATACTCGTCCGTATTGAATCAAACACTCGTCCGTGTTTATACTTTTGATACTCGCCTGTATCTCCTTTCAATACTCGTCCATATTGATTCAAACACTCGTCCGTGTTTAACCTTTTGATACTTGCCTGTATCTTCTTTCAATACTCGTCGGTATTGAATCAAACACTCGTCTGTGTTTATACTTTTTGATACTCGTCCGTATCTTCTTTCAATACTCGTCCGTATTGAATCAAACACTCGTCCGTGTTTAACTTTTTGATACTCGTCCGTATCTCCTTTCAATACTCGTCCGTATTGATTCAAATACTCGTCCGTGTTTAACCTTTTGATACTCGCTTGTATCTCCTTACAATACTCGTCCGTATTGATTCAAACACTCGTCCGTGTTTAACCTTTTGATACTCGTCCGTATCTTCTTTCAATACTCGTCCGTATTGAATCAAACACTCGTCCGTGTTTAACTTTTGATACTCATCCGTATCTCCTTTCAATACTCGTCCGTATTGATTCAAACACTCGTCTGTGTTTATACTTTTTGATACTCGTCTGTATCTTCTTTCAATACTCGTCCGTATTGATTCAAACACTCGTCCGTGTTTAACTTTTTGATACTCGTCCGTATCTCCTTTCAATACGCGTCTGTATTGATTCAAACACTCGTCCGTGTTTAACCTTTTGATACTCGCCTGTATCTCCTTTCAATACTCGTGCGTATTGATTCAAACACTCGTCCGTGTTTAACCTTTTGATACTCGTCCGTATCTCCTTTCAATTCTCGTCCGTATTGATTCAAACACTCGTCCGTGTTTATACCTTTAATACTCACCTGTATCTTCTTTCAATACTCGTCCGTATTGAATCAAACACTCGTCCGTGTTTATACTTTTTGATACTCGTCCGTATCTTCTTTCAATACTCGTCCGTATTGAATCAAACACTCGTCCGTGTTTAACTTTTTGATACTCGTCCGTATCTTCTTTCAATACTCGTCCGTATTGAATCAAACACTCGTCTGTGTTTAACTTTTGATACTCGTCTGTATCTCCTTTCAATACTCGTCCGTATTGAATCAAGCACTCGTCCGTGTTTATACTTTTGATACTCGCCTGTATCTCCTTTCAATACTCGTCCGTATTGATTCAAACACTCGTCCGTGTTTAACCTTTTGATACTCACCTGTATCTTCTTTCAATAATCGTCCGTATTGATTCAAACACTCGTCCGTGTTTAACATTTCTTGATGCTCGTCTGTGTCGCCTATCTAAACAATCATCATGTCATAACCCATGTTCCCTTCTTCGAACCTGAGATCGCCTCTTGGCTAGGTTCTTCCTTCAAATCATCGTCGAACCTGAGATCGCCTCTTGGCTAGGTTCTTCCCTCAAGTCATCGTTGAACCTGAGATTGCCTCTTGGCTAGGTTCTTCCTTCAAATCACCGTCGAACCTGAGATCGCCTCTTAGCTAAGTTCTTCCCTGAAATCATCGTCGAACCTGAGATCGCCTCTTGGCTAGGTTCTTCCTTCAAATCATCGTCGAACCTGAGATCGCCTCTTGGCTAGGTTCTTCCTTCAAATCATTGTCGAACCTGAGATCGCCTCTTGGCTAGGTTCTTTCTTCAAATCATCGTCGAACCTGAGATCGCCTCTTGGCTAGGTTCTTCCCTTAAGTCATCGTCGAACCTGAGATTGCCTCTTGGCTAGGTTCCTTCCATATACTTTTTCTTAGAACCTGAGATCGCCCTTTGGCTAGGTTCTCTGTCAAATCACTCTCATGTGTCACCTTAGGATCGCAGGTCGCCCGTAGACCTCGTCCGCTGTCTTTTCATACCAACCATTTGTCTTGTATTGGCATCAAGCCACGTTACAAGTCCAATCTTTGTCTCTTCATTGGAAAAACAAATTTCTTTTCCCCAGCAGATAACACAAAATAAATAAAGAAAACACTTACTCTCTCTCTCTCAGGACAAATTTTTGGCATTGATATTTAATCATCTTCAACCTTGAACTCCCGAAAGGCACGCGCCAATCGTACTTTCAGGCTTAAGACGATTAAATAGGGGCAGCTGTAATACCCCAAATTTGTCCTACCCTTTTACTTTTATCTGGCTTATGCATTGTCGCGCTTTTCTCATGTACATAACCTTCATTAGGTCATCTAACACATCATGCATCAATAGTCAGTAATTTGGCATGGGATCAGGGATTTCAAGGAATTACATTGTTGTATGCTTCAAGGCTCTCATCTTCGCACAAGCTTGTTTCAAGTGATCTCTCCATCAACCATTTGTGTGAAGCTAGGGTTTTATTTCATGGACTTCTTTATCATTAAGTTACGAGGTTATTCTCTTCTTCTCTACATCAAGATACAAGGTCTTCTTTATCCGATTTCATCGAGGCTCAGTCTTTTGGATCAAAGATATTGAAGAATTAAGGTTTCTCTCTGGTTTTGAGGCTCTCTTCTACGTTCAAGGGTAATTTAATTTTTTTCTTCAACGATCAAGGTCCGGAGTTAGGGTTATATTCATTAAGCTACAAGGTTCTCCGTCCTCATCAAATGTTCTCAAGATCGAGTGCTTAGGGTTTTTGTCAATGTTTCAATTAAGAAAGCTTTGAGTTAGGATTTTGGCTCTTCTTTACATCTCAAGTCATTTCCTCATCAACATGTATCAAAGGCACAAGGTTAGGGTTGTATCTTCATCAAAGGGTTTTGTTGAGGGCATTGCATTTTTGTATTAAGATCACCTTTCGTCTATCAAGGGATACACATGTTGCTTAAGCTACGTGACATAATCCTTGGTTCTTGTACGAGAAAGGAAAAATATGAGTATCATCAGAGGATATCACCCATAGTTGCGTTCAATCTTATGCAAGCTCCATCAAAATTCATTCATGGTCATTCAATTCCATTCAAAATCACTATAAAAATACGTCATTCATCAAACTTTCATCCAAGGTTCTTATTCAATTTTGTTTAAAGTACAAGGTAGAAACCATTGTTTACATTCACTTGAACCTTGCAAGATTAGACTGCTGCCTTTACATAAACCATTACAAGGTAACCTCATGTCACGAACATTACAACTCAAAAATAATTACAAAAAGAAGTTCTTATATCTATCCTAAAGCCTATCTCTTCATACTTCAAAGTCTTCCATGATAAGCCTCCATGCTTCAAAATCTTTGTCGTCTGCCATAATTTCATCCTCCTCAAGCCTTGAAATGAGCCGAAAGGATACTCTACCATGCCACTATCTCCCTTGCTAACACCAAATCCCATGCTTGAAAATCACAATTAAACCTGCATAAAACCAAGCATACCATATCAGTTTCAGCATAAGCGGCAATCCGAACATCATAACAGCCCCTTAACTGCATAACCACATTAAAAAACAGTTAATTCAATAACTAATTTCCTAACAGATTTTCTAACAGCTTTTATAACTGTTAACCAAAACAGAATTTCCCATTGCTTAACCATTATTTCATTCCCTAACTGTTCCCTAACCTCCTAAAACACTCAACCATTTTACGGAAGAGCAGATGTTCTCATAACAGTTTTTTTGTTTCAATAACCAACTCCTAACCGAAATTAACCAATTCCAACTTTCCATTTTTCCCAACAACCAAAACCAATTCCATAACCAGAAAATAGAAACAGCCATGTAACTAACTTAACCAACCTCTAACAGCTTTCAAAACCATAACCAATTGTATCTTAACATCCTAACATAATTTCAATAACCTCCTAACTAATTATCCAACTAACGGTCATAATAGAACTCCAGCTCAGTAGCTCCTAACAAAAAAACCTTTCAACAGAGATAACAGAGAGATATCTCAGGGGAGAGGATTCATGACAATTATTCAATAAGAGAAAATACAAAACACAATTTACCTGGCAGTTCTCTCTCCATAACTGATTCACTATGAGAAAATCACCAAAAAACCTCTAATAAGCTCTCTCAACAATCTTCATATTTCTTCTTCATCTTCAACCTTCAATCACCAACACCAATTCCCTTTTCCACCTTCATTATTGATACCTGAAACTCCTTTGTTAACAATCTTCGTCGAAAATTTCTATAACTGAATCTTTCTCTCAACCTGTTTTCATCTTCAACGCACCAACAGAATCTCATCCGAATCTTCATCACAACTCTTCATCATCAATGCAACAATTCTCGGTATCAGTTCAAACCGCATAGCACAGCCTGCAAGCAATATCATGCACATTTGATTCTTCAATCTTCATCAAAATTGCAAAAAAACAACATGTTCATAACGTTGAGCAAGAACGACTGAAACAACAATCTCAACATGTATCACTTTCAATCTTTATTCTTTATCAATTACAGAATCTGCACCTCCATCTCAATCTTCTTGATCCTCTTCAACAAAAATTCAATCTTTGAGCACTTCACCATCATCACCGCTGCAATTACGAATTCACCGCCAACCATATCACAACATACACAGAAAATTCGAATAAAAAAGGAACATGTAAGAAGAAGAAGAGAATCGCCGTGGAGGAACGAAGGAGATTGGCTGAAGTGAAAGCTTACTCGGATTAATTTATTCCCTGATCTTCGCAGCATCGTCCTCGCGATTGAAAGAAACCATCGGTGTTGCTCCGAACTTCACCGTTGGTGTTCGATTTGTAACAACTTGAAGACCGTTCGTTCGATGAAGATGGAGACGAACACAGGCAGAGGCGGAAGCGGAAATCGAAGTAGAAGAAGCACCCAGCCATAGGCGATGATGAATACTCCATCGGAACTGAACTTTCAAAGGAAATTTTGTTGCCACAGCCGGAGATCGTGTTTGTTGGGAAGATAAAGGGGGGAAATCAAAGAAAAGTGGCGGTGGGAGCGTGTCTACTGCTGCGGCTGGTTTTGGTTTGCTTGGGGATGAGGAAAACAGTGAGACGATGTTGAATCCACGAGCCATGGAGCTTCGACGATTTGAGATCCCAGCACCGTTGAAAGGTTGAGGCGACGGAAGAAGAGGGGTGGCGCCGTTCGCGCTTCGCGATGAAGATGAAGAGACCAGCGGCGCCGTCATGGAGGAAGAAGAGCGCATAGCTTTCTAACCCTATTCCCTTTTCAATTTTCATGTTTTTTTTATTTTAGTTTTAATTGTTTCATTGTCTTATTATTTTTAATTCAAATTAATAATAATTATAACTAAATTGATAATTATAAAATATGCTGGAAAATGAGGAATTATTTAGACTGGGCCTCACTTTTTGCTTTAGGCCCATGTTGTTGTTTTTTTAGCCTGAAGAAATTGAACAAAAAACTCTTTTGGGCAAATTACTGCACTACACCCCTGAATTTGGCTCATACCTCCTGACTCTTCTAATTTTTTTCTTTTCTTTTATTATTTTAGTTTTTTATATTAGTTTAATTTTTTCCTCTCAATTGATCATAAAAATAATAAAATATTTTAGAATTCGTTATAATTTCTTTTTAGAATTTCGATTAGAATTTTTTACTATTTTATTTTTCATATTTGGTAATCATTTTTATTGCCATTTTTTTAGTCAAGATTTTTGTGATAGCATCGACATAACTCTGGCAATGTGGAATACTCGGGGTTAATTCTTCAATCACTTGCCCAAGGGAACTTTGATAGAATTTCCTTACCGCTTGCACAATTTTGAAGAGGCAACGGACCTTCTCCGTTCGGTATCGTCACAAATCTATTTTATTCTTTATTTCAGTACTTTATCGCAAACCATACGCGTGCTGACATTAGGTAGAATTCCCTCATTCATTCTAACTTTAGGGCTAACAATACATAATAGCGTTAGGTTTAGAAGTAGGCTAATCCCATTTGACTTTTCTTTCTCTTTGAGCATACGCACCTAAAACTAAAACTTCTTTTTTCTTTTAAAAATTCAAAACACTTTAAAACTACTGATGAGAATCACGCTTTTGCTTAGTACGGGAAATGATAAGCGGGTCTCTTCTCGATCTTATTGTTCTTCATCTCAAGCATAGGTGTGGTTCAATTCTCAAAGACTCCTTTCATGACTAAGTAGAAAAAATGGCTAATATCTCTCTCTTGAGGTCAATCAGTCATCATCTACAACAAAAATACAAAACAAAATCAAATCTTTTTGCGCTCGAGCACCTTTTCTTTTAAACACTTTTCAGGTAAGGACATGATTAATTTACTTCTGTGCCAACGCATAAGTCTCCAAAGGTCGAGCTGCGGCAGAAGGCGGAATTAACTTCGTCTATAAAAAACACAAAACAAACAAAAAATATGAGCCGAACTACGGTAGCTCTGATTCCTCAAAAAGGATACGTAGGCATTGGGGTAGGGCCCAGGCGAGCACAATTTTATTTTCCCTACATTTTTCCCTTTTCTTTTGTATGCATTATCCCTTAGCAGTAATAAACAGTAAGCATAGATTAAACACACCCATAAGATAGATAACAAGAGTGGATACCGTAGAGTACTACGGGCGTGTGGGGTGCTAATACCTTCCCCTCGCGTAACAGACTCCCTTACCCGATCTCTCAGTCGCAAGACAATGACTTCTCCCTTCTCAGATTTTCTCGATGTTTACCTTTCCCTACATGTGGGATAAAATATGTTCGATGGCGACTTCATTGTTTTGATGATTTTCAGCCGGTTGTTTCAGATGACACTTGACATAAAGAGTCAATGTAGAATTACCATCCTTTGGATTGAAATTAAGCAAGCAAAGATACTAAACTTCTCAAGAATACCATGCTTCAGATGCATTAAGTATTCACAAAAATTGGGCAGAGTAACGACTGTATACAGAGAAATTCCTCATTACAGACAAAGCATATAATCAGAATAACTTGAACACAAAGAAAATCAACCCAATGTCTTGGGATAAACCCTAAGAACTCTAGAAAAATAACAAATCAGAGCCACAAGGTCTTAAGGGTATCAAGGGCTTCTAATCCTAAGTCTGAAATATCCACCACTCCATTATGCTAGGGATAGTAAACAAATAGTCCGAGTAATCTTAAGGCTTTTTTATTGTTCAAGTTGATTATTAAGTGTCTTCAAAAATAAAATGAAAAGCTCAAGTGAGCAAAACAAAATAACATAAAGATAAATGCTCAAGTGAGCAAAGATGAAAATAACATGAAATGTAAATGCTAAAATAAATGGTGCATGAAAGTAAAAGCATAAGGTAACATGCATAAAGTAAAAGCACAAAGCATAAAAATAAATTCAATTATTAATGAATTACAAGTTAGAGGTTAGCTTAATGACCATCATGAAACTTGCATTTGAGAACTCATTAGAAGATCGATAAAATCAAAACTTCTCAACAACAAGTCTCATTTGCTTTTTGTTAAGTATATAATTGATTTCAAGTTCTTGATGCAACGATATATGATCAATGATGTTTAAATGATTCACTTAGACCAAGGTTTATTATGGTTCATTAGAGGATTGATAAGACAAAATCCTCCTAACAATGAACCTCAAGGTTATTGGATCAAAGGTTTCGAATTAACATACTTGGGCTTGCAAACATAGGTTTGGGCCACGAATGATCATTTCTCGAATTGGGACAAAATTTAGCGCTATGTTAAGCAATCGTAAGTGGACTTATGTATAAGTCACACCTATTTTGAGGCCGGTCAATAACAATGTGTGTACTACACAAGTTTTGAGATCTGATATAAACCACACTCATGAAACATATAGCACAAGAAAAGTAAAAAAGAAATAAGATGAAGAAGAAATAGATAAGAATTAAATTTCACATTCGAACCAAAGAATTCATTCAAGCTATCATTAAAATCATTCTTCCATTTTGGTAGAGTTAAACTCAACACCCAAGATCCAATGATGTTAATGAAGCTCGTGATTAAAATTCTCATAGCTCAAGATCAACCAGAATATATATAAAAATAAAATTGCATTTAATAAACAAGATAGAATGAGAAAATCATTTTTAAATTGTTTTTTTAAAACGAAAGTAAAAGGAAAAATAGAAAACTATATTCAAAATATCAAATAAAAATTAAAAGAGACTATAGAAAAGTTAGAAATGATCTCAATTATTTTTATAAATTTTTGGTAATTTTTTTAAACAAAAAAGTATTTTTAAATTAATTAAAATCACTCAAATAAGTAACAAAAGGATTAAAAAAAATTAAAAATCAAAATAAAATTACAATTTTTTTTCAGAAAGTCAGAAATAAAGAAAATAATTTTTGTGATTTTTTATAGAATTTTTAGACGAAAAATAAATTTATTATAAATTTTTAAGTTTTAAAGTGAATTAACAATAAAAAGTAAAAAGAAATTAAAACAGATTAATTGTAGCCATTAGATCGGGTCAACTCTAGTGTAGTAAACACATCAGAAGGTCCAGGTCTGTAGGCCTATGATAATACGATATATATGCAGGCATATAATCAATTGTAATTATCATCTTCTTCGATGAGGACAAGTGACACCGAAGCCATTTGTCACTTACCGGCTAGCCGCGCAGATCCCGAGGAGATAGCATAGGGAGAAACTTAGCACAAAAAAATTAAACATGTTACATACTATAACATTTTATTTCTTCTTCAAAGAAGAAAATTAATTCTCCCTTCTTTCTATTTCATAAACACCACTATCATTATTATATTCCTCTTCATATTTCCTCATTACCGTTTATAACATAGAGAGAGAAAACAGTTGAGCGGAAGAAGAAAAAACGTGGACGGTGAACCAGACGGCCATAATCATCACAACATGCTCTGATCTCTGATTTTTTTACATTAATAGCTCCGTCTTTCCTTATGAGTACTAATCTATGGTTCGATTTTGCAGAAACTAAACTCTAGTGTTTGATCACGAAAATCCTTCATTATTTGGGTGAGATCTTTCTGATTCTTTCTCTGTAACTCGCGAAATCGGTGTTATCTATTCTTCTTCTCTATAACTTGCGAAATTTCTGAAGGGTTTTTGATTTCGGAAAATGATGAGTAGAAAAAGGGTTTGATAGCTTGCTGCAGTTTCTATGATTTTTTATGAATAGTTTTTTTCCCGATTTTTGAAGGGTTTTGTGAAAGGAAGATGATGATGACAATTGAGTTTTTTGTGTTTTGCACCAATTATGTATCGTGAACAGTCCATCTTTTTCAGTGCCAATTGGTTGCTTTAATACTTATAAGATTGAATTAGAGTCTCTGTTTATGGATTGTGATATTAACATGCCTTGAGCAATTCTCCCTTTGGGCTATACGAATCTGATATGTTTATATTGTCTGATTTTTCTTGTTTTTTGCTTGGGCTAGAATCGTGATTTAGATTTCTTTTATTTGATGAGATCTTGTTTGTGGCCTTTTACTGATATGCTATGAATGTGATGCTGGACTTTACTGAGTTTGCAATTCTGATTTGGACCTCTTTTGATTTTGTCTTTTGTGAACCAACTTTGCTTGTGATTTACAATAGATAGAGTTAGGCCCATTATTAAATTGAAATCAGATTTGCTATGAAACAAATGTATGAGGCCTCGTGAATTTGTTTGATGCAACTATTTGCTTGTTGGGCTAGAATTTGTAATTTTGTTTTTGTTATTTTTCTGATATATCATAAGAGGCTACTTGAATTCTGTTTCGCTATTGGGTTGGAATTGCACTTTTGACTAGCTTAAACTGTGATGAAAATTTGAGTTTTTTTACTGAGTTTGTTATGCTGCGAATGTCCCTTTCACCTCTATTGTGAACCAAAATTTCATCCTTTTTTGTGATTTGCAGTAGAGGTTTCTTTGGCCCATGATTAACACTTGAATCTGAATTGCTAAGAAAAAGTATGAGGCCTTTTTGTTGGGCTTGAACATGATTGGATGCAATCCCTTAAATTTCTGGATCCTTGCAACAAACCCTAATGATGAGATTGAAAGGAAAACTTTCTTTAGAAATTTTTGTTTATTTTCAAGTGTTTATGTTTCTTGATGATCACTAATCATGATTTCCCTCTCTTTGTTTCATGTGCAATGTGGTGTTGAGCATGAAGGATAAGAAAGCATGAATGATGAAGGCTTGAAGAAGACAAAAAGTGAATTGTGACCATACTTGTGGAGGGAAAGGATTTATCATGGAGTAAAGTTCAAATGCACGAGGAGACTTTGAAATTTGAAGAAACTCTCTTGTAGTTTAGGAAAACTTTTCATCTATTAGGTAATAGGAACCATGGATCTCTTGTAACATTGTGAATTGAGCTTGTAATTCGAACTTTGAATGTTTTTAATCGTGCTTGTAATCAAACTTGAAATATCTTATATACTTAGCATTTGACCTCTTATCCAAAAGGCAGTGATGTAATCTTGAAGTTTAAGTCAAATAAAAACTCGTTCTTGAAATCTTTGAAAAATGAATTGGATAAAAAAGGCTCTTGTTGCTTTGAGTTGAATGAGCCTTGAATGAAATTGTGTAGATAATTTCCTTTGAAATCTTGAATAAAGTTGAACTTGACCAAGTAACACCCAATCTTGTAAACTTTGAACCTTAAGACGATTTCAATTGAAAACCACATGTTTGTCCTTTAAATATTTTGACTCTTTGAATGGTGCTAAGACTTCAACAAACTTCTTCAGTACTTTTTTCAAATTGTAATGCTTCTTCAAATTTTAAGTGAATCCTCCCATGTGCATCATGTAATACTTGAACTCTTGCTTTAAGGACTAATCACCAAATAGTTCAAATCTTGAATTATTGACCGAAAATCATATGAATCTTAATCCATGATAAATAATCTCAACACATAAATAAGACTTTAAGGAAAAATTTATGGAATTAGGAAATTGGTAACACGAATTGACATTTAGAGGTTAAGAACATTATAAGTCAAAAAACGATCTATAGCGCTTAAATAAATTTCACGACCTTCTAAGCACAATTCGCTCTTGCTCACTTAAGCAATCTTCTAGATAAAGTCATTGGTGACATTGTGCGAAAAGAATCATCCCAAAACGATGAAAATTGGAAGAGTTATGATCCTCAAAAGTTGGATGAAATTCATGTGAGTTTAGGTCAAAGTCATAAAACGACCTCTAATGTACTCATACTTTTGATGGCCTTCTACACATAATTATCTCTTGACGTGAAAAGAGAAAATGGAGGTGATGTCAAAGAGATCCATATGCTCGAAGAATCGACCAAAAATACTGAATAATGAAGAAATTATGATTACTTGAACTCCAACTTGTAAACATTGACTTTCAGTATACCAACTTTGAATTAACTGCAGACTTTGTCTTTCCTCACAACCCAAAACACTCTTAATCCCACATGAACTTGAGATAATGAGATTCTAATTAAACCATGTTCACACTTTTTAGAATTTAATATTACACGTCAAAGAAGGCATGGAAATACACACATGAACCTATCTCGAGGAATATTGAAAATTTAAGAAATCAAACTCGCCTTAACCAACTGACTGAAGCTCTAATATGGCGTGACCTAAGATTATAGATCACAACTCTAAATAAATATGCTTTTGAGAATAGGTCTTTGGCCTGAACAACCCATAACCCTAATCAGAGAACTATTACTTGATTTTATTGATCCAAAACCCTGTCTTCTAAAAGAAATAAAATAAACAAGACATGTTTTTGGATTTTGGTTAGAAGTCAGTAAAAATATAAAACACATATACATAATACACAAAATCAGGGTGCTTGGTGATCCCTCAGAGACAAACTTAAAGATAGAAAACAGTAGAAGAAATACCCAAACCCTAATGCATGATCTTGATGTATTGATGATATGAGATGATGAGAAATCTTAGGGGGGGGGGAATTGGGGTATAACACTAACACCAACGCATGGTTGGCTCAGTGGTGAGGTGCACGCTTGTGAAGGGTAGATGGTGTGGGTTTAACACCCAGCCCTAGTAACTTTTTTAAAACCCTTATTTTCTTATTATTTTCACTTATAAACCCTAAATTCACCAAAACCAAAAAACCATTTTTTTAACAAATTAATTTTTCTAAAACACTTTTCACAAACCCTAATCAAATTAGGGTTTAGTTTTTGTTTAATTAATACATTTTATTTTTTTGAAAATTAAATTAATTAGGTTTTTTAGGTTTTAATTAATTAATCAATCTAGGTTATTAGGTTAATCATCAAATGTTTTATCAAGAAAATCCCCAAAAAAACAATTTCCTTCTCCTTTCGCTTTTCCTATTTTATATTTTCGCATAGTTTGTTATTCTCGCTCTTTTTTCCAATTATTGTAACTGCCTTTGGTTTGTAATAGTAATTAGGGTTTCTATTTCCCCACATTTTATTACATGTACCCCCATTCCCGAAGCCCTGTAATAGCGTAGATTTTTACTTTCCGCCTTTTACGACTTTCTTTATTATTTCGTTACTGCTTAGTAAATAGGTCTTGAATGGAAAGACTAATAATAAAACATAGCTAACCCTTAACGTAAGATAAATAATAACTGATTCACAACACAATTTTCACATGCGCACCTATAGGGTAACCTTCCTTGTTGTCTTACGAATATCAGTCATGTCCCTCGAACGTGGGGACACTTTAGCATAATCCCTCGGTTAAAAAGATCGTAGTCCCTCGATGACCCTTTTTAATGTTGCCTTTGATAAACGATCTAGTCCATTACAAAATTGCTAAAGCTCCCCTACAAGTTGCCTTCTATGACTGAACGATGACTCATGCCTGTCCCTTCACATTCAACGGTAGGGCTTCCTACTAACTAATGGTAGGATATCACTATCTGAATGAGGAGGAAAAATACAAGACAGAATTTGAGTAGGTAGATCACTCGTAATCGCTTGCTCACAAAGCTTTTCAAAACAAAAACATTTTTTCACAAACACTCTTCAAAAATATTTTCAGACAAAACACTTTGTACGCATTCTCGAGGACGGATATGAGGATCATTACAAAGTTGCCTTACTATTGGAATTTTCAAAATATTTTCAAACAGGCACAACACAAAGCAATTTTTCAAAACAAAGTGAGCTAGCGATTAAGAGCCCGTAGATAACTATAGATGAAAATGGTGCTAACACCTTCCCTTTTCATAACCTACCCCCCGAACTCAATCATCTAAAGGTCTTTCCTGTTCTTTTCACCCTTTCCTTATTAGGTAAAATAAAATTCGATGGCGACTCTAGCTATCCACCATATTTGCGTTAAAATGCAAAAACAAGTCAGTTTTCCAACCGTATTACAGGATTGGCGACTCTGCTAAGGATAATACTAAAAAGAAGGGTTACCTTTAGAGTTAGATCACTTTTAAATGCTTTCCTTGTTTTCTTTGTATGCTTTACATTTGAGGGTTGCCCGAGTTTACTTTTCGTGCAAAGATCCTACACCCGGATCTGGGGGCATTTTAGGTAAGTAGCAATATATCATGGAAACTATACGGCGTATACTGATATGGTTGAAGTGATGGATACGTTAGTGCGACGCATTGGTTTGTACTAGTGTCCCTCGAGTCAGTCGGGGAGAATACTAGGTTGCCGCATGGTGTCATAAGCACTAACTGACCTTTAGAACCTTAATTGACCAACTTGGCCATTAGAAGGTAGTGAGATATTCGGCTTTGGTGCAGTCTGAAGTCTGTTGATACTCGATACTACCCTCATTGAGATTCGACTCTCGGGTTTTGTTTTGTGGAAAGTCAATTACCGTGTTAAATGAATCATGTGGGAAAAATCAGTGATATTGAGATCTCTAGAACCCTGTTACTTCTTTAGGACAGGTTGAGCCAACTAAACTTCAAGAGGGTACTTACCTATGAACCCCATGCAAGCCTTAAACCTAAGGCTCTTGTGTGCTTTGTTTGTGTTTATTATCTGTTTAAACATGACATCATAACATCATAACATCATATCATGACTAACCATTTCAAGGATCTAGGAGATTCATCTTTGTTATGTGTTGCAGGATCATAGCTTCTAGTCGCAGGAATACTATATGAATCAACTTTGTAAAGGTAACTTCCAAGCTTAAGGAGTTAGTCTCAAAAATTCATGACAATTCTTAATTAACCAAGAGACATGGTCATCTACTCAATTTGGTTACTATCGGTTTCAAAGAAGACATGATGATTGTTCTGTTTCAGTTTTTTGATCCTAAGCATCATTGTTTTACCTTCCCAGATTATCGATTAGTGCCCATAATGGAAGAGTTCTCTAAATTAATCAGAGTGCCTATTCTTGATCAAATACCTTTCACTGGTCTAGAGCAAGTTCCAAAATCTGAAGACATCGCAACAACCTTACATCTGAAACAATCAGACATTGTATCTAATTGGGAGACAAGAAATAGAGTCAAGGGTTTTTCTCCTAAATTTTTGATAGAGAAGGCTCAGTGGTTTCTGGATGCCATGAGTTTTCGTGCTTTTGAGGATATTTTGGCTTTGCTGATCTATGGTTTGGTACTATTCCCTAATCCGGACCAATTCATATATGTGAATGCCATTAAAATATTTCTCACTCATAATCTGGTACCTACTTTTCTTGGAGATGTCCTGCATTCCCTTCACACTCGTACTATGAAGAAGCGAGGAACTCTTATGTGTTACATACCTCTACTGTCCAGGTAGTTTATTTCCTGCCCCGATCAGTGATGAAGAATGAACATGGTTTGAGGTGGTCTCAAAGGTTGATGTCACTTGCTCATTCGGCTATCCATTGGTGTTCTCGATCTCAGGAAGATATCACTATTATTGACCATCATGGGGAATTCCCTAATGTACCACTCCTTAGTATAAGAGAGGGAATCACTTACAACCCTTATCTAGCTTTACGCCAGTTTGGTTATGCTCGAAGAGACGGTCCTCACGATATGCTCATCAAGGGGATTATGTTCAACTATGAGAACGATCCTCAAAATTACCATCAAAGGTTTACACGTGCTTGGGGTATGGTCAACAAGATTGATAGTGAGACTTTGGGACAAAAGCATTCCATTCCTATAGAGCCTTACCTCAAGTGGGTGCGGACTTGTGCTCAAAATCTTAAAATGCCATATCCTGCTATCCTACTAGTGATTGTAGAACCTATTATTGAAGGAGAGGATCCTCATACCGTTCTTTATCCCGATATGCCTACTGACTTTAAAGAACTACATAAGTCTTGGATTCAACTTAAGGAAGAAAGGGTTACCTTTGAAAATCAGCTCTATGCTAATGAGAAGAAAGTACTGGAGTTGAAGAAACAACTCCACGAAGAAAAAAGTGTTAATGCATATGTCAACACAAAGAGGAAGCTTCCATGAGAGACTTGAATTCATATTTTTTTCTTTGTAACTCTTCTTGTTATCATTATAAGACTGGAAGGCAATTATAATTTAAGCTTGTTACTAAAATTTCTTTCATTTCCTTTTGTTTAAACAAATTTAAATCCCACGGAGGTCCTTGAAAACATTTCACTTGCATTTACATATCATGCATATCATCACATAACAGGTACTTTTAGACAGATTTTCTCATCTTTTTGTTGTTTATTTCAGTAAAAGATGGCACTCGAACAAACAGTGAAAGAACTTCAAGCTCAGAATGCTCTGTTTCAGCAAATGTTCTTGGACTTAGCTAAGGGACAAGACGAGTTGAAAACCCTCATCACAAAAGGGAATAATAAGAAGACTAAAAAGCCAACAGTCTTTCTTAATATGGGAAGAAGATTCAAGGGTCGGGTCAAAAGGGCTCTAAATTTTGAGGTCCCCCTGAATGAAGATGATAACCAAGAAAAGGATGACAAGAGTGTGAAAGCTGAAGAGAATAACAACCTTGGTTTTGGACAAGATTCTGATGAAGACTATTCTCCTGAACAATATCCTCTCGTTGATGACAAATACAAGCAACTAGAAGATCGACTTATTGCTATGGAAATCCAGAAAGTGCCTAGGATGAATTTTGAGGAACTGGGTCTTATTTCTAGGGTTTTTATCCCTCACAAGTTCAAGGTTCCTACTTTTTCCAAATATGGTGGTGTGTCCTATCTAAAGCTTAATCTACGGTCTTATGTTTGGAAGATCCAACCCCATACTGCTGACAGAAAGTTACGGGTTCAATTATTCCATGAGAACTTATCTAGGACACAACTTGAATGGTTCTATCAGCTAGAGGGTACCAATATCCACACTTGGGAAGACCTGGTTGCTGCTTTTTACAAGCAGTATCAATACAATGCTAACCTTGCACTGACTCATGTGCAATTACAAAGTATGTCTATGGGCTTGAATGAAGTATTTAAAGAGTATGCCCAAAAGTGGAGAGATCTGGATGGAAGGGTGCAACCTCCTCTATCTGATAGGGATATGGTTGATATGTTCATGGGAACTTTGACAGGTCCTTTCTTTAACCCTCTAATTGGAATCTCCTCATCTAGTTTTACCGAGATGATTCTAACTAGGGAACATGTCAATAGTGGTATCAAGATTGGGAAGATTCAGGTGGTTGTGTCTTCGAGTGTTGTAAAGAATAAATTTAGCAGAAAGAAAGAAGTTAATGTTGTCTGTGGCCAGAAGGGTCGTACTAGAAATGAGCGCCATCAATCTGTTGGAGCGGTGTTGATTTCTAATCATGCGCCTGTGGAACAACAACAACAACAGGGAAATCAGCGTAAGACATACACACCTAGAAGACAGTTTACTAAGATCAGTATGACCTTGTCTTAGGCATTACAATATTTACTAAAAGCGGAACTGATTACGTTAAGGGATCCTCCTCAGAGTCCAAACACCTCCTCTTCTCGCAACAATCCAAATATGAAGTGTGCTTACCATTCCAATAGCCCCGGGCACGACACCAATAACTAATGGGCCTTGAAAAACAAAATTCAAGACATGATTGACAATAAATAGATTGTGTTTGATCCACCTAAGACTCCCAATGTAATTACCGCACCAATGCCGAAGCATCACAAAGGCATAAGTTCTATTGATGATATTCTTTATGTTTCTATTGTAAGTGATTTGGTTACTCGTCTCCCAATTATCCAGAAGAATCTATTGCAGGCCGGTTTATTTTTAATCGGTATGGAAAGATGTTAGTGCTGCATAGCCCAACCCAATGGCCGCAAGTTGCAGGAAGAAGATATTCGACGCCTAATGGAAAATTATATAATTGTGGTTGAGAAGATTCCACCTATTGAGAATTTGTTACAAGACTCAGAGTTAGAAGAGGTATTTTTAATTTACAGCACTCCTATCAGGATCACTTCAAAGGGTCTTATAAGGATTACTGCCCAACCCAAAGCTACTCCTCTAATAATCACTACACCTATACCTATTCCATATTCTTCGGATAAAGCTATCTCGTGGAACTATGGATCTGACGTCTACTACCATCGCGTCAAGCAAGAAATATCGACCATTGAATATGAAAGTATTGTTGGAACCAGTAAGGTTACTAGAAGAGGAAGAGTTTTCTCCTTGGAAATCTCTCTGAAGGCTGTTGCTACACCAGTTAGAGTTACCTCTATCTAGTCAAATATTGAGGCTCAAGGACAAGAGCAAATGACAGAGCCTGCCCAGAAGGAGGCACCTAAGGAAGTCACGACTGGTGATACTTCCAACCAAGAGTTGGAGGAGGTATTGAAGGTTATCTATAAAAGCGATTATAAGATTGTGGAACAGCTGGGGCAAACCCCATCTAAGATCTCCACTTTATCCCTGTTACTGTGCTCTGAATCCCATGCACGGGCTTTAGGGAAATTCCAGAAGGTTGCTCACGTGCCACAAGAGATTTCTGCCGATCCATTTGGAAGTTATGTTGCTAGCTTAACCATTAACAATGGGCTAGGTTTTTCTGATGTCGACCTAACCCCTGAAGGAAGGAACCACAACAAGGCCCTGTACATCTCTATTGAATGCATGGGCACTACTTTAGCTCATGTTTTGGTTGATACGGGTTCCTTTTTGAATGTCTTACCAAAGGGTGCTCTCGACATGCTTTATTGTGAAGGGGTTGTGGTGAAACCCAGTGATATTATAGTCTGAGCCTTTGACGATTCAAAGAGGATGGTACATAGAGAAGTGGATCTTTCGATCACGCTAGGTTCGCAGGTCTTCAAATCCACCTTCTACGTAATGGATATTCAACCAGCTTATTCTTGCTTACTAGGACGCCCCTGGATCCATGGGACATGAGTTGTTACTTCAATCCTACACCAGAAGCTGAAGTATCCCGTGAAGGGAAAAGTTGTTACAGTCTGGCGAAGAAGGGTATATGGTTAGCCACTTGAACTCATTCTGGTATGTACAGATGGACAGCGAATACATCGAGACTCCCTGTCAGACATTTGAATTTATCCCTCCTAACGATAATGAAGATGTTTCTGCTATTCCCAAGATTACCAAGGTTCCTCCCATAATGGCTTCTTTGAAGGATGCTAGATCTCTCGTAGAAGAAGATGGTTGTACTACTTAGGGTCAACTTCTTGACATTCCGTATAAATCTGACAAATTCTGTTTGGGTTTCAATGTAGAGGCTCAGAAGGCTGTTCGTCGTGCTCGCGCTGGAAGATCACCATTCTGCATCAGCAACAATGGAGTCAATGCCATACAAGATGCTGACAGTGACTATGACCTTGACAACTAGATCTTTCTGACCATTGGCAATGGACTCAGGAATTGGAAGGCTCAAGACATTATCTCATTCTCCTTTAGTCATGAGTAATAGCTAATTTATGTTTTATTGCTTATAAATGTTTGGTTATGTAATTTGTTTTAAAGAATGACTTTAAGCCTTTTGCCTTACCTGGGGCACAATGGTCCACTTATTAAGGATTGTCATTTCATAAACATATATTCATTTAATAAAGCATTTTATGTTTTTCATTCAAATTTTGCGCTCTTTTTCATTTATGTTATTTATATTACTTTCAAATAGCTACGCGTTTTTACACACACCAACAAAATAAATTTCCATATCCACTCTGGATCTCGTTGACAACTATTCTGCTATTGCCACTTATGACATTGAAAATATTATCTACCAAGCCGAGGACGAAGGTGAGGAAGATTGTGAAATACCTGGAGAGCTTTCCAGACTGTTAGTACAAGAGGAAAAGGCTATACAACCGCATGAAGACTCGGTCAAGGTTGTAAACTTGGATACTAAAGCAGACAAGAAAGAAGTCAAGATAGGTGCCAACCTAGAAGACGGTGTCAAGAACAAGTTAATACAGATGTTGCATGAATATGTTGAGATCGATGCTTGGTCCTACGAAGACATGCATGGCTCGATACTGATATTATGGTTCACCGTGTGCCGGTTAAAGAGGGTAGCTCTTCAATAAAGAAGAAGGTTCTTCTCTTGCGTCCCGAAATGTTAGAGAAGATCAATGCTGAGGTTATGAAGCAAATCAACACATGTTTCTTGGTTGTTACATCATATCCTCAACGGGTTGCAAATCTGGTTATGGTACCAAAGAAATACGACAAGGTGTTAGACGATGTGATCGATCTAGAAGGGGAGTTGAATAGATCGTTTAAAATAATTTGGGCATTTTAAAATTGTTTTTCAGAAAAATATGCGAAAGCTTCTTGGAATCTCCAATCGTCTTAACAACCCTCTATTGAAAAGATCGAATATGCATAATCGTATGGGATATAATTACAAAGTAAGAATCAATGTGTTTTACTCAATTGATCAATCACTTATACACCCTCATTGAATATTAATTACTTCTAATGAGTCGAATGAGATAAGGCTAAGTACAATGAATAATTTATGGATTAGTAAATTTGTCAAACACCTTGTGAGCAAAGCACCTTAGGTTTGATTTTACTAAATTGTAGTGGTGAGTTTTCTTAGTTATCAATCAAAAGAATTGTTACCAATGTTTTGAAATGAACTCAACACACTACAATTTCAATATATGCAGATTTGACAAATTAATTTTCACACGGTATAGTAATCAAGTATAGATATAAAGAAAAAGCAGAAGAACACACGATTTTTAAGGAAGTTCCCCTTGTCGTCCTCACGTAGGGTACGTCTGCCCCAAATTCTAGAATCTAGAATTGAGATATTTGATATTAAGTTGCAAATGATACAAGAGAAGAGATAGTTCACAATACAAATAAACCAATGTTGCTGATGTAACAATCTTCTTACCTTTCCTTTATTTGAGCAAAACCAAGTGCCAAATTCTTCTAACAAACCTCCGGTTACCGCTACTTGATTAAGAAAACCCACCGTTTCTTAATCCTTTCACTCGGCTGATTTCGATCGCAAGCAATTTGACCCCAAATCAATCTTCACAATACCCCGGTTACCACTACATGATTAAGCAAACCCACCATTTCTTAATCCTTTCATTCGACTGAATTCAATGAAGAAAAGACTTGTGCAAAAACCCCCGCACCAATAGGAATCTTGGAGGAGAAAATCCAAAAGATTTTATTCAATAACAACCCACAATTGCTCAACCCAAATCTGAATTGAATCATTGATTTGAACTTTATCACCACAACAATTTTCTTAAATCAACAGCCATGATTATGTGTAGATGTTGATTTTTGAGAAGAGAAGATGAAGATGATGAGCATTATGTGTATCTTTCACTAGTTCTTGTTGATTTCAAATAATGATGCATAATGAACATATATATATATATATATATATATATATATATATATATATATATATATATATATATATATATATATATATATATATATATATATATATATATATATATATATATATATATATATATATATATATTACCTAATACCCAAGACCCACAATCATAGCAAAAAATCAGATGAGGCCAGCGAGCGGTCGACTCAACCAGAAATAGGGGTCAGCGCGACACAACCTGCAGACAGAGAAAAATTGTTTTGAAGTGCAATGCGTCGACCGCTTCAGGACTTGCATAGATGCAAACTTTGAATAATTTGATTCCTAGGTTGGGTCGACCGGAAGGGTCGACGTGATACATCCAGCAGTCAGAGAGAAATCCCTTATGAAGTGCAGTGCATCGACCGCTACAGGGCCTGCATCGACACAATAGTTTAATATTTTGATTTCCAGTTTGAGTCGACCGAAAGGGTCGACCTGACACATCTAGGGCTTGATTGAAGATGATGAGTCGACCACACATATCTTTAAGTCAATGCACAGATTGAATTTTCTCAAAAATAAGTGTTTCTAGAGATCTTCATTCCAATCATTCCATTGCAAGATTGTTCATAGGACCAACCCAAATAGAGAGAGATTAATAATTGTTTTAACATCATTAAAATACTTATAGAGGGACTTTTCCCTCACATACTCCCCCTTTTTTATGATGAAAAAACAATGCTCAAATATGCTCCCCTTGATTTTATGCGTTCCACTTGCAAGCTATATATAATCTTCTATGCTCACTTCTCCCCCTTTGACAACATCAAAAAGAGAAAAATCAAATGGTCAAGAGTAAAAAAATATATCAAATGCAAAATCATTTTTCGTTCGTAACTAAAGACACCAACAATCATTCACATAAAATGAAATTAGTGCAGATCATAAAATGCAATAATTAGACAAATGTATGTAGAATATTACAAACCAGTTAATAAGGATAAGTGCATGAGGTTAACAAAAGAAGGGTAACATAAGAACTTAAACAGAATTACATATATAAACATGAATCAATTTTCTAGATTGTCGGTATCATTATTTTCTGGAGCATCATGTGGAAGGTTTGGAAAATGCTGAAGGAAGGTGGAATGAAGGGAGGCAAGGTTCTCAACTTGTGATTGAAGCATGCCTTCCAACATGGAGTACCGCAGATCTTGAATATTTGAATAGGTTGAGAACATTTCGTTTTGGACTTTAACAAGGTTGTAGAGGTTTGAAATCCTCTCATTTTGAAGGAATGAGTCTTCCTTTTGTTGGATATGCATTTTCTCCAAAAGAGCTATCACATTTGCACTGTTTTCTTGAGGATTCGGGGCATCCTCGTCCATATTTGCTTCATTTTCTTCTTCCTTTGACTCTTCTTCTTCTTCTTCTTCATTATCATCCTCTTCACCATCGATATTTTGGAACGAAACAGACGTACTTCTCACAATATAACAGTATTTTTTGTTCCTTATGATCCCATTGGAAGCCCATTAAAGTAAGTGATTTCTTTGTGAATACAAGATCAGAAGTCATACCAACATAAGGAATTCCTAGAAATTTAATCTTTTCTCGATTAAGAACTCTTTGAATGAAATAGGGATAGCATAGTGCGGTGCCACTTCCAGAGTTGTGCAGATCAAACATTCGGGTAGCAAAATAACGTGGCCAATGAAGCTTTATTTTATGTTTCAAAACATAAAGCAGTTGAACCTCAACTTTATCCACACGTGAAAGACCTCCCTTATTGGGTTGAATAATGTGGCAAACGATCCAAAAGAGAATTTTGTCAAATGGGGCTAGGGAACCAGTCATTAGATATCTTGGAAATAAATCACTGTTTATAATTTTGTCACTGTAAGGTTTCTTGAGCATATAGTTTAAAGCCGACTTGAATTCATAGTTAGGAGCAAGAACAATATCAAAGATTTTAATAGCATCAGAGTCAACTGGCCACATACCAAATAGATCTTTCCATACATGCGAGCTAACCATATAATATTTGTTATTGATTCTATATTTAAATTCAAATCCTTCAAACTTTCCTTGCATGCCAGCATAAAACATTTTGACTAAATCTTCATTATAAGGTATATCACATTCAATAAATAAGTGGAAGTTCTGAAATCTTAACAATTCAATAATTTCAGGAAGATGCATGTGACCCAAGGTTTTCAGATATAAAGTCGATTGTCTAACTATGTTTCTCTTACCAAAAGTGTCTGCAAAAGTACCAGCAATGTCATCAGAGATAAGTGAAAGAGAAGTTACCAGAATATCCAAAGGAACAGTGGAGGTGTTGTACCCCAAAATTTTCCCTCTCACTTATCAAGGATTTCCTCACAAGATCTCTTGAACTCAAGACTGCATTAGGGTTTGACCAACTTAAGACACCTCCTCATGCACTGATGACCAAAATTAGGATTTGAGTTTACACAAGGATTTTTGGACTATCAATGCTTCATATGACTTTCAAGGATCATTATGGACCCCCAAGAATACTCATGTCAAGTTTCAAGCTTTGAATCACACTTTTGATCAGTCAATTGGACAATTGACCTAGAAATCAACTATATTGGGAAAAAAGTCAACCATGGCCAATTTACAGTCCAACTTCATAATTTTTTTATCCACATCAACATCTTAGACTCATATGTATCATTTGATCAATTTTGGACCATAATTCCTCAAGAAATTTGATCAAATCATCAAAAGGGTAAAATGGTCAAAATTAGGGTTTTGATTGAGAAAGGGCAATTTCTGATTTTTGATCTAGAAAATGGTCAATTGGTTTAAATCATGATCTCAAGAGTTCAATTGCATCATCTTGAACTAATGACATGGTTCAAAACATTACAAATCCATTGGATTGACAGATGAATTTTGCAGTCAACTGATCAAAAGTCAACTGTATACTGAAAAGTCAAACTTTGACTTTTTGGTCAAAATCAAGTGCCAAAGATCATAATTCACCAAAACATTTCAAAATGTGAAACTTGTTCATCAAGATATCAAGGACTTAAGATTTGGTTTTGAAAAGTTGAAAAATCTTAACTTAGAAAATTTTCTAAGTATAGAAAATTTCTTATTTTTTCTCAACTTTGAGCCAAATTATCACCACGATGCAGATGATTCAAAGGAAACTTCCAACATGAAAGTTGTAGATATCCATGAAATATACAAATTTGCTTCACACAATTTCTACTAAAGATGCTTGTATCTCAAGATATAATTTTTTGAATACATGCTCATGAACTAAAATAACTTAGTGAAATTTTGCCCTAATTAGGCAGGTTTTTGACCTAACTTCATGCCAATTATTCACATAGTTCCAAGGGGAATCATTGAAAGCAATTCAAAGATGAGTTGTATATCACATTGCAAGCTTTCCAAAATGTCCAAGAAGTCCTTTAGATCATTCTTGAGTAGGGAGAATCGAAGAGATGAAGTTGGCAATTTCTCACTTTGATTTCAAGCCATTTCATGATGAGCCAAAATTCAAATTCAAGCCTAGGCTATATAATCTTTGCTTTGCAGGCCTAAAACTTGTTTCTCACTCCATAATTAAATGTTTACACAGCTGATAGAGCTTTAATCCTAGCATTAGAGCCTTTGTCCAAGCTACAATTCCATTTATGGCACAAAGTTGCCATTTCCATTTTGATAAAGCACGACTTTTGCAATTGTCAACTCCTTGAGCTTTGCACTTGTTCTTTATGCACACACAAACCCTATAAACCAAAATTAATATGTATAGAACCTCTACCAACTTTGATCAGGCTTGTACAAACACATAGAGACTTGTCTCCTCACTTTTCTTCAAAAGCAAGCAATAGAGCCAAAAGGCTAGAACTCAGAAATATTAAGGAAGCTTGATGTCAAACCTTTTCTATACTTATACACAAATAAATTACAACCTAGAACACGGTTTATAAGACTCATAAACTCTCCCAAACACCCTATCACTAAAAATCTTCCATAACTTGTAGTTTTTCACCTTACATAGCAATCTCAAAAACCACTCGTGCGTTTTGAGTTTTAACCACCTAAACACTTAACATACATCATATCTAAGTATTCCATACCCTTGTTCCATCACTGTAACTCCTCCTTATCCATCTTCCATTTTTACATTTCAAGCTTGCAGGTTGACTTGAGTAGGAAGATTCAGGGACTTTCAAGACAAGGTAAGGATTGGAACAGACTCAGGGAGGTCCAGGAAAGCTAAACAGATCCTCAAGACTTCTCAAAACTTTCTCAAACTACATTCATGATCTCAACTGAAAGAGGTAAAAACTCAAACTTCTATCTCTTCATACAAGCATCCTTTGGTCTTGATTTGTGAAAACAAAATGTAGATATCTTTGCACTAAAGCCAACCATGTTCATAGATTTCATTTATGTTCATTGTGTATAGAGAATTTTGGATTTGAATTTTCTATAAAAATTAGGTTTTAAATTAGGGCAAGCAAAATTAACTTTGATCTTTAACTTTTGGTTTACATAAGATATATGGTTGAACTCATGAGAAGAAACACTGTAATTTTCATGTTGGAACTTTCAATTTTCATGGAGAAATGAGAGAGGTACATGTGGTCCGGCCATGGCTCAAGGTTGAAGATGAAGTTGCCTTCAGGGGGCGTTTAATAATATGTATTTATGCCTTTGTTTATATGAACGGATGTACAGCCACCCCAGTGGTAAGGCAGCGCACAAAAATGCCATAAGTCATGGGTTCAAGCCTTGGCGCCTGCCTTTTGCAATTTTCCATATTTTTTCCACCTTTTTTATTGTTTTGCAGTGTGGGCTTCAGACTTTGGGCCTTATGTCTTTTTGCTAACCTCCTGACTCCCATTTTCTTGCAGCACCCATGGCCTATTATCATTTACTTATTTATTTTGTTTTCATTTTATTTTCCTAATAATATTTTCTTAATAATAAAAAAATCATAAAATATATAAAATTGATAAAAATTATATTTTGTTTTATTTTATTTTATTTTATTTTCTCATAAAATTTATTTATTTTTATTTAAGTTATATACTATCTTTTTTTAATAAATTTATAAATTAAATTATAATTAGTTTGATATACATTTTTTTATATATATTTATTAATCATATTATTTTAATGCAAAAGGACCAAAATACCTCATAAATACCATATATTATTTTAAAGACAAAAAATGCAAAAATACTTACTTTTTCTTAAAGAAATTTATCTTCTTTTAATCAAATGGAATTAGGGTTTATAAGAAATATTTTTTCTAAAAAATAATTTATTTTCCTAATTAATTTGAGATAATCTTGATTTATTTATTAGTTTTAGTTTAAAACTTTTTTCACATAAAAAAACAAATAAAATCTTCTTTGCATTCATACATCTTTGCATATTTAATTTATCTTGTATATTATTTATCCCAATATTTTTACATATTCAATTTGGTTGTAATAGCTTAATTAGGTTTATATTATTGCAAATCCTCATTCATCAATTGTATTCCCCCCTCCCACAAATTTTGTAATAGCGTAGGACATTTAAATTTCACAATTTATCACCTTTTATATAACATGCTAGTAATTAGGGTTTGTATGGAAAGATAAAACTAATCAAATAGAAAACCCAAATCCAAGATAAAATCAAGCATGAAAATGACACACTTGCACACAAAACACCCTTACGGTTACCCCACTTGGTTGCCTTACAAAAAATGGTCATATTACGCATGTAAAGTGTCTTAGCAAAAACAAACAAATACAAGATCATAGTCCCTCGATGACGCTATTCAAAGTTGCTTTATAAAAATGGTCTTAGTCCCTCAAAAATGCTAAGGTGCCTTGCAATATTGCTAATCATGGCTATACGATGACCCACACCCGTCCTGTTTACATCCAAACATAGGGTTGCTTACCAAATCAATGGTAAGGCAACAATATCAATGGAAAAGAAAATGAACAAGAAAGACATTTGAGTAGGTAGATTACTTTTAGTTACTTTCTCCATTTCAAAACAAGTATCCTTGCTATTTTTAAAACAAACACACACATTTCCCAAACATCTTACAAACATTGAAAACATTTTCAAAAAAGACAAACATCTTTGTGTACATTCTTACGAACGAGAATCATTAAAAAGATTGCCTAAACAATGGCCTCGTTTACAAAATACTTTCAAAAACCACACCAAGCACAAATTTAAACAAAAGCAAGTGATCTAGAAAGTAACTAAGAGCCCGTGGGAAACCATGGATGAAAAGGGTGCTAATACCTTCCCTTTTCTTAATCTATCCCCCGAACTCAAGAAAACATCTCAAAGGTCTTTCCTGTGCTTTTTCACCTTTCCTTTTGGATAAAATAAAAGTCGGTGGCGACTCTTGCTAACCGCATAATTTGCGATAAAACGCGAAACAATCAAGTCAGTTCTCCTACCGCATCACAGAACTGGTGACTCTACTGGGGATAATTCTAAAAGTGGGGTTACATTAGGGATATATCACATTTACTTGCTTACATTGTTTGATTTGTATACTTTACATTATAGTTCTTTGTTTGGGTTTTAATCCTCTACTCGGATTTAGGATACATTATAGGTAAGTAGCAATACATTGTGGAAACTGTGTGGGGTATACCGACATGGTCTAAGCAATATTAATGTTAGTGCGACATATTTGTGGATACCGATAGCCTTTGAGTTAATCAAAGAGAATACAAGTCCGCTGAGTGATGTCATGAAACACTAATGAACTTTTAGAACCTTTACTTGACCAACTTGGCCTTTAGGATGTAGTGAGATGACCGGCTTTGGTGCAGTCTGAAGTTGGTATACACTCGATACTACACTCATTGAGGTTTAGTTTCTTGGGATATTTTGGTCGCCTTTAAAGAGGCTTGAGCTGAAACAATGACCAAGGAAACAATCCAGTGATATTGAGCTCCTTAGAACCCGGTTACTATTACTAGGACAGGTTTAAGCCAACTAAACTTCAAGAGGATACTTACCTATAAAACTCCATGCAAGCCTAAACTAAGGACTTGTTTTCTTTTCTTGTATATGCATACTTGTACATAACATCATGGACATCATGAACATCATATACATCCACTAACCATTTCAAGGATTTTTGGATTCATCTTTGTTCTTGTTTTGTAGGATATGGATTCACTTCGCAGGAAAACTATTCAAGTCAACCTTCTGAGAATTCCTCCACAACTAAAGGAGCTAGCTTCAAGAATTTCTGAAAACTCTCAATTCACCGAGAGACATGGTTGTCTACTCAACTTGGTACCTCCAACACAGATGAGGATATGATGAAGGTGCTCTTTCAATTCTTTGATCCTTTGCACCATTACTTCACATTCCCCGACTATCAACTTGTGCCAACTTTGGAAGAATTCTCCCAACTCTTGAGGATTCCCATTCTCAATCAAATACCTTTCAACGGTACGGAAAGAGACCCAAAGCCAGAAGAGATTGCTCAAGCTCTACACTTGCACTCATCTGATGTCACAACTCATTGGGAAACAAGGAGTGGTGTCAAAGGTTTTTTAGCAAGGTTCCTGTTTGAGAAAGCCCAAAGCTATTGGAATTCCTTAGACTTGCAAGCCTTTGAGGAAATTGTGGCTCTTCTCATCTATGGAATGGTTTTGTTTCCAAACCCTGACCAACTCATAGATGTGAACGCCGTCAAAATCTTCATATCACGCAACCCAGTGCCTACATTGCTAGGGGATATCCTACACTCTTTTCACACTCGCACAATGAGGAAAAGAGGTGTCCTTATGTGTTTCACTCCTCTCTTGGCAAGATGGTTTATTTCTCATCTTCCCAAATCATTCTTAAAGAATGAGCAAGGTTCAAGGTGGTCACAAAGGTTGATGATGCTCAAACATTCAGACATTCATTGGTGCTCTCATTCCAAAGAGAATGTTATCATTGTCGACCGTTATGGAGAATTCCCTAATGTCCCTTTACTTGGCATTAGGGGAGGAATCAACTATAACCCATTCTTAGCCTTAAGGCGGTTTGGTTATGCCCGAAGGGATGGCCCGCACGAGATGCTGATTCAAGGTTTGGTATTCGACTATGACAACGACAATCAAGGTCTTCGCTAGAGATTTATCCGAGCTTGGAGGATCATAAACAAGGTGGATAGCAAGAATTTGGGACACAAGAATTCCATCCCTCTTGAGCCTTACCTCAAATGGGTACGAACTCACGCTCAGAATCTTATGATGCGTTACCCCTCTATTCTCCCGGTACTCATTGAGCCTGTCATGGAGGGAAACGTTCCATACACTATCCTACATCCTGACATGCCCACGTCTCTTGAAGACTTCCAAATGGATTGGATACAACTCAAAGGAGAGAGAGATACTTTCGAAACCCAATTCTATGCAAGCGAGAAGAAGGTTTTGGAGCTCACTAGGCTACTTCATGAGGAGTAGAATCTAAATGCCTACATTGCACCAAAGAGGATGCGCACTACTTTTCTATCTTAGAGTTTTTGTATTATTTTGCCCAAGGGGGACTGATGTATTCAAACTTTATCTTATTAATATAACATGTGTTTCTTTTTTGTCTAAAACAAATTTGAATGTTTGAAATCCTTGAAAACATTGCATATGCACATATCATTCATCATAACATAAACAGGTCTTTTGTTACAAGTCTCCTCATCTCTCTATTGTTTATTTCAGTAAGATGGATCTCGAGCAAACAGTGAAAGATCTCCAAGCTCAGAATACGCAATTTCAACAGTTGCTCATGACCCTAACCAAGAGGCAAGAAGAGTTGAAGACTTTGCTGGTTGAAGAGAGGAAGAAGAACACAAAGAAGGTAATCGGAGTCTTAAACATGGGAAGAAGATTTCATGGGCAGATAAGAAGGACTTTGTACTTTGCAACGACATCCGGTGAAGGATAAGGGAAAGGCAAGGAAACAGTTGTCCCGTCAGAATCAGAAGAGGAAGAAGAAGAAGAAGACTACTCTGAGGAACAATACCCTCCAGCTGATGATAAGTATAAACATCTGGAAGAGCGGTTGAGCACGATGGAAATCCAAAAGGTGCCAGGTTTGGACTTTGAGGAATTGGGACTAGTGTCAGGGATTGTAATTCCTCCGAAATTAAAAGTGCCTATATTTTCCAAATATAATGGAGTGTCATGCCCTAAAATGCATCTCTGATCATATGTGAGGAAAATTCAACCCCATACCGCTGATAAAGACTTATGGGTGCACTTTTTCCAAGACTGTCTGTCTGGAACACAACTCGTTGGTTTTACCAACTAGAAAGGGCCAATGTTCACAATTGGGAAGATCTTGCTGCAGCTTTCTACAAGCAATATCAATACAATGCCATTTTGGCGCCTACTCGTACTCAACTCCAGAGCATGGCCATGGCTTCCAATGAAGGTTTCAAGGATTACGTATAAAAATGGAGAGATTTGGATGGAAGAGTTCAACCCCCTCTGTCTGAGAGAGAATTGGTAGACATGTTATTAGGCACCTTATCTGGTCCTTTCTTTAATCATTTAATCAGAAGTTCATCTGCAGGGTTTACTGAACTAATATTAACCAGAGAGAGGATAGAAGCCGATATTAAGAATGGAAAATTCCAGAAAGACACGTCTTCTTCTACAGTTGTAAGGAAGCATTTCATCGGAAAGAAAGCGGTAGATGCTGTATATCCGCAAAGAAATCAAGAAAGGGCTGAACGCCGACCAACGGTGGGGGCTGTTATGATCCCAAAGCCTGCATCTGATCAACAAAGAAATAATCACCCAAGGGTAGAAATTCCAGTCAGGCAATTCACCAGAATCAACATGACTCTGTCTCAAGTATTACCTCATCTGCTAAGATCCAACTTGGTAACCTTGAAAGAAGCTCCGAAAAATCCCATACAACATCCCCTCGTTATCATCCCAATGCCCGTTGCGCATATAACTCTAAAAGTCCTGGTCACGATACTAATAACTGTTGTGCCTTGAAGAACAAAATACAAGACCTCATTGAAGCAAAAGAAATTGAGTTTGATGCGCCCGAGAAGCCAAATGTCATTTCTGCTCCTATACCCAGACATGGTCACAATACCAATGCCGTTGAAGAAGATTTGTTTGTTACCACAATTGATGAACTCATGACCCCACTTCCGACCATTAAGATAAACTTGTTGAAAGCCGATGTGTTCCCGGGTTGTAATAAAGTTTGCCATCTTTGCTTATCCTCACAATTTGGCTGTCCTTTGTTGAAGGAAGACATTCAGTGCCTGATAGATAACAAAGAGATTTTGTTTGAAAAGACTCATGTTTCACCTATTCCTGTTGAAGATGTTTCTATCATTACCATTTCCGCCAATTCTTCTAGGGTCTCCACCAAAAGACCCGTTATAATTACATCGATTCCGAATGCAGCTCCTTTAATAATCACAATTCCCGGGCCAGTCCCATATGAATCAGACAAGACTGTGCCGTGGAATTACGGAGGGGACATTTACTACCATGGTGTCAAGCAAGACTGACCGGCCACCGAAGAGATAAATTCCGAAGAAGAAGGTTCTGACATCAGCAATATTGCCGGAACTAGAAAAATTACCCGAAGTGGTAGGATCTTTTCTCCAGAAATTGCTCAACCAAAAGCGGTTTCTGGACCTGTGATCATCCCTGTGGTTGTTCCAAAGGTTACTTCCGTACCCATAATCATCTCTGCATGTACTCCCATTGACAAAGTTTTTACAACCCCTGATATCATTCCTACCAACACTCCTGCTGCTGAAACTCGAGGAAAAAGTATTTTGGTCGAGCCTGTCCAGATGAAGGCCCAGTCATTAATTATCCTCGAGACTTCCAAGAAAGAAATGGAGGAGATCCTAGGGTAAACTCCCTCTAAGATCTCCATGATGGCATTACTACTGTGTTCCGAGGCACACAAGAAAGCCTTGGCGAAGTTCTTAAAAACAACCCATGTACCTCAAGAGACGTCTACTGATCAATTCCAAGACTGCGTGGCCAGCTTGACAGCGGATAACGGCCTAGGCTTCTTGGATGTTGATCTGACACTGAGGGGAAGAAATCATAATGAGGCATTGCATGTCTCAGTGGACTCTAGGGGCACAACTCTGGCCCATGTCTTGGTGGATACTGGCTCATCTTTGAACGTATTACCCAAAAATGCTCTTGACAGACTTGACTATGAGGGGTTGACTCTGAAGCCAAGCAACATAGTGGTAAGGGCTTTTGACGGATCGAAGAGGATTGTACATGGGGAGGTAGACATTCCCATAAAGGTTGGAACCCAAACTTTCAATTCAACTTTTTATGTGATGGACATCCGCCCTTCATATTCCTGCTTGCTAGGCCAGCCATGGATCCATAATGCTGGTGCTATTACCTCTACATTGCACCAGATGCTGAAGTACCCAGTTCAAGGGAAGATTATCACCGTCCATGGAGAGGAAGAATACATGATCAGCCATCTCAATTCCTTCAGATATGTGGAATTGGACGGCAAATTTATTGAAACTCCATTTCAACACTTCGAAGAGGTGGCAGTGACCAAGACTGTGTCCCATATTTCCAAGATTACAAGACCTCCACTCCGGATGTCATCACTAAAGGACGCCAAAGGAGTGGTAGAAGAAAGAGGGTGCACTATCTGAGAACAACTCCCAGATATCCCATATAAGTCTGACAAGTTTGTCCTAGGTTTCACTTCAAGTGCTCAAAAGGCTGTACGATGTGCTCGTGCTGGAGGGCCACCCTTGAAGATAAGCAATTGTGAGGTCAACATGGTAGAAGATGGTGAAGATGGCTGTAACCTGGAGGATTGGATCTTTCTGACTGTCAATGGAGGGCTCAGCAATTGGGAGGCTAGAGACTTCATCCCAATCACTTTCACCCCTCAATAATTTATCTTTACATTTTGTTGGATCTGTAATATTCAAAATAATTCGCACTCTTAAAACCTTGTGTCTTACTCGAGGCACAATGTTCCATTTGTAAGGGTTATTATCTCATTTTTCATATGACATCAATGAATCATGGACGTTTTTGCATTCAAACTTTTGTGCTCATTGTTTTTCTTTTACATTTTACTTTCTTTCAAAGATAGTTATACCCTTACACACACCCACACTCACCATGCAGGTATACATCCATTCTGGATTCCATGGGTAACGATATTGCTATGGCCTTTTATGACTATGAGAATCTGATCTACCAAGGCGAAGACGAAGGTGAGGAAGATTGTGAAGTACTAGGGGAACTTGCCAGACTGCTACAACAAGAAGCCAGGACCATTAAGCCCCACGAGGGACCCGTGGATACGATCAACCTGGGTACCGAAGAAGATAAAAAAGAGGTCAAGGTAGGTGCCAATCTGGAACATAGTATCAAGAAGCATCTGATTCAATTGTTACATGATTATGTCGAAGTATTTTCCTGGTCATATGAAGACATGCCAGTACTTGATGAAGATATTGTGGTACATCGTCTGCCTACAAGAGAGGATTGTCCGCCAGTAAAACAATAGGTTTGCCGCATGAGGCCTGATATGTCAGAAAAGATTAAAGCAGAGGTCATGAAGCAATTCAACGCTGGATTCTTGGCTGTCACCTCTTACCCCCAATGGGTTGCCAATGTTGTTCCTGTTCCCAAAAAAGACGGCAAAGTGTGAATGTGTGTGGACTACCGAGATTTGAATAGGGCAAGCCCTAAGGTTGACTTTCCACTCCCCCACATTGATATCCTAGTTGACAATACGGCACAACACAAAGTGTTTTCCTTCATGAACGGATTCTCAGGTTATAACCAAATCAAAATGGCACCTGAGGACATGGAGAAAACAACATTTGTCACACTGTGGGGCACATTCTGTTACAAGGTGATGCCATTCGGACTGAAGAATGCTGGGGAAACCTATCAGCGCACCTTGGTAGCTTTATTTCATGACATGATACATCATGAAATAGAGGCCTACGTAGATGATATGATAGCCAGATCACAAACAAAAGAAGAGCATCTTGATCACTTATAAAAGCTGTTTGAGAGACTGAAGAAGTACAAGCTGAGGTTGAATTCAAACAAGTGCACATTTGGGGTACGGTCTGGTAAGCTCCTAGGCTTTGTCGTCAGTAACAAAGGTATTAAGGTCAATCCTGCCAAAGTTAAAACAATACAAGAGATGCCTGCTCCTCGTACTGAGAAGGAAGTCAGAGGATTCTTGGGGCGTTTGAACTATATTGCCAGATTCATCTCTCACCTGACAGCTACTTGTGAACCAATCTTCAAACTATTGAAGAAAGATCAAGTAGTCAAATGGAATGATGAATGCCAAGTTGATTTTGACAAAATCAAAGAATACTTACAAGAGCATCTTGTGTTGATGCCACCAGTCGAGGGAAGACCATTGATCATGTATCTGACTATTTTAGAAAATTCAATGGGTGTGTATTGGGGCAGCATGACGAGTCCGGCCGAAAAGAGCACGCTATTTACTACCTGAGCAAAAAGTTTACCGACTGTGATACTAGATATTCACTGCTCGATAAAACTTGCTGCACTCTGGCATAGGCTGCTCGCCGGCTAAGACAGTATATGTTGACTCATACTACTTTGTTGATATCTAAAATGGATCCAATAAAATACATCTTTGAGAAGCCTGCTCTTTCTGGGAGAATAGCGAGATGGCAGATGATCCTGACAAAATATGACATACAATATACTACCCAGAAAGCTATAAAGGGCAGTGTACTAGCCGATCACCTTGCTCACCAAGCTGTGGAAGACTACCAGTCCATGAAGTTTGATTTTTCGGATGAAGACATCATGATATTAGACAACTGTGAAGAATTCAGGCCATATGACGGACCTGAACAAGGATCCCGATGGACCCTGTTCTTTGATGGAGCCTCCAATGCACTCGGCAATGGTATTGGTGTTGTACTCATATCTCTAGAAGGGTGTCATATTCCCTTTACTGCCAGAATTTGCTTCAATTGTATAAACAACATGGCGGAATACGAAGCGTGCATCTTCGGTCTCAGAGCTGCCATAGACCTGGGAATCAAATCCTTAGATGTGTTTGGAGATTCAGCTTTGGTCATCAGTCAGATCAAAGGGGAATGGGACAACAAACACCAAAACCCTATCCCTTACAAAGAAGATGTTTTGACATTGCTACCACATTTTGAGAAGATTACCTTCGAGCATTTCCCGCGAGAAGAAAATCAGCTAGCAGACGCTCTAGCCACAATGTCGTCTATGTTTAAACTTATTTAGAATAACGAGGCTCCCCAGATCACCATTGAACTAATGGATGAACCAGCACACTTTCACGAGATTAATACTGAAGAAGTAGTGGACCAGCCTTGGTTTCACGAAGTCAAGAGGTATCTCGAGGCTCAAGAATATCCAGAAGGAGCTTCAATCAATGATAAGAAGTTTTTAATGAGAATCTCTGCTAAATTCCTCCTCAATAATGGCATCTTGTACAAACGCAATCATGACTTTGTGTTACTTCGGTGCGTAGATAAGGTTGAAGCTGAAAGGATCATGGCTGAATTACACGAAGGCACTTTTGGCACCCATTCCAGTGGGCATACTGAAACGACCTAGAGGAACCGTCATCTCGTAATGAGACATCAATGAAGTCACCATCGAACGTCTTTTATCCCGCAGAAAGGGAAAGGTAAACATCGAGAAAACCTAGAAAGGGAGAAATCACGGTCTTTCGACCGAGAGATCAGGTAAGGGAGTCTGTTACGCGAGGGGAAGGTATTAGCACCCCACACGCCCGTAGTACTCTACGATATCCATTCTTGTTGTCTAATCTAATGGGTGTGGTCAAAACCTATGTCTATGGCTTAAAGCTAAAAAGGGAATGCATGCGAGAAAAAAAAAAGAAAACAATGTAGGGAAAATAAAAGATATGCTCGGTTGGGCCTTACCCCTTTGCCTATGTATCCCTTTTAAGGAATCAGAGCAGCCGTAGTTCGGCTCATATATTCTGGTTGGTTTATGTTTTTTAGTTAAGATAAACAAAGACAGACAAGATGGCAAAACATCAAATAAAACAACAAACAAATGAGATGGTAAAACATCAGCTAAATAATAACAAAATAACATGTCAAAGATGGCGAAACACCAAATGATAAAACATCACACCTAACAATGACATTGAGAATCAAAGTAGGATAACAAACATGTGCGATGGCGAAACATCGGCTTCAAACAAATGTGCGATGGCGAAACATCGGCTATAAGATAACAAGGTTTCATGGCAAAGATGGTGAAACATCAATAAATCGGATGACAAAACATCACACCTGACAATGATATTAAGAATCAAAGTAGGATAACAAACATGTGCGATGGTGAAACATCGGCTTCAAACAAATGTGCGATAGCAAAACATCGTCTATAAGATAACAAGGTTTCATGGCAAAGATGGAGAAACATCAATAAATCGGATGACAAAACATCACACCTAACAATGATATTGAGAATCAAAGTAGGATGACAAACATGTGCGATGGCGAAACATCGACTTCAAACAAATGTGCGATGGTGAAACATCGGCTATAAGATAACAAGGTTTCATGGAAAAGATGGAGAAACAACAATAAATTGGATGACAAAACATCACACCTGACAATGATATTGAGAATCAAAGTAGGATAACAAACATGTGCGATGGCGAAACATCAACTTCAAACAAATATGGGATGGCGAAACATCGGCTATAAGATAACAAGGTTTCATGGAAAAGATGGCGAAACATCAATAATTCGGATTACAAAACATCACACCTGACAATGATATTGAGAATCAAAGTAGGATAACAAACATGTACGACGGCGAAACATCAGCTTCAAACAAATGTGCGATGGAGAAACATCGACTATAAGATAACAAGGTTTCATGGCAAATATGGCGAAACAATAATAAATCGGATGACAAAACATCACACCTGACAATGATATTAAGAATCAAAGTAGGATAACAAACATGTGCGATGGCGAAACATCGGCTTCAAACAAATGTGCGATGGCAAAACATCGGCTATAAGATAACAAGGTTTCATGGCAAAGATGGCGAGACATCAATAAATTGGATGACAAAACATCACACCTGAAAATGATATTGAGAATCAAAGTAGGATAACAAACATGTGCAATGGCGAAACATCGGCTTCAAACAAATGGGCGATGGCAAAACATCGGTTATAAGATAACAAGGTTTTATGTCAAAGATTGCGAAACAACAATAAACCAGGTTTAAAAACAAAGCTAAGAGGCACACAAACAAATAAGATTGATTTATATCTTTTACCTTGAAGAAGGGTTTGAGTCTATTAGAAGTGTTTTATGATTTGCCAAGAAAACAATTTTTTTTAAGATGCAAAATGAAAAGGAAATAAAAACAACTAAGGGAAACTAGCCTAGCACTATCCCTAGTGTTATCATACAATGATTGACCCTAAGGTTAAGGATAAAGGAAATTACTACCCTATGCTAGCATACATGGATTCCTACCTTAATCAACATGTCAAAGGAAGCCTAACAAAACTATCCTATAGGGAACAGGCAATGAGAGCAAAGTCGTGATCTCAATTTCTAAATTGAGTGACTCATCGATCAATAGTTAAAGAAACAAACACAATAAATATCCTATAGGGAACATACATTGAGAGCGAAGTCGTGATCTCAATTTCTAAATTGAGTGACTCATCGATTAATAGTTAAAGAAAAAAAACAATAAATATCCTATAGGGAACATGCACTGAGAGCGAAGTCGTGATCTCAATTTCTTAATTGAGTGACTCATCGATCAATAGTTAAAGAAACAAACACAACACATGTATCAAACAAAACAGAGGGCCTCCTGACATATATCAGCAACAGAGGTCCCAACATGCAACATAGAACTATGAAAATAGAAGAAAGGAAATAGTGCAATACCAAACGAATAACTATCTGTAGCAACTGAGCAAGAATAAAAGAAACCCAGAGAACTTCCAGCAAGTTGGCATCAGCGGACAAATCAAGTCAGAAATTACGCCATCAGGATGTAAGTATTGAGATTTTCATATATGAACAGATCCTATGGGTAATGTACAACATTCATAATCACATGTATATATCCTGCATAGACTATCCAATATGCCAAGCACAAGAGTAGTACCAATACAATAAATTGTGTTCCACAAATAAAGTGAAACACAGTAGCCTCAAGTAAAAAATGGAAAACTTTTCTCAAAGTACCTCGCGCATTCAACAACCAAGTTAGTATTCCCATAAATAGAATGATGACTCACATAAAGGATGGATGATGACACTATAATGAAGTGAGAAAACATGATAGCAACTATCAAAACATTATATATGATAAACAAAATGAAACAGGCATATGCACAATTTGGTCAAAAGTTAGAGGAATGTTGCTCCTTTCTATCACCATATTGAATTGACAATTGAATATCAATCAAGGATCATGGGAGCTTGAGAAGAATAAAATCAAAGACCATGAAGGTCAGTAGCAACCACAATTCAATCATACTCAAATACTTCATCACAACTCACAAGCATAATAGGAGAGGAATCCCACACAATGCATCAAAGGCTTAGATTTCAGGCTAACCATGGAAGAAAGTCAAACAAGGACAAAATTAGAGAGTTTGCAACAATCAAAGATTTGAAGTAAAGCTTCCAAAACATGATTAGGACATGATCAAAAGGTTAAAGTGTTGGTTCTAAAACATGCTGCACAAGTGCATTCAAAATGCCTCAAAAATTTAACAAGGATAAAAGAAAGAAGCTAAACTCTATTCATGATTAGAACTAACTTAAGTAATAGGGATCAATTACTCTTAAGTCCTCATGAGACTATCATTGAAGTATCATTTCCCTTCATGTTATAATTGGCCATCTAGTAACCTCAAACTCAAATTGAAAGCTCAAGTTTCAAAGTGAAGATCAACAAGAAAGCAAAAAGTCATAAAACATGCATCAAAAGGTTCAATCATTCAAACATGGGGCATTAAGTGAAATGACTTGAATTTATGTGGATAAACATAACCAACATGATCATTAGGTGCCCAATTATAGGCCTCACTCAAGATCATTGGCCATCAAGCAAATTGCAACAAGATATGCAACATTAATTGGGTACCTTCACTTTAAAAATACATCAAAAAAAGAAAAGGGCTTCCATAATTCAAAGAAAAATTTTCTTAGCATCCTTGAGATGTATAAGAGTCAGAAAACGTGTTTTAAGTTCATGGATGGATGAGGTAAGGATCAATAAAACTTCAAATATCAAAGACTAGTTGGCAAAAACCACCAAACTAGACAAGTTTCAAAATATTTTGTGGGAAATACCAAACCTTATCAATTAATTCAAGAAAAATCTTTTTAAGGACCTCAATCCATCTATTAACCCTAAACAAGAACCACATTCAATTGAAACTCAAGACTAGTTGCTTTTTGGAATCAAAACAAACAAGGGAATTAGCATAACCCTAATTATTTAGAAAATGAACTCAATTATTGATTAATCAAGTTCCAATTCTAAACAAATCAAATTAAAATTATACAAAAATAAAGAAAACTCTAAATATCATAGGACTTATTTTTTTAAATTTTTAGGATTAAAGAAAAGTCAAAAATAAAATCAAAATTCAAACCTTTAAACAATTAAACAAAAATTCACATCTCAAAATAAAATTCCAATCAAAAGTCAGAAACAAATCCAACAAAAATTATATTCAAATTTTCGAATTAAAAACCAGCATTCATGATTTTTTTGTGGAATTTTTTAATTAAAGGAAATATTAAAATAAAATCAAACAAACAATTAAACAATTAAACAATTATTTAAAGACAAAAATGCAAACCCTATCCAAAAGTCATAAAAAGGTCAAAACAAAATTATATTCAGACACCATGATTAAAAACAAACTTATATGATTTTTTTGAGGATTTTTGAATTAAAGGAAATATTAAAGCAAAAATCATGAAGCAAACATTTAAAATAAACTTCTCAAATTAAATTTCTAATAAAAATAGGAAAAATACTAAACCAAAATCAGAATGAATTTCTAAATTATTTTCTGAGTCTAAGATAATTTTTGTGGAATTTTTAGATCAAAAGAGCTATTAAAATAAAAATAATCATTGAACAAACAATTAATTAAACTTATGAAATTTTAAACCAATCAAAACATTTTTTAAAATTCCAATAAAATTACACAAAATAGTAGAATTTGTTTTGGACTTGTGATAATTTTTTCAGAATTTTTTTAAATTGTTTTGATCAAGAAACAAAAATCATAAAATCAATTAAAATCAAAATATAAACTAAAATTCAAAAATTCAAATGGACCGCTCAGATGATGACACCTCATCATCCGTAACCTCCAGCCAAACCAGAAAACATGCGCGCCCATCAGTGTTGCACCCCAACTTCAGTCCCTCCAAACAAACTCATTTCTCAATAATTTTTCATCAAATCAAGTGCAAATCAAAGCTAACATATCATACTACATTATGCAATTCGAATCAATCTAAAAGATCAAGCATGGATCAAGAAATAAAGTCTCAAAAACTGGAAAAACACATTGTAAATACCAAAACCAAAAACACGATTTCACCAATTCTACTTGAATCAAAGCTCAAATATACATCAATCCTAATGATTGGCCAGCTAGCAACTCAATGGACATGATCTACATCATCAATTCAAGCTGAATCATGCAAATCAAAGTTCAAGAAAACTCACATTGATGTGAAAACTGGAAACTCGATTCCTTCACTCCGGAAGCAAACCAATGGTGCATGCTTGATCTCCTTACTTCACTGAATCTGAACCACCGATAATTTTGAAGAATGATCCAAGGAGAAGAGAGATTCGAAGCAATTTGCAGAGATACTTGAAAATTTTCAAATCTGAAGTGTGGTGTCTATGAGCCTCTAGCCTTCAAACTGAGCCTTGGTTCTCTTTATATAGCACGAGAGGAAGAGGATAGAAGTGGTATTTGGTCCTCAAAGCCGTTGGAGGGCAAGTTTGGTAGTTTGTGCAGAAAATGAGGTGTGCATAGGATCAGGTGATTTGCTTGTGCATTCTTTAGCCTTCTATGCATTTTGTGGGCCAAATTACTTCAGAAAATTATTCTTGAAATCTTGGCCCTTGATTCCACATGATCAGAAAGTATTGGAGTTTTTGCAATTATGGGCAAGTTTGTGATTTTTTTCAATCAAACCAGTACAATACCATATGAGGCACTAAATGGTGAGTGTAATGGGCCTCAACATGTTACAAATTGGTTATGGGCTTGATTAGAAACAAAAGAAATGGTTGAAACTCGAGTTCTCAAGAAATTGCATTTTGCTTGCTTGGTCAAAATTCAATAAAATGCCTCAAAATTCCAAAGCTCATAACTTGTTCATATTTTTGAATTTGGACACAAATGATTACAACTTGGAAAGTTATTGAAAAGATCTACAATCCCTTAGTTTTGAGTTTTTGCAATTGAATCCATTAAGGTCCTCAAAATTTGACATGAAATTCACTAATTTTGGAAAATGGCCTATAATTTTATGACTTCCAAGCTTTATAACTTACCACCACTTCATGCATTGTTCTCAAAAATGGAATAATGTGAAAGAGCTCCCACTTAAATTTCCAAGCATACCTCATTTGCATTTTTTTGATCAAAGGTGAATAAAATATGAATTTTTGAAGTTAAGTCCTCATTTTCCAAAATTAGAAACTTTTAGGGTTTCTTCATGAACAAGTTTCAACCCAAACCTCAATCTTCTTGATCCAATGATCCAAATGGACTTGAAATATGAAAAGTACACCCTTGAATTGATGGTTGACCAAAATCTCACTTGGTCAACCTTTGACTTTGACTGATTTTGACCAAAATGACCATTTTTCCCCTTTGAATTAATTGATCCACTTCCCTTCAAAATTGATGATCAAGACTTCAAACATATGATATTCCAAATATATAAAGGCCATGTACAAAGTTTCACTTCAAAATTCTCAAGAAATCTTGATAAAATCCCAAACCCTAGTTTTGGCTAACACCTTAGGAGACTGATGAATCATCTCCAAAATTTCAAATCCTCTGGGCATCTTGACCAATTTCTTATACAAAGACTTTTCAAATACCAATGAGATGTTGTAGCTTCCAAATCAAGACTTGTACATTGATCAATAGCCTTGATCAAGCAAAACCCTAATTTGACTGGTGAATCAAAAGACTTATTCTTCTTATAATCAATCACAAACTTCAATCCTCTGATGATCCAAAGAGATGGATAAAACATCTTGAGATATGCAATAAATTTTGATCTTGAAAGATCCAGAGGTTTAGATGATAAGGTTCTACTTGAGCAACTTGTCAATGCAAACAACCTTTAAATATTGAGGAAGACTTGATAACCAAAGTATTTTGATCCCATCATAATGTATGAATACAATGCAATATGATATTCGTGATGAAACATAAGCCTAAATCAAGAGGGTAAATTTTGGGGTGAAACACATACGATGGCAAAGAAAATCCTACGGGCAGGCTATTATTGGTCGACCATGGAAGCAGATTGCTATCAACACTCTCGAACCTGCCATAAGTGTCAAATTCATGCTGACAAAGTGCATGTACCTCCGGTTCCTCTGAATATTTTGACGGCTCCTTGGCCCTTTGCTATGTGGGGAATAGATATGATTGGGGAAATCAAGCCGACAGCCTCCAATGGACACCGCTTCATCCTAGTGGCCATTGACTATTTTACAAAGTGTGTGGAGGAAGCTTCCTTCGCTTCCGTCGCCAAGAACGTTGTTGCCCGTTTCATCAAGCAAAATCTCATTTTCCAGTATGGTATCCCGGAAAGTATCATCACTGACAATGGTACAAATCTCAACAACACTATGATCACCGCCCTGTGCAAGCAATTCAAGATTCAACATCACAATTCTTCTTCCTATCGACCAAAGATGAATGGTGTTGTCGAACCTGCAAATAAGAACATCAAAAAGATCATACAGAAAATGACAGTCACATACAAAGACTGGCATGAGATGTTACCATTCTCTCTCCACGGATATCGTACCATGGCTCGCACATCAACCGGGGAAACACCCTATTCTCTGGTTTACGGAATGGAAGTTGTCTTGCCTATCGAGGTTCAAATCCCCTCTCTGAGGATTATGAAGGATGCAGGGTTGAACAAAGACGATTGGATCCAGACTCGACTTGATCAACTGAATTTGATTGATAAAAAGAGACTTACTGCTGTTTTCCATGGTCAAATGTATCAGAAACGAATGATCAATGCTTTCCACAAGAAATTCAGATGCCAAGTGTATCAAGTTGGGGATCTAGTGATCAAACGCATCATCTTCCCACAAGGTGATCCCAGGGGCAAATGGACTCCTACCTATGAAGGACCATTTATAATCAAAAACATATTCTCTGGTGGGGAAATGATCTTGACTACCATGGATGGCAACGACCTGCCACACCCTGCAAACACGGACATATTCAAAAGATACTACGCATAAGAGACCCGCTAGGTTGACATACCTAGGCAAAACAAGGGCATCCTGGCGAACCAAAAAGGTTCGGGCAAAAATTAGGGAGAAAACAAAAAAATTTGTACACCCGGCAAGTTGAAAACCCGAAAGGGCGACTTGGGCAAAAAAGGGTTTCCTGGTGGACTGATAACCCGAAAGGGCGGTCCAAGCATAAGTTAGGGAATTAAAGTGTATGACTATGACCCGTTGGATAACTTTATAGACAACCTTTGTCTTCCACTGACAAACTCAGAGGTTCTGATCAATTTAATCATCTTCGGACGAGGAAACAAATAGATAAGACGCTCGGAGAAACAAAGGCTATAGCAGAACGGAAACCCCATGGGATTTTTGTACAGATAGCTATCTTTTCTTTGTATCAAAATTTTCATTTTTTTTACGACCGCATTCTCTTACTCGAATATTTGTCACCTTGTACAAAAAATACTTATTCAAAGTCAATACAAAATATTCCTTTAAAAGTGCAAAAACTATTTGTCTTTTCTTTATGCTTGTTTTGTTTACAAAAATGTCCAATGATTCATTGTTGAGCATATGCATTTGAACATAATTACTGTTTACAAATAAAACGAAATAGGAAAGAAAATTACTGATAGGTTGAAAAGATAGATAAATGTCTCTAGGCTATTCCATAAGTAATCCCCTGCAGTACGTCGTTTAAATCCCCAGCGGAACAAAATTTCAAATTATTGATCCCCAGTAGAAGTCGTCAAATTTCTAAGGATTCCCCAATAAGATTACACAAACAGCACAAGGCATTTTCCATACAACAGATTTTATTTATCAAAGAAAAATTCATCAACACGTAGACTTCACAACATGAAGAATTATACTTACATATCCTCAAAAAACAGTCAGGGATTTATTTTCCCCAATCCAACAACAATACAGCAGATTAGCTCACATACACATACATCGCATCCATATATCATAAACATTGATAAAGCAAATACATTACGTCATACATTTCATGCAACATGACTTTGTATTTTAGCTAACATTTTACCCTTTTCAGGATAAGATTAACATCTACCGTTAACAATATTCAATCTTGATACAGTTCAGATACGCTCCAGACATGGATGCCATCCTGATACTCATTCAGATTCAATCTCTTGATACAGTTCAGATACGCTCCAGACACGGATGCCATTCTAATACTCATTCAGGCTCAACTTTCAAGATACAGTTTGGATACACACCAAATACAGATGCCATTTTGATACTCATTCAGGCTCAACTTTCAATATACAGTTCGGATACGCACCAGACACGGATGCCATTCTGATACTCATTCAGATCCAACCTTGATGCAGTTCAGATACGCACCAGACACGGATGCCATTCTGATACTCATTCAAAATCAACTCTCAGACACAATTCAGATACACTCTCGACACGGATTCCATTCTAATATTTAATCAAAGCCTCTTCCAGATACAGTACGGATAAACCCCAGACACAGACGCCATTCTGATACTCATTCTTCCAACTTACAAATTACAATTCAAAAATCACTTATGGATGGCATCTACAAGCCCATCTCCTACAGCTTTCTTTCACCTCTCTAAATGGCATCTTTAAGCCCATTCCCTCAACCTTCACATTAGCGAGTACAAATTTACGGGCACTCTAATGTCCCATCATCTTCCACCTTCGAGTCACGAATGGAAAAACTCGCCAGTCTAACTCTTCAAGTTTAAGAAGATTGAACAGGGGCAGCTGTTGTACCCCAAAATTTTCCCTCTCACTTATCAAGGATTTCCTCACAATATCTCTTGAACTCAAGACTGTATTAGGGTTTGACCAGCTCAAGACACCTCCTCATGCACTGATGACCAAAATTAGGGTTTGAGTTTGAACAAGGATTTTGGACTATCAATGCTTCATATGACTTTCAAAGATCATTATGGACCCCCAAGAATACTCATGTGAAGTTTCAAGCTTTGAATCACACTTTTGATCAGTCAATTGGACAGTTAACCTAGAAATCAACTATATTGGGAAAAAAGTCAACCATGGCCAATTTACAGTCAAACTTCATAGTTTGTGATCCACATCAACATATTAGACTCATATGTATCATTTGATCAAGTTTGGACCATAATTCCTCAAGAAATTTGATCAAATCATCAAAAGGGCAAAATGGTCAAAATTAGGGTTTTGACTGAGAAAGGGCAATTTCTGATTTTTGACCTAGAAAATGGTCAATTGTTTTAAAGAATGATCTCAAGAGTTCAATTGAATTATCTTTACCTAATGACATGTTTCAAAACATTACAAATCCATTGGATTGACAGATGAATTTTGAAGTCAACTAATCAAAAGTCAATTGTATACTGAAAAGTCAAACTTTGACTTTTTGGTCAAAATCAAGTGCCAAAGATCATAATTCATCAAAACATGTCAAAATGTGAAACTTGTTCATCAAGATATCAAGGACTTAAGATTTGGTTTTGAAAATTTGAAAAATCTTAACTTAGAAAATTTTCTAAGTATAGAAAATTTCTTATTTTTTCTCAACTTTGAAATTATCACCATGATGCAAGATGATTCAAAGGAAACTTCCAACATGAAAGTTGTAGATATCCATGAAATCTACAACTTTTCTTCACACAATTTCTCCTAAATATGCATGTATCTCAAGATATAATTTTTTGAATACATGCTCATGAACTAAAATAACTTAGTTAAGTTTTGCCCTAGTTAGGCAGGTTTTTGACCTAACTTCATTCCAATTTTTAACATAGTTCCAAAGGGAATATTTGAAAGCAATTCAAAGATGAGTTGTAGATCACATTGCAAGCTTTCCAAAATGTCCCAGAACTCCTTGAGATCATTCTTTAATAGGGAGAATCAAAGAGATGAAGTTGGCAATTCTTCACTTTGATTTCAAGCCATTTCATGATGAACCAAAATTCAAATTCAAGCATAGGTTGTATAATCTTTGCTTTGCAGGCCTCAAACTTTTTTCTCACTCCATAATTAAATGTTTACACAGCTGATAGAGCTTTAATCCAAGCATTAGAGCCTTTTACCAAGCAACAATTCCATTTATGGCACAAAGTTGCCATTTCCATTTTGATAAAGCACAACTTTTGCAATTGTCAACTCCTTTAGCTTTGCACTTGTTCTTTCTGCACACACAAACCCAATAAACCAAAATTAATATGTCTAGAACCTCTACCAACTCAACTCAGGCTTGTACAAACACATAGAGACTTGTCTCCTCACTTTTCTTCAAAAGCAAGCAATAGAGCCAAAAGGCTAGAACTCTAAAATCTTGAGGAAGCTTGATGTCAAACCTTTTCTATACTTATACACAAATACGTTACAACCTAGAAAATGTTTGCTAAGACTCATAAACTCTCCCAAACACCATATAACTAAAAATTTGCCATAACTTGCAGTTTTGCAACTTACATAGCAATCTCAAAAACCACTTGTGCGTTTTGAGTTTTAACCACCTAAACACTTAGCATACATCATATCTAATTATTCCAGACCCTTGTTCTCTCACTATAACTCCTCCTTCTCCATCTTCCATTTTTATATTTCAAGCTTGCAGGTTGACTTGAGTAGGAAGATTCAGGGACTTTCAAGACAAGGTAAGGATTGGAACAGACTCAGGGAGGTCCAGGCAAGCTAAAAAGATCCTCAGGCCTCAAAACTTGCTCAAATTTCATTCATGATCTCAACTGAAAGAGGTAAAAACTCAAACTTCTATCTCTTCATACAAGCATCCTTTGGTCTTCATTTGAGAAAACAAAATGTAGATATCCTTGCACTAAGGCCAACCATGTTCATAGATTTCATTTATATTCATTATGTATAGAGAATTTTGGATTTGAATTTTCTGTAAAAATTAGGTTTTAAATTAGGGCAAGAAAAATTAACTTTGATATTTAACTTTTAGTTTACATAAGATATATGGTTGAACTCGTGAGATGAAACACTGTAATTTTCATGTTGGGACTTTCCATTTTCATGGAGAAATGAGAGAGATACAGGTGGTCCGGCCATGGCTCAAGGTTGAAGATGAAGTTTCCTTCAAGGGGCGTTTTATAATATATATTTATGCCTTTGTTTATATGAACGGATGTGCAGCCACCCCAGTGGTAAGGCAGCGCGGAAAAATGCCATATGTCATGGGTTCGAGCCTTGGCGCCATCCTTTTGCAATTTTCAATATTTTTTCCACCTTTTTTGTTGTTTTTGCAGCGTGGGCTTCAGACTTTGGGCCTTATGTCTTTTTGCTAACCTCATGTCTCCTATTTGCTTGCAGCACCCCTGGCGCATTATCATTTATTTATATATTTTGTTTTTATTTTATTTTCCTAATAATATTTTCTTAATGATAAAAAAATCATAAAAAATATAAAATTGATAAAAATTATATTTTGTTTTATTTTATTTTATTTTCTCATAAAAAATATTTTTTTATTTAAGTTATATACTATCTTTTTTTAATAAACTTGTAAATTAAATTATAATTAGTTTGATATACATTTTTTATATATATTTATTAAACATATTATTTTAATACAAAAGGACCAAAATACCTCATAAATACCATATATTATTTTCAAGACAAAAAATGCAAAAATACTTACCTTTTCTTAAAGAAATTTATCTTCTTTTAATCAAATGGAATTAGGGTTTATAAGAAATATTTTTCCTAAAAAATAATTTCTTTTCCTAATTAATTTGAGATAATCTTGATTTATTTATTAGGTTTAGTTTAATTTTTTTTACATAAAAAAAACAAACAAAATCTTCTTTGCATTCATACATCTTTGCATATTTAATTTATCTCGTATATTATTTATCCCAATATTTTTACATAATCAATTTGGTTGTAATAGCTTAATTAGGTTTATATTATTGCAAATCCCCATTCATAAATTGTATTTCCACCTCAAACAAATGTTGTAATAGCGTAGGACATTTAAATTTCGCAATTTTTCGCCTTTTATATAACATGCTAGTAATTAGGGTTTGTATGGAAAGATAAAACCAATCAAATAGAAAACCCTAATCCAAGACAAAATCAAGTATTAAAATGACACACTTGCACACAAAACACCCCTAGGGTTACCCCACTCGGTTTCCTTACAAAAAATGGTCATATTACGCATGTAAAGTGTCTTAGCAAAAACAAACAAATACAAGATCATAGTCCCTCGACAACGCTACTCAAAGTTGCCTTACAAAAATGGTCTTAGTGCCTCAAAAATGCTAAGATACCTTTCAATATTTCTAATCATGGCTATACGATGACCCACCCCCGTACCGTTTACATCCAAAGATAGGGCTGCTTACCAAATCAATGGTAAGGCAACTATATCAAAGGAAAAGAAAACGATCAAGAAAGACATTTGAGTAGGTAGATTACTTTTAGTTAATTGCTCCATTTCAAAACAAGTATCCTTGCTATTTTCAAAACAAACACACACATTTCCCAAACATCTTACAAACATTGAAAACATTTTCAAAAAAGACAAACATCTTTGTGTACATTCTTACGAACGAGAATCATTACAAAGATTGCCTAAACAATAGCCTCTTTTACAAAATACTTTCAAATACCACACCAAGCACAAATTCAAACAAAAGCAAGTGATCTAGCAAGTAACTAAGAGCCCATGGAAAACCATGGATGAAAAGGGTGCTAATACCTTACCTTTTCATAATCTACCCCCCGAACTCAAGAAAACATCTCAAAGGTCTTTCCTGTGCTTTTTCACCTTTCCTTTTGGATAAAAGAAAAGTCGGTGGCGACTCTTGCTAACCGCAAAATTTGTGATAAAATGCAAAACAATCAAGTCAGTTCTCCCACCACATCACAGGAGGGTATATAGAAAACAAAAGAATAAAATGATATAAAAACAAAGAAATCAGACATTTTCACGATGTGTCGACCGCTTATAGAGCGTTGAGTCGACGCAAGGATTATTCTAATTGATGCTGAGTGAGATATAAGGTACGCGTCGACGCATGTAAGATATGAGTTGACTCAAAAGTAAAGAATTTTGATTTTATGCAGCTTTTTCAATTGATTTCATGCAATTTATATAACACTCAGAATCCCTATGTACTTAACAATAAAGATAAAGAAGAACAAGTTTAGCATTTACACATGGTTAAGAGTAGAGAATAGATGAGAATGATATTACCTTCATGAGAGTTGATAAGATCTTTCACCAAGGATTTCCATAAGTACATCAAGTATTAAGAGAATATGTTCAATAAAATAAAAGGTATGCAACTTACATAAGTTACAAACTATCTGAGATATCGAGAACACCAAGTTGCCTACGGATGTGATGGAAGGGATCCGTAGCGATTGGTTTAGTAAAAATGTCAGTGAGTTGATTTTTGCTATCAACATGCTCGAAAATAACATCACCCTTTTCCACATGATCCCTTAGAAAATGATTCCTTATCTCAATATGTTTTGTGCGAGAGTGCAAAATCGGATTTTTGGTTAGGTTGATGGAACTTGTATTGTCACAAAAAGTAGGAATGTGATCAATTTGGACATTGAAGTCGAGTAATTGTTATTTGAGCCACAAGATTTGGGTATAACAATTACCGACTGCAATGTATTCCGCTTCGGCGCTTGATAATACAACTGAAACTTGCTTTTTGCTATGCCAATTGACCAAAGAATTTGAAAACAAATGACAAGTAGCACTAGTGATTTTCCTATCCAATTTGCAACAGGAAATTTCATAATCGGAATAGCCAACCAAAGAACAATCACTACCCTTGGAGTACCAAAGTCCATATTTAGTTGTACCACTAAGGTACCTAAGTATGCGCTTTACGACTATTAAATATGACTCCTTAGGATATGATTGAAACCGAGCACACATGCAAACACTAAACATAATATCTGGACGAGAGGTCGTAAGTTAAAGAAGGGAACCAATCATACCTCTATACCTTTTTATAACGACATGCTTACCATTATCATCTTGGTCTAAGTTCATGGCCATACGCATAGGAGTATCATTTGCTTTTGAGTTTTCCATGTCAAATCGCTTGAGTAGGTCTAGACAATATTTGGTTTGAATCATGAATTTTACTTCATTTAATTTCTTGATTTAAAGTCCAAGGAAGTAGTTTAACTCTCCCATCATGCTCATCTCAAATTCTCCCTGCATCATCTTAGAGAATTTCTTGACAAAAGATGTGTTAGAAGAACCAAAAATAATGCCATCTACATAAACTTGAACTAAAATAAAATGCTTTCCTTCATGCTTAATAAAAAGGTTGTGTCAACCTTTCCTCTTGAGAATCCTTGATCTAGTAAGAATTTGCTAAGACGTTCGTACCAAGACCTAAGGGCTTGTTTAAGATCGTATAGCGCACACTTAAGTTTGTAAACATAGTTAGGATTCTCAAAATTCTCAAAACCGGGAGGTTGAGACACTTAAACCTCTTCATTAATGTATCCATTTAATAAGGCAACTTTTACATCCATTTGGAATAATTTGAAGTTTTGCGAGCATGCATATGCAGGCAAAAGGCGTATAGCCTCGAGTCAAGCCACTGGAGCATAAGTTTCCTCATAATCTATTCCTTCCTCTTGGTTATACCCTTGGGCAACAAGTAGAGCCTTGTTGCAAGTTATAACTCTGTTTTCTTCTAGTTTGTTCCTAAAAACCCATTTAGTTGCAATAACTCGATGTTCTCGTGGAGGGGGGACAAGTTCCCAAACCCCATTTCTTTTAAACTGATTTAGTTCCTATTGCATGGCTAAAAACCAATGTTCATCGAGTAAGGCATCTTTAGAGTTTTTGGGTTCAATTTGAGAGACAAAAGTAAAATGATAACAAAAGTTACTTAACTTAGAGAGAGTTGTGACTCCCTTTGATATATCTCCTAGGATGTTGCCGATGGGATGATCTTTAGAGGTTTTCCATTGCAAAGGAAGATCATTTTTATTGCTTGGATGATCTTCCTCTCTTTCTTCGGATACTTGATCCAACTCTTCTTCAATTTTAGTAGATTTTGAGTCCTTTTCTTTGGGATCTTGTAGTATGCTTTCCAAAGATACACCTGCACCATCATAAACACTACCCTTTATGACTAATTTCGGATCAGATTCATCAAAGGAAACATGTACAAACTCTTAAAGTATATGTAATCTTTTATTAAATACTCTATATGCTTTACTTGATTGAGAGTATCCGAGAAAGATACCTTCGTCAGCTTTTGAATCAAATTTACCTAAATTTTCTTTACCATTATTTAACACAAAGCATTTATATCCATAGACGTGAAGATCAGAAATATTTGGTTTTCTTCCTTTCAAAAGTTCATAGGGAGTTTGTTTGCTGGGAATTTCGACCAGGATAATAAAGGAATCATTCATTTAAATTTCCACAAGATATCTTGAAAAAGCTATAGACGAAGTATGTTGTTACTAGATCTGAGTCGAAGAAGACAGTTTGAAAGGACAAGTATTTTTGTTTTCTCAAAAACGCGCATTTCGACGACCACGTGAGAAAGTTGTTGCTGAAGGCTTGAGCGGGAATGTTTGAAATTCGAAATAGTTTCTTTGGATAAGAAAGACGCGTGGAAGCCTTAGAGTGTCGAAAGACATGCAAGAAGCGACGTGGCTTTTCATTAGAATAATACCGTTATGGTTAGAACATTATAAATAGTTCCTTAGTGTTAGGGAGAAAGGAGGATCATAATTCGTACAAAATTACTCATAAAATACTCATGTACCAAGTTACAGAGAAAGAGTTCATTGAGAATGTACGTATGACCTCACACATTTTATCTTTGAAATGCACTTATCAATATAATTTCTTTTAAACCATTCTTTTACGTACTCCTGCAATTGTTCTTAATTTCTTTATGTTCTGTCGAATTGCTTCATTCTCCTGTAAAGCTTTATGTATCAAGTTTCTTTTAAAAGGCTCTTTCCTTTATAATCAAGTCCTTTAATTCCAGTTTTAAGTCTTTTCATTGTTAAGTATTTACATTCAAACCTTTTTTGATTAAGACGTTTCGTCCAAACCTTTACATTTGAATTTAATCCCAGAAGTCTTTGTATTTTAAGCCTTTACACAAACACATGCACAAGCACTACGTCGTGTTTAACATAAACTGTCAAGTAAGTGTTACAATTAATGTTAAGACACATGTCCTAGGATCAATCTAGTCGATCATGCGAGTAACCATACATATCAAATTTGTTTGGAAGACTAGCGGTTGTTTCACCAGAAATCACTGCGAACAAATTGGCACGCCCAGTGGGACTGTGTCATAACGTTTTAAGAAAAAACCAGTTGTAATCATAACAGACGGTTTAAAAGACTATTTTTTGGTAAAATACGCAAAAGTGTTGTATGAACCTTAGGAGTGGAAGAATTATTAGTGAATCTCAACCACTACCTAAGAAAAAACATACCAGAAGAATGGTTCACACAACTAATGATCAAGGAGGACAAAATCCTCCACAAGGATCAGGAACGGTTGGTACAAATTCGACAACTAGTTCCCAGGCCATTCCAACATCAATAGGATCAATGGCCACAACTAATTCAAATCCAGCTTACACAGGAACTGCTTCTGTGGCTAGTTTGACCAACGTGCCCCCCTTTGGGGGTACATCAGAGTCTCTTTCGAATACTCAAATGGCCCTATTTTGACATATGTAGGAGGCCAAGTACCACCTTCGACACCCCCCAGGCCACCAGGATTCGAAAGTTTTAGGCCTTGGACAGAACAATCATATGGAGGGTCGTCATCATCATTCATGTGTGGTTTACACAATGGCACTTCCGCATATATGCAACCTAACGTAAGTACTTTTTCGCCGATTCAAAATGTTGGTTCAATTGGTCGAAGCGCCCAAAACCAAGGCCTGTCAGCCCAGATGCCTGCTTTAACAACAAATACCCAGGCAACACTTAGACAACAAATGGATGCTAGTAACCATGATATGGTTGGAATATTGGAGAGGGAAATGAATACTATTTTTTCTCCCCTAATCCAGAATATAAACAGAACCAATCAAGAAAATACCCAATCATACCAACAGTTGTCAGCGCATATGGCGCGAATAGCGGATTTCTTTGGGAACCCCCAACCACATGTTCGACACAAGAAGAATATCATAGGAGTTCAAGAATAACCAACCATAAACCAGGTTCAACAACCTAGACAAAATATTGTCGAAGAACCAAGAGTTGAACCAATAGGTATTCGACAGCCAAATCCTGAGGAACCACCTAGGAGAATAGCCATGGTAAATAGAGGCCAAGACGCAGATGAAGTTGTTCATAGAATGAGATAAGACAACCTGTTGTTCGAAAATAATATACCAAATATAGTCGAAAGAATCATGGCTAATAATGGTTTAAACACATGGTTTCGACGCCCCAACTAAACTTCCCCTATAGCGGAATTTATTCTACAAACAGAATTGCCAAGGGGTCACAAGATCCAGAAATTCACCAATTTTTCAGGGGATACAAATGAATCCACTATTGAGCACATAGCCAGATATTTGACAGAGTTAGGAAACTTGGCAAACAATGAAGACCTAAGAATAAAACATTTCCCTAGTTCACTAACCAAAAATGCTTTTACATGGTTCACCACATTACCTCCTAGTTCCATAGATACGTGGTCTTACTTATAGAAACTGTTCCATGAACAGCTTTACGTGGGACAAACAAAGATAAGTTTGAAGGAATTGGCAAGCGTAAAGAGGAAATTCACAGGACCCATAGATGACTACCTGAATAGGTTCCGTCTTCTGAAATCCATATGCTTTACTGTGGTTCCTGAGCATGAGTTAGTAGAAATGGCTGCAGGTGGATTAGATTATTCCATTAGAAAGAAGTTTGATACTCAACACTTGAGAGATATGGCCCAGTTGGCAGATAGAGTTCGACAGGTCGAACGACTGAAAGCTGAAAAGGCCAGGGCAAGTAAAAATCATAAAAAAGAAAGGGTAGCCTATGTCGAAGCTGAAAATGAAGAATATGAGCCGCATAACAACCCTTATGGTGTTAAAGAAGTAGAAATAGATTTGGCTGGATTAAAAGAGGCACCCCCTTACTCTTGTAAAATGTTAACACCTTCGAATGGGAAGATCCCCGTCGAAGAGGAAAAGAGTGATAAATATCCTAAAAGAACTTACACTTTTGATGTCACTAAATGTGACGAAATATTTGATTTACTGGTAAAGGATGGCCAAATGATAGTGCCTCCTAACACTAAAGTTCCTCCGTTAGAACAACAGAAGAAAAGAGGTTATGGCAAATACCATGGTTTTCTTGGCCATAAAACATCAGCTTGTTTTCTTTTCAGGGATTTAATTCACAATGCTATCAAGGATGGACGTTTGAAATTTGCTGATAAAGGAAAAGGTCCTATGAAGGTGGATGTTGATCCTTTGATTGTGGCTGCCACCAACTACACTGAACCTTTGGATATCAATATGGTGGACATAGTCAACATTGACCAAGCAAAGTTCGTGGAAGATTGAAAGCAGGCTACTGATAGCCTAAACACCAGAGGATCCTTCGACACTGACGTTGAAGACCCCCAGGCTGGACAAATCAAATTTAGGACTACTGATGGTTCTTTGAAAATTACTAATGAGACTACTGAAGGTCTCAGAGTTAGGTTCGAAGAAATGGAAATCTCTGAAGTACCCATGGGAGTCAACATGGTCAATCTGGACCAACCCGCTTCAGAGATGGAAGAATTGGAAAACTGCCTGCTGATGGAACAAAATAAGAAGAATTTTGGCTACCCAAAGGCAAATGAGAATCTGCACGAATACTTGTGGAGATTCCATGAGAGGAATGCCCACAAGATGTTGTTGTGCCCAAGGTGCTCCATTATGTTGAGTCGAAGAGTGGCTGAAAATTATGATAGGGTCCAACACAACAACACACAAGGAAATTGGTGCCAAGAAAGTCAACTGATGAGAGTATACCCAAGGCCAGGCGAAACACTTTTGGTTTTCATACTCCAATGTTACAAAGCAGAATCAGAAATCCTGATGTGCCCAAGATGTGGCGCAGTATATGACAAGGAGATTGATGAAATGTTTGAACGAACCCCTTTCAATGGTAGCTGGGAGCCAAGGGAAGCAACCCCAAGGATGTACGTGTTTGACAAACGGGGAACGTCGAAAAGGCCAGATAGCCCACATCCCAAGGCAAGAAGAGTCTCGTTCAAATTACTTGCTGAGATATCAACTGACCGATGGATGCATTTTAATGATGAGAAATCAAAGTGGAGGAGTTTAGACAAGGGAGGCAGAACAGCATTCCCCTATAGAAGGCAATTCCAGGCATCAACAAGGGAGGCTCACAGGCTAGACAATTACAAAGGAAAAAACGCATGTCAAGATCCCAGTGGCATAGACACCAGAGAGCAAGGAAAACAGAAAGGGAATCAAAGCAGAAAGAGGTAGGTGAATCAAGCAATACCAAAGCAGTATCTGGAACATCGACATTCGTCAAACCGCCGGTAGGAAGAAGGTTGTTCACTGAGGAAGAACAGAAAACGAAAGAAATGACTCAAGAAAATCCCATAAAATCTGAAGATATGTTGACAGACGATTTCGACTCTGATGGCGTGTCGTCTCTGAACGTGAATTGCAACGTGGTATCCATTATCCCCCATGAGTACTATCAGGAAACTAAAGTTGAAGACTGCGAAGAAGCTGATGAAGAGGAGATGGCGAAACACAGACCAGTGTGTTACTACGTCCTCAATAATGGAGCAGTCAAAGAGAAAAATGCCTTCTTTGAAAGGCCTGGCAGAGCTATGAGAAACCATCTGAAACCTTTGTATATAAGGGCCAAGATCGAAAACACTGGTATTAACAAAGTACTGGTGGATGGAGGGGCTGCAGTTAACTTGATGCCTCATTATATGTTGAAAAGAATAAGGATGTTCGACACGGACATTAAACCTCACAATATGGTTCTATCTAACTATGAAGGGAAAATAGGTCACACCCTGGGGGTAATTCAAGTAAACTTGACAGTTGGGTCTGTGACAAGACCAACTATGTTCATGGTGATTCCTGCAAAAGCGAATTATAATTTGTTGCTAGGGAGAGAGTGGATACACGGGGTGGGGGCAGTGCCATCGACCATGCATCAAAGATTAACCATATGGAGAGAGGATGGTCGCTTAGGTTGCTCCCTTGAGGGCGCTCGCAAGTGCCGGATATTTGCTATTTCCAACTACATGAATCAGCGATTGCTTAAGCCTGTCCACCAAGGGTTTGCGGAGGTTTGACGCCGCCTGCCAATGGATGGTACATTTAACCAAACAAAACCGCTGTTTCTTTCGTCTAATTCTTCCTAGTTTCGACTGTTTCAGCATTGACCTTAAGTCGGCCACATAAATAACAAAATAAAGCCGAGGTTGAAAGGAAAAACCATTCACTTCATAGGGCTATTGTCACTGCTTATGGACCCGAACCTGGGTGATCTATCCATGACCAGGATAAAGCTTAGGTGAAACTAAGTCGAGGTCTGAACCGACTGATGTTGAAAAATCAGCGGATGAGTTGTGGTTAGCGGTGAAATGCCAATCGAACCCAGAGCTAGCTGGTTCTCCCTGAAATGCATTGAGGCGCAGCAGTTGACTGTACATCTAGGGTTAAAGCACTGTTTCAGCGCGGGCCGCGAGAGTAGTACCAAATCGAGGCAAACTCTGAATATTAGATATGACCCCGACGGGTCAAGGTCGGCCAGTGAGACGATGGGGAAAAGCTTCATCGTCGAGAGGGAAACAACCCAGATCACCAGCTAAGGCCCCTAAATGATCACTCAGTGATAAAGGCGGTAGGAGTGCAGAGACAGCCAGGAGGTTTGCCTAGAAGCAGCCACCCTTCAAAGAGTGCGTAATAGCTCACTGATCGAGCGCTCTTGCGCCGAAGATGAACGGGGCTAAGCGATCTGCCGAAGCTGTGGGATGTAAAAATGAATCGGTAGGGGAGCGTTCCGCCTTAGAAAGAAGTACCCGCGCGAGCAGGGTTGGACGAAGCAGAAGCGAGAATGTCGGCTTGAGTAAAAAAAACATTGGTGAGAATCCAATGCCCCGAAAACCTAAGGATTCCTCCGCCAGGTTCGTCCACGGAGGGTTAGTCAGGGCCTAAGATCAGGCCGAAAGGCGTAGTCGATGGACAACAGGTTAACATTCCTATACTGCCCCTTGTTGGTCCCGAGGGACGGAGGAGGCTAGGTTATCCGAAAGATGGTTATCGGTTCAAGAACATAAGGTGACTCCCTGTTTTTTCAGGGTAAGAAGGGGTAGAGAAAATGCCTCGAGCCCAAATTTGAGTACGAGGCGCTCCAGCGCTTAAGTAATTGATGCCATACTCCCAGGAAAAGCTCGAACGACCTACAACAAGAGGGTACCTGTACCGGAAACCGACACAGGTGGGTAGGTAGAGAATACCTAGGGGCGCGATACAACTCTCTCTAAGGAACTCGGCAAAATAGCCCCATAACTTCGGGAGAAGGGGTGCCTCCTCACAAAGGGGGTCGCAGTGACTAGGCCCGAGCGACTGTTTACCAAAAACATTGGTCTCTGCAAAGTCGTAAGACCATGTATGGGGGCTGACGCCTGCCCAGTGCCAGAAGGTTAAGGAAGTTGGTGACTTGATGACAGGGAAGCCGGCGACCGAAGCCCCGGTGAACGGCGGCCGTAACTATAACGGTGCTAAGGTAGCGAAATTCCTTTTCGGGTAAGTTCCGACCCGCACGAAAGGCGTAACGATCTGGGCACTGTCTCGGAGAGAGACTCGGTGAAATAGGAATTGTAGAAAACATCAAAGGGGATCAAGGTTACTACATGTCGGAGGTAAACACGGCATACAAAACACACTTTGACAAAAATCTAGCAAACATTGGACCATGTGGAGTGGTAGGAGATTGCTACTTACCAAAGAAGAATGCGTTGTATTATCTAACTTTGCTCCCAAATGGATTTCGTTGGGACATAGAAATTATGGGAGAACTGGAAGACCAAGAGAATGTCGAAAGAAGTTCTCCAATACGGCCAACTGGCTGGGACGCAGACATTGACCATGTCTGAACCCTCTTTCTTTGAAAGACTTTCGGCTTATGTAGCCGAGAATAAAAGACAGGTGGCTGTTGAAGCTACAACAACAAATGTGGCTGGCGAAGCCACTACCAAAGCAACCAAAGTGGCAGAATATGGAGCAAACCTAAACTCAGAACCAACTGATGAACAGGTTCAAGGTGAGCAGGTAAGTCAAAGATTAGACGCCATCTATGACGAAGAACCCTTGGGGTTCGAAAAAGATCCGACATCGTCAAGTCCTAAGATGTTGGCTCAAGACCCCCTTGAGGAGATTGATCTTGGAGATGGGAGTTCAAAAAGATTCACTTACATCAGTGCTAAACTGAAACCCAATTTGAAGGCAAAGTCACTTCGCTCCTTAAAGAAAATAAAGACTGTTTTGCTTAGGATTATGACGAAATGCCTGGTTTAGAAAGGGAACTGGTCGAACTAAGACTGCCTATAAAGGATGGCAAGAAGCCCATCAAGCAGACTCCAAGGAGATTCGCCCCAGAAATCCTTTCAAAAATCAAGACAGAGGTCAAAAGACTCCTGCGTTGCAATTTCATCAGGACCACAAGGTATGTCGAATGGATTTCTAACATAGTACCTGTTATTAAGAAAAACGGTTCTTTAAGGGTATGCATAGATTTTCATGATGTGAATGCTGCTACCCCCAAGGATGAATACCCGATGCCAGTGGCAGAAATGTCGATTAATTCAGCCGCATGCTTTGAATACCTTAGTATGTTAGATGGGTATTCAGGTTATAATCAGATCTTTATTGCTGAGGAAGATGTGCCAAAAACATCCTTTAGATGCCCTGGGGCAATTGGCACTTATGAATGGATTGTTATGCCTTTCGGCCTAAAGAATGTTGGGGCAACGTACCAAAGAGAAATGAAATCTATATTTCATGATTATATTGAAACATTTATGCAGGTGTATATAAACGACATTGCAGTGAAGTCTGGATCAGATGAAAGCCATCTGAATCATCTTCGCCAATCATTCGAAAGAATGAGAAAACATGGTTTAAAGATGAACCCTCTTAAGTGTGCTTTCTTTGTGCATGCAGGAGACTTTCTGGGATTTGTGGTCCATAAGAAAGGGATAGAAATCAATTAGAATAAAACGAAGGATATCATGGAAACAAAGGCACCTTCGACAAAAAAAGAATTGCAGTCACTATTGGGGAAGGTAAATTTCCTAAGAAGATTTATCTCTAATCTCAGTGGTCGAACGCAAGATTTTTCCCCCCTCCTACGCCTAAAGCAAGGAAATTTTGAATGGAACAAGGAACATCAAGAATCTTTTGACAAGATCAAGCAATACTTGGTGCAACCGCTCATTCTGTCACAACCAAATGGGAAGAAGTCTATGAGACTCTACATATCAGCCTCTGACACTACTTTAGGTAGTATGTTAGCCCAAGAGGACGAAAATGGCGTCGAAAGAGCCATCTATTATCTTAGTAGAGTTTTAAATGATACAGAAACGAGATATACTGCAATAGAAAAGTTATGTCTGTGTTTATATTTCTCCTGTACAAACTCAAGCATTATATAAAACCAGTAGATGTTTTTGTTTCGTCTCATTGTGATGTTATAAAACATATGCTGTCAAAGCCAATCTTGCATGGCAGAATCGGCAAATGGGATTTGGCCCTCACAGAATATTCTTTAACTTTCATGCCTTTAAAGGAAATGAAAGGTAAAATAGTAGCAGACTTTATAGTAGACCTTACAGTGGTCGAAAACCAACTCTATGTTGAGCTGAAACCTTGGAGATTATTCTTCGACGGTTCAACACACCAGAATGGTAGGGAGTTGGAATAATTTTGATTTCTCCTGAAGGAATTCCAACAAAGCTTAAGTATAAGATTGAAGGCCCTCTTTTTTCAAACAATGAAGTTCAGTATGAAGCGTTGCTTGCTGGACTCGAAGCTTTATTGGAATTAGGGGCAACCAGAGTCGAAATCAAAGGTGACTCTGAATTGGTAATAAAGCAACTAACAAAAGAATACAAATGAATAAAAGAGAACTTGATTATGTATTTCGTCTTGGTTAATAGATTGCTCAATAAATTTGAATATGTGGATATAAAACATGTCCCTAGAATAAAAAACCAAGAAGCAAATGACTTGGCACAAATAGCCTCAGGGTACAAAGTGTCAAAGGAAATATTAGAAGGATTGATTGAGATAAGAGGGAAAGCAGTGGCTACGAGGTTATCCCCAATTGACTTAGAAACTACTAGGCTAGGGTTTGCTAACCCAGAAGAGTTTGAGGTACTAAATATAGGTACTCTGGCAGATACAGATTGGAGAAGCTCAATTATTAACTACCTAAAAGACCCTTCGATCAACACGGATAGAAAGGTTAGATACAGAGCTTTATCTTATTTCTTGATGGGAAACGAATTATTCAAAAAATCCCCTGAGGGAATTTTGTTAAAATGCTTGGGAGAAAACGAAGCATATTTGGCATTATCAAGCGTTCACAGTGGAGCCTGTGGGGCCAATCAAGTAGGACATAAGATGAAATGGTTGTTGTTTCGATATGGAATGTATTGGCCAACTATGTTGAAAGACTGTATAGACTTCCCTAACGGTTGTCAAGAATGTCAGATGCATGCAAGCATTCAACACGCCCCTGCAAGTGAATTACATTTAATCATTAAGCCATGTCCTTTTAGAGGATGGGCATAGGATTTAATAGGATAGATTCGACCCACTTCATCCAAAGGACAAATATATATATTGGTAGGAATAAATTATTTCACCAAATGGGTAGAAGTTATTCCTTTGGTGAATGTAGACCAAGAAACAGTCATTGAATTTATCCAAAAACAGATACTATATAGGTTTGGAATCCCATAAAGTATAACTATGGACCAAGGGTCAGTTTTTACTGGTCGAAAGATGCAAGAATTCGCGAAAGAAATGGGGTTCAAATTGTTAACATATACACCATATTATGCTCAAGCAAATGGTCAAGTCGAAGCAGCCAACAAAGTCATAATAGGCTTAATCAAGAAGCATGTCGGAAAGAAGCCTAAAAACTGGCATAAAACGTTAGATCAAGCACTTTGGGCTTGTCGAACGTCACCTAAAGAAGCAACCAATACTACATCATTCCAACTTACCTTTGGGCATGATGCAGTATTACCAGTCGAAATCTTTTTGCAGTCAGTTCGCATTCAAAAACAAGAAGAGATAGCTCCAAACATTTATTGGAAAATGATGTTGAATGAATTGATAGATTTAGAAGAAGAAAGGTTGCACGCCTTAGAAGTGTTAATAAGGCAGAAGGAAAAAGTAGCTAGAACCTACAACAAAAGGGTGAAAGGTAAAACTTTCGTTGCCAGTGATTTAGTTTGGAAAGTTATTCTACCTATGGATAAAAAGAACCAAGCTTTAGGCAAGTGGTCTCCCCATTGGGAAGGTCCTTTTTGAATCTTAAAAGTATTTTCGAATAATGCGTATGAGGTGGAAGAACTAACAGAGGATCGAAGGATCCTAAGGGTAAATGGGAAATATTTAAAGAAGTACTAACCATTTCTGCAGGAAATTAAAATAAGAAAAGAGTAGTAACAAATAAGTAAAACGAAGCCAAGATGGAAATACTAAAATGGCTATTGTAGAATATCATAGATTTCCAAAAGTTAATTAAAAGTGCCAGAGAATGGCATTTATCCGAATATTACAATTAAAGGGAAATACAATTAAGAGAAGTTTTGTAAAAGTAAGAGAGAGGAAGGAGAAAAACCTTTTTATAGTGAAGAGTGATTGTCCATCAAAAGGACACGTGTTCGCATCCTGAAGGAGAAGGTGAGAAGTTTGTCAAGTCACCTGACATTGGGAATGGTTATTCATCATTGTAACTACTGCACGCACATCTTGAAGAGACTTTTTTTGGGAAGAGATGTCATGATGATATCATTAAAATACGAAAAGATTCTCTATGCTGGTCGAAATAACGTAAATCACAAGAAATTCCTATTTCTGCACATATTCGAAACAAACATTTATTAGGGGCAATTTGTTTGCTGGGAATTTCGACCATGATAATAAAGGAATCATTCATTTAAATTTCCATAAGATGGCTTGAAAAATCTATAGACGAAGTATGTTTTTACTGGATCTGAGTCGAAGAAGACAGTTTGAAAGGACAAGTGTTTTTGTTTTGTCAAAAACGTGCATTTTGACGGCCACGTGAGAAAGTTGTTGCTGAAGGCTTGAGCGGGAATGTTTGAAATTCGAAAATGTTTGTTTGGATAAGAAAGACGCTTGGAAGCCTTAGAGTGTCGAAAGACATGCAAGAAGTGACGTGGCTTTTCATTAGAATAATACTGTTATGGTTAGAACATTATAAATAGTTCCTTAGTGTTAGGGAGAAAGGAGGATCATAATTCGTACAAAATTACTCATAAAATACTCAAGTACCAAGTTACAGGTAAAGAGTTCATTGAGATTGTACGTATGACGTCACACATTTTATCTTTGAAATGCACTTATCAATATAATTTCTTTTAAACCATTCTTTTACGTACTCCTGCAATTGTTCTTAATTTCTTTATGTTCTGTCGAATTGCTTCATTCTCCTGTAAAGCTTTATGTATCAAGTTTCTTTTAAAAGGCTCTTTCCTTTATAATCAAGTCCTTTAATTCCAGTTTTAAGTCTTTTCATTGTCAAGTATTTACATTCAAACCTTTTTTGATTAAGATGTTTCGTCCAAACCTTTACATTTGAATTTAATCCCAGAAGTCTTTGTATTTTAAGCCTTTACACAAACACATGCACAAGAACTACGTCGTGTTTAACATAAAATGTCAAGTAAGTGTTACAATTAATGTTAAGACACATGTCCTAGGATCAATCTAGTCGATCCTGCGAGTAACCATACATATCAAATTTGTTTGGAAGACTAGCGGTTGTTTCGCCAAAAATCACTGCGAACAGAGTTTTGTTTAGAATAGTACGTATTAGAATCCTACTCAAAACATAACATGCCGTGTTAATGGAATCGGCCCAAAAGTATTTTGGATGACGGTGTTCATTGATCATAGTTCTTCCGAGTTCTTCTAAAACAGGGTTTTTACATTCCACCACTCCATTTTTTTAAGGAGTACGTGGAGCGGAAAAATTATGATCAATATCGTATTTTTCACAAAATTTATCAAAGAGATCATTCTCAAATTTACCACCGTGATCGCTTCGAATAGTAACTATGCTAGTGTTCAATTTGTTTTGAGAAAAATTGTCAAATATTTCAAATGCCGGAAAGGTGTCACTTTTATTTTCCAAGAAAATTGTCCAACAAAATCTTGAGTACTCATCTACAACAACGAATCCATAGTAGTTACCACCTAGACTTTTAATTCTAGATGGTTCAAAAATATCCACATGAAGAAGTTCAAGAGGTCTCGTTGTAGAAACAATGTTTTTATATTTAAATGAGATTCTAGTTTGCTTCCCCATTTGGCAAGCGTCACATAAGTGATCCTTGGAAAATTTTAGTTTTGGTAAACAGACTACTAAATCTTTTGAGACAACATTATTTAACAAATAAAAATTCAAGTGAGCTAGACATCTATGCCACAACCATGAATCCTCATTTAAAGTGACTAGACATTTAGCTCCGGTTAGATATATATTATTCAAGTCAAGCATGTATACATTGTTCACCCTCAAGCCTTTGAACACATCATCTTTCTTATCATTGTGTTCAATTATGCAACAATCTTTTGAAAATGATACATTGTATCCTTTGTCGCATAATTGACTAATGCTAATAAGATTGTGTTTAAGACTATCAACTAATAGGACATCTGAGATAGTAGTAGAAGAGGGATTACCTATACTACCTTTACCGAGTATTTCTCACTTGTTAATGTCGCCATAGGTGACAAATCCTTTCTTTTTGCAAAAAAGTAAAAAACTAGGGAGATGTCGCCCGTCATATATCTTGAGCACCCACTATCGAGAAACCATCTTTTCTCTGTAGTCTCAAGACATTCCACCTACAAGTTTAAACAAGGGAAGTAGGTACCCAATTTTTATTGGGTCCTTGTGTGTGAATGATACTTGAGTTGCACTGTAGCAACCATTTGAAAATGCCTTTAGGAACCAAAAACCTCCTAAATCGACATTTGTTAATGGTGTTCCCCCTTTTGCAACAATATAAACATGTTAGAGTCTTGGGCAAATTACTGTTGCTTGGAGGATCTCTTATTTCATAAGTGTGTTTTTCATATGGATTTATCATACTACTTCTGAAATTTGATATATCAATGCTAAAAGTAATTTTGGGTTGTAATCCTTGTCAAGTTTGGCTTTAAGAGTTTTTACCTCTTTTTGCCAAATGTAGCAAGTTTCACATCCAGCCCAATCATGCCATGAAATCTTATCATATTTGCTATCAATTTTGATTTTTTTTACCATGGATGCATTGAGAGCTTCCAATTCTTTTTGGGATTTGGACACTTTATGCTCAAGTTATGAATTTTTTTCTTCTTATTTAAGGCTAATCGTTTAAAAGCTTCCTTAGCCTCATTTTGTAGAGTATCAAAAGCTCTTTGCAATTCTATGTGAGACATTTTTTGAATGTGATTATATTTAGAGTGACTTACATTGCTTTTCTTCTTTTGATGAGCCATGAGGCAGAGGTTGATAGTTTCTTCTTCGTCACTAGAGTCACTGTTGCTTGAGGCTTCACCATCTCTATCCCAAGAAATGTATGCTCTTCTAGCTTTGTTAGGTCTCATTTGAAATTTGTCTTTTCCTTTGTCTTTCTTGAGCAACAGGCATTCCGGTTTGTAGTGACCGTGTTTTCCGTAGTTGAAACATGATCCCCTTGATTTAGATTTCTTACCTTCATCTTGTCTTGGAGGTTTTGATTGGTTTCTATAATTGATGAGATTTTTGTCCGAGTGTTGGACTTCATTCTTTTGGAGATATATGTGATATTTTCTCACAAACAGCCTCATGTCTTCACTTGAGCTTTCATCGTCATCATTAGAATCACTCATACAAGAGTTATTGGTGGAGGACTTTGAGCTTGAAGCCTTTAATGCGACTGACTTCTTTTCCATGTCTTTTGGTTTTTCCTTCTTTTCCTTTTTCTCATGCTTATTGAGATTGATGAGATCTTTATCATGCTCTTGAAGCTTCCCAAATAGTGTTGTTATGTTGAGTGTATCTAGATTGTTTGCTTCCTTGATTGTTGTAACTTTAGGCTGTCATTCCCTATTAAGACATCTTAAAATTTTGTTAGTAGCAACAACAATGGGAGTAACATGACCAAGAGTGTATAAGTGGTTGATTACATAAGAAAATCTCTTTTGCATATCAGCAATGGTTTCACCATGCTTCATGTGAAAGAGATCAAACTCTTGAGTTAATGTATTGATTCTAGAATGTTTAACATCATTTGTACCTTCATGGAAAATTTGTAGAGCATCCCACATTACTTTAGCAGTCGCACAATGTGATACTCTAAAATATTCATCAACATCTAAAGAAGCAATAAGCATATTTCTACATTTCCAATCATAGCTATACTTTTTCTCGTCTTCCTCATCCCATAGTGCTTTAGGTTTTGGTATGGTAATGTTATCCTCATTGGTCATGGTTATTGGCATAGGACCATCCTCAATAACTTTCCACATCTTTCTATTAACAGGGTTAATAGGCACACACATACAATCTTTCCAATAGTTATAGTTTTCACCGGTGAAAACAGGAGCTCTAGTATAAGCCCTTTTTGGATCGTTCTACATATTTTAGAAAGCAATATGTGAAGCACCAGATGAACCCGTGCTCTGATACCACTTGTTAGACGATGTGATTGATCTAGAAGGGGGGTTTAATAAATTGTTTAAATAATTTGCGCTTTTTAAAATTGTTTTTCAGAAAAATATGCGAAATCTTCCTGGAATCTCCAATCGTCTAAACGATTCTCTATTGAAAAGATCGGATATGTGTAACCGTATGGGATATAATAAAAAAGTAATAATCAATGTGTTTTACTTAATTGATCAATCACTTATACACCCTCAATGAATATTAATTACTTCCAATGATTTGAATGAAATAAGGCTAAGCACAATGAATAATTTGTGGATTAGTCAATTTGTCAAACAACTTGTGAGAAAAGTACCTTAAGTTTGATTTTACTAAATTGTAGTGGTGAGTTTTCTTAGGTATCAATCAAAAGGATTATTACCAATGTTTTGAAATGAACTCAACACACTACAATTTCATATATGCAGATTTGACAAATTAATTTTCACACAGTATAGTAATCAAGTATAGAGATAAAGAAAAATCAAAAGAACACACAGTTTGTTAAGGCAGTTCCCCTTGTCGTCCTCGCGTAGGGTACCTCTGCCCCTAATTCTAGAATCTAGAATTTAGATATTTGATATTAAGTTACAAATGATACACGAGAAGAGATAGTTCACAATACAACCAAACCAATGTTGCTGATGTAACAGTCTTATTCGCTTTCCTTGGTTTGAGCAAAACCAAATGCCAAATTCTTTGAACAAACCTCTGGTTACCGCTACTTGATTAAGAAAACCCACTGTTTCTTAATCCTTTCACTCGGCTTCTTTCGATTGCAAGCAATTTGACCCCAAATCTATCTTCACAATCCTCCGGTTACCGCTACTTGATTAAGAAAACCATTGTTTCTTAATCCTTTCACTCGACTGAATTCAATGAAGCAAATACATGTGCAAAAACCCCCACACCAATAGGAATCTTGGAGGAGAAAATCCAAAAGATTTTATTCAAGAAAAGCCCACAATTGCTCAACCTAAATCTGAATTGAATCCTTGATTTGAACATTATCACCACATCAATTTTCTTGAATCAACAACCATGATTATGTGTAGATGTTGATTTTTGAGAAGAGAGGATGAAGATGATGAGAACTATGTGTATCTTTCACTAGTTCTTGTATATATATATATATATATATATATATATATATATATATATATATATATATATATATATATATATATATATATATATATATATATATATATATATATATATATATATATATATATATATATATATATATATATATATATATATATATATATATATATATATATATTACCTAATAGCCAAGACCCACAATCATAGAAGAAAATCAGATGAGGCCAGCAAGCGGTCGACTCAACCAGAAATAGGGGTCGGCGCGACACAACCCGTAGACAGAGAAAAAACCGTTTTATAGCCAAGACCCATAATCATAGAAGAAAATCAGATGAGGCCAGCAAGCGGTCGACTCAACCAGAAATAGGGGTCGGCGCGACACAACCCGTAGACAGAGAAAAAACCGTTTTGAAGTGCAATGCATCGACCGCTTCAGGACTTGTGTCGATGCAAACTTTGAATATTTTGATTCCCATGTTGAGTCGACCGGAAGGGTCGATGTGATTCATCCAGCTGTCGGGGAGAAATCCATTATGAAGTGCAGTGCGTCGACCGCTACAGGGCTTGTGTCGACGCAATAGTTTGATATTTTGATTTCAAGTTTGAGTCAATCAGAAGGGTCGACCTGACACATCTAGGGCTTGATTGAAGATTATGAGTCGACCACACATATCTTTGAGTCAACGCACAGATTGAATTTTCTCAAAAATAAGTCTTTCTGGAGATCTTCATTCCAATCATTCCATTGCATGATTGTTCATAGCACCAACCCAAATAGAGAGAGATTAATAATCATTTTGACATCATTAAAATACTTATAGAGGGACTTTACTCTCATACAAGGTACGTATGTGTGTGGACTACAGGGATCTGAGTAGGGCATGCCCCAAAGATGACTTTCCACTTCCACATATTGATGTTCTGTTCGAAAACACTGCCCAACACAAGGTATTCTCCTTCATGGACGATTTCTCAGGTTATAATCAGATCAAGATGGAACCTGAAGACATGGAGAAAATTACCTGCGTCACACAATGGGGTACTTTCTGTTACAAGGTTATGCCTTTTGGGTTGAAGAACACCGACGCAAACATATCAACGTGCCATGGTAGCTTTATTCCATGACATGATCTATCACGAGATAGAGGTCTATGTTGACGACATGATAGCCAGATCCCAGACCAAAGAGGAACATCTTGACCATCTACACAAGTTGTTTAAGAGGCTGAAAAAGTACAAGCTAAGGTTGAATCTGAAAAAGTGCACTTTTGGGATGAGATCTCGTAAGCTTCTAGGGGTTTCGTCGTCAGTGCTAAAGGTATTGAAGTTGATCTCGCCAAGGTCAAAGCTATTCAAGAAATTCCAGTCCCCCGTACATAAAAGGAAGTCAAAGGTTTCTTGGGACGACTGAATTGCATTTCCCGATTTATTTCCCATATGTCTGCTACTTGTGAGCCAATCTTCAAGTTACTGAAGAAAGATCAGGTAGTGAAGTGGAACAACAATTTCCAGATAACCTTTGACAAATTCAAGGAGTACCTCCAAAAACCTCCGATTATGATGCCACCAGTTGAAGGAAGACCCCTGATCATGTACTTTACATTGTTGGAGAATTCAATGGGGTGTGTACTGGGCCAACATGATGAGTCTGGTCGAAAAGAGCATGCAATATACTATCTTAGCAAAAAGTTTCCCGACTGTTAAACAAGATACTCACTGATCGAGAAAACTTGTTGCACTTTGGCATGGGTTTCTTGCCGACTAAGACAGTATATGTTGACCCATACTACTTTGTTGATCTCTAAAATGGATCCCATTAAATACATATTCGAGAAACCAGCTCTCTCCGGAAAGATAACTAGATGGAAAATGGTCTTGACATAATGTAACATTCAGTACACCACTTAGAGGGCTATTAAAGGTAGTGTATTGGCAGATCATTTGGTTCATCAAGTCATAGACGACTACCAATCTATGAATTTCGAGTTCCCAGATGAGAATATTATGCTAGTTATAGATTGTGAAGAACCTGAACCGTATGAAGGACCTGAGCCAAGATCTCGATGGAATATGGTTTTTGACGGGGCTTTGAATGCACTTGGAAACGAAATTGGTGTTGTGATTATCTCCTCTCAGGGTTGCCATGCTCCCTTCACCGCTAGATTATGTTTTGAATGTACCAACAGCATTCCGGAATACAAAGCGTGCATCATGGGAATCAAAGATGCTATCAATATAAGAATCAAATTCTTGAATGTATATGGGGACTTAGCGCCGGTGATCAGTCAAATCAAGGGAGAATGGGATACGAAGTATCCAAATCTCATTCCTTATCGAGAGCATGTAATGACCTTAATCCTATACTTCGAGGGAATAAATTTTGAGCACATCCAAAGATAAGAGAATCAGTTGGCAGATGCATTGGCGACCATGTTGCCTATGTTTAAAGCCAGGTGGGACAATGAGGCTCCTCGAGTTACTATTGAGAGACTAGATGAACTGTCACATTGCTATGAGGTTGATACTGACGGAGTAGAGGAAAAGCCTTGGTTTCATAAAGTAAGAAGATACCTCGAAGTTCAAGAGTATCCTGAAGGAGCATATATCAATGACAAGAAAGTCTTACAGAGGTTCTCTGCTAAATTATGCCAGAGCAATAAAATCTTGTACAAACGCAACCATGATTCAACCCTGCTTCGTTGTGTAGACAAGAAGGAAGCTAAGAAGATTATGGAGGATATGCACGAAGGTATCTTTGGTACTCATTCCAGTGGGCATACTGTTGTACCCAAAAAATTTCCCTCTCTTTTCTCAAGACATTCCTCACAAAGATCTCCAATGGCTCAAGTTTGTAAAAGTGTTGACTAGGTCAAACCATCTCCTAAACACTGATGCTTCAAATTAAGGTTTTGATCTTCATAAGTACAATTGGACTTATAATGCCTCAAATGACCTTCATATATCATCATATACCTCCAAGAATATTCATGTCAAGTGTCATGTCTTGAATCATAAATTTGCTCAATCAATTGACCAGATGACTGAAAAATCAATTGTATTGGGTAAAAATTCAACTATGGTCAACCTACAGTCAAACTTCAATTTTTTTTACCAATATCAACATCTTGAAGTCATATGCATCAATTGATCAAGTTTGGATCACATTTCCTCATGAAAAGTGTTCAATTCATCAAAAGGGCAAAATGGTCAAAATTAGGGTTTTGACCGAGAATGACTGATTTTTGACTTTTGACCTAATACATAACTTTTTGGTTTAAAACATGATCTAAAGGATTCAATTATATCATTTTTACCTAATTGCATGATTCAATTCATCCTTCAAGACCAAACAATTGATAGATGAAATTTGGTCAACTACTGGAAAAGTCAACTAATACACCAAAAGTCAAACTTTGACTTTTTGGTCAAATTTGAGTTTCAAAGATCACAATTAATCAAGACATTCAAAAATATGAAGCTTGATCATCAAGAAATCAAGAAAGTCAAAAGTCAATTTGAAAAGTCAAACTTTTCAAGACTTCAAATTTTTTCTAAGTATTTTATACATGATAATTTCATTACTTCATGCCAATTTTTTACCAAGATGAAAGATGATTCAAAGAAAACTTTCAACATGAAAGTTTTAGATCTTGATGAAATTTACAACTTTGTATTCAAGGGATCATGTTAAAAAAATTCTGATTTTGAGTCATAGGCCCGTGAAGTCATGCACTATTTCTTAAACACTTAGTAGAAATTTTGACCTAGTTTAGGCAGATTTTTGATCCAAATTCTTGGCTATTTTTCACATAGTTCCAATTGGATTTTGCAAAAGTGGGAAACATGAAATTTGTTTAGGGTGTTTCAATATTTCCAAAATGTCAATGAACTTGAAGAGATCATTTTTATGCTAAGAGAATCTAAGAGAAGAAGTTGGGCATCCATTCTTGAATTACAAGACATTTTTATGATAAACACTTGATCCAAACCCTAGCCTATGCTGAATAACTTCACTTTGCAGGCTTCTAACTTGTGTTTCACTCCATAATTAATTGATTACACAACTGATAGAGCCATTGTCCAAACATTTGAGCCCTTATCCAAGTTGCATTTCCATTAATGGCACAAAGTAAATTGTCATTCTAGTAAAGTTGCTTTAATCACAAAGTCAACTTGTCTGGAGAATTGCACTTGTTCTTTCTGCACAAGCATCCTCTACAAACTCAGAACAAACATGTTTAAAGTTGCTAGCCACCCTACAAGCCTTGTACCATGTCTTGGAAATATGTTTGACAAGCTTGCTTCAAAAACAAGTCAAATATCCATAACTTGTGATCTTGTATTTCTGATCCCTCCAAGATTCCAAACCTTTGCCTATAAATTTAGCCTTCATTAACAAGACTAGGAAGAATTATCAAGCGTATAAACTCTCTCAAACTCCCTGAAACTCAAAATTTCCCTCAAACCTCACTTTTATGCCATTTCTGATTTTTTATAGCTATCTCACAAACTACTTGTGCGTTTTCCATTCTTATCATTCACCAAGCTTCTATACGATATATAGAAGCCATCCCAATAGCTGTTAAATTTCTGTAACTCTATCTTCACCATCTTCCATTTTAAGAATCAACCACTTGCACTTGGACTTCTCTAGAAGCTTTCAAGCACTCTCAGCTCAAAGTAACTATTGGAATAGCTTCCGGGAAGTTCAAGGAAGCTAACCAGATCATTGCAACACCTTGAAGTAAGATTAAACTCAAAACACGATTTCCATTTTCAAGGTAAATCTTATGATTTTCTAACTCTTCATACATGCATCATTTGACTTCCATTTTCAAAGATAAAATGTAGATATATCATAGCTCTGAAACTAATCATGTCCTTAGAATTCATTTATACTGCTTGAGTGTTGTGAATTTTAAGTCTAAAGTTATAGAAAAATTAGGTCAGTATTTGGTACCATTAGAAATTCGCTTTCATCTTTGAGTGTTAGCTTAAGTTATTTACATTTATGAAATCGTGATGAAATTTCTAACGAGTTTGATGTTTACACTTCTGAGAATGGTTGGGAAATAAGTAAGTTCAGAAGTTCAAAAATCTGGCGCGAGGTTGAAGATGAAGTACAACCATGAACATGTTTTATATAAAAATTTAATGATTTTTGTTCCTATACCAGATGTACAGACCACCCCGATGGCAGCAAGCGCGCACGTAAGGCATTTATGTGGAAGGTCCTGGGTTTGAGCCCCAACGAGACATTTTGTTTTTTTTTCATATTTTTCCTTGTTTAATTTTTTTGGTTTGCAGCGCTTGGGGCCTTCCAACTATTGGGCCATCTCTTTTTTCTCCCTCTCACCCCCTGTTTTCCTTTCACCATGCAACCCAACTCTTTTTTTCTTCTTCTTTATTCTTTTTTTTTTTAATTTCTGATTACAAAAACAGGCCTTGGGCCTAGACCAAACAAAAGCCGTTTTCCTTCAAACCTTCCAATTCACATTTCAAACCTCCAAACCCAACTTTTATATTTTATATTTTTATTTTCTTTTCCTTTCTTTTATTATTTATAATATTATTATTTTTAATCAAAAATACCAAAAATATACTTTATTAAGTATTTTAGACTTAGAAATTATTATTTTTCTCTCTTACTTTATTTTATAACATAAAACCCTAAAAAATATATTCTTTCTTAAATTAATTGAATTAATTTAGACTTAGGTTTTCTCATTCTAACCTATTTTGTAATTAACCTAGACTTAGGATTTTATTAATTAATTTTTTCTTGTAATTAGATTAAAACATTTTTCATACAAAAAACCATAAAAAAAAATTTCTTTTCTTTTACATTATCTTTATATTCTTGTACATTTTATTTGACATTATTCAATTTGGTTGTAATAATAATTAGAAATTTATTTCTTTCATCCCCATTTGTAATTTGTACCCTCATCCCCTAAATAATGTAATAGCGTAGAAATTTAAATTTCCGCAATTTATCGCTTTAAATATTATTGCTAGTAACTAGGATTTGTATGGTAAGACTTAAAATCAACAAGTAGACAACCCTAATTCAATAAAAAATGCATGAAAATAATACACCTTCCACACTTGCACCTCTAGGGTTAACCCACACTTGTTGCCTTAGATAAAATCAATCATGTCTCTCGAACGTGGGATATTTTAGCAAAGACCCTCGAATACAAGATCGTAGTCCCTCGATGACCCTTTGATGTTGCCTTCGGTAAACGATCTTAGACCCTTACAACAAATTGCTAAGGTATCTTACAATGTTGCCTTCTATGACTGTACGATGACCCACACGTGTCCCTTCACATCGAATGATAGGGTTTCTTACTAACTAATGGTAAGATAACACTATCTAAAGGAGGAGGAGAAGAACAAAGACTTTTTGAGTAGGTAGAATGCTCGTAGTTTCTTGCTCACAACATTTCAAAAACGTCTTTCAAACACACCAACACTTTCAAAATGAAATATTTTCAAAAGTCAACACTTTGTACACATTCTTATAGAGACGAGAATCATTACAAAGATCACCTAAACAAAGGCACTTTTCAAAAACATCTTCAAACCAAACACAAACACACTTCACAAAGAATTTTCAAAGTGAGCTAGAAACTAAAGCGCCCGTAGATAACTATAGATAAAAATGGGGCTAATACCTTCCCTTTTCATAACCTTCCCCCCGAACTCAAGAAGATTCTCAAAAAGTCTTTCCTATTCTTTTCACCCTTTCCTTTATTGGATAAAAGAAAATTTGTTGGCGACTCTTGCTATCCACAACAATTGCGATAAAATGCGAAACACCCAAGTCAGTTCTCCTATCGTATTACAAAACTGGAGACTCTGTTGGGAATAAACTTAAAAGTGGGGTTACCTTAGAGACAAGATCACCTTTAAATTCTTTCATTGTTTGACTTGCTTGCTTTACTCTTAAAAGGGTGTTTAGGCTTTGTATAGATCATCTACCCAGATCTGGGAACATTATTAGGTAAGTAGCAAAGATTATGGAGACTGTATGACCTAGACCGATATTGTTGAAACAATAGCTCGTTAGTGTGATACATTTGTGGGCACCGGTATCCCTTGTGGCAAATAAAGGAGAATACAGAGCCGCTTTATGATGTCATGAAGCACTAACTGACCTTAGAACCTTTAGTTGAACAACTTGGCCATTAGGAAGTAGTGAGATAGCCAACTTTGGTGCATTCCAAAGTTGGTTGATACTCGATATTACGCTCATTGAGATCGGACTTTTAGGATATTTCGGTCGCCAAAACAGAGGCTTGTGCTGAAACAATGTCCGATGAAGAAAGATCAATGATATTGAGATTCCCTAGAACCCAATTACTTTCTAGGGTAGGTTGAACAGACTAAATTTCAAGAGGGTACTTACCTATGAACTCCATGTAAGCCTAAACCTAAGGATTTGTTTGCTTTGCTTGTATATTTTTATTTGTACATAACATCATGAAATCATACCATAGAATTTGCACTAACCATTTCAAGGTCCTTGGTATTTATTTTTGTTTTGTTTTGTAGGACATGGATTCCACTCGCAGAAATACCATTCGAATCAACCTTGTGAAAATGCCTCCTCAACTCAAAGGTTTAGCATCAAGGGTCCCTGATAATTCTCCGTTCACCAAGAAGTATGGTCGACTCCTCAACTTGGTTACCTCAAACTTTGAAGAATACATGGTACACGTTCTTTTTAAATTCTTTGATCCTAAACATCATTGTTTCACATTTCCCGATTACCAACTAGTGCCCACCATGGAGGAGTTCTCTCAACCATTGGGAGTGCCTATTCTTGATCAAAAACCCTTCACTAGTATTGAGAAAGACCTAAGACCTGAGGAGATTTCTCTAGCCTTACACTTGCAATGGTCCGACATTGTGGATGATTGGGAATCAAGGAGTGGTGTTAAGGGTTTTCTAGCCAAGTTTCTGTTTGAGAAGGCTTAACTATTTTGGGATGCTCTAGATTTGCAAGCTTTTGAAGTAGTTTTGGCTCTTCTAATATATGTGTTGGTACTGTTCCCTAATCCATACCTACTTATAGATATGAATACGGCAAAAGTTTTTCTCTCTCGTAACCCGGTGCCTACTTTGCTCGGAGATATTTTGCATTCTCTTCACGCTCGCACCATGAAGAGAAGAGGTATTATCATGTGTTACACTCCTTTGTTGGCTAGGTGGTTTATTTCACACCTTCCTCTATCTGTTTTGAAGAATGAACAAGGCATGAGGTGGTCTCAAAGGTTGATGTCCCTCTCGCATTCGGATATTCATTGGTGTTCTCGATCTTTGGAGGATGTTACCATTATTGACCGCTATGGAGAATTCCCTAATGTCCCACTCTTTGGAATTAGGGGAAGTATCACTTATAATCCTTGCTTGGATCTACGACAATTTGGGTATGCTCGGAGGGATGGTCCTCATGATGCGCCTGTCCAAGGAATTATATTCGACTATGAAAACGATGTCCAAGGTTATCGTCAAAGATTTGTACGAGCTTGGGGAATGGTAAACAAAGTTTATAGCAAAACTTTAGGGAATAAGAACTCCATTCCCTTAGAGCCTTATCTCAAGTGGTGGAGAGCTCGCGCTCAAAACCTTATGATGTCGTATGTGGCCATCTTACCAATAATTGTGGAGCCTATTGCCAAAGGAGATGTTCCTTACACTATTTTTCATCCTGACATGCCTACTACTTTAGAGGAATTGCAAAGATCGTAGATTCAACTCAAGGGAGAGTGAGACACCTTTGAAGCCCAATTCTATGCAAGCAAGAGGAAGGTGTTGGAGCTCACAAGGAGATTTCACGAGGAGCGGAACTTGAATGCCTACATCAGTCCAAAGAGGAAGCATCCATGGGAAAACTGAGTCTTTTGTTGTATAATTTCATTTTGTTGTTTTTCTTTCATTATAAGCCCAAGAGGCAACTTGTAACTGTTGAACTTATTAATATAATTAATATTTTGTTTCCTCTTTATTTAAACAAATTTAAATCTTAAAGGTCCTTAAAAGCATTGCATACGCATAACATGCATCATACCATAAGCAGGTTTTTCAACATAGGTTTCCTCATCTTTCTACTGTTTATTTCAGTATAAGATGGATCTCGAGCAAATGGTGAAGGATCTGCAGACTCAAAACTCTCAGTTTCAAGAAACTCTGCTCAACTTAGAAAAGGGTCAGCAAGAAATGATGTCACTTCTTGTCACGAAGAAGAAGGCCAAGAAGAAAGTTGAAATCAACATGGGGAAGAGGTTCAAGGGCCCCGTCCGACAAGTTAAAATTGAAGAGGACTCCTCCGAGGAGGATGTGAATCAAGATGAAGATGCTAGAAGCACCCATGCTGGGGGTGGAAACAATCAAATTTCTGAAGACGAGGATTATTTTGACGAGCAATATCTACCGGCCGACGACAAGTATAAGCAACTAGAGGACAGATTGAAGGCTGTAGAAATCCAAGTTGTGCCTGGCTTAGACTTAGGTGACTTGGGTTTTGTTCCTGGGGTAGTTATTCCCCACAAATTCAAGATACCTGTTTTTGCCAAGTACGATGGTGTCTCATGCCCGAAGCTTCACCTAAGATCTTACATCTGAAATATTCAACCACATACCGTTGATAAGAAACTGTGGGTGCTCTTTTTTATAGAAAGTCTATCTAGGACGCAGTTAGAGTGGTTTTAAGAATTGCAAGGGACTAACATCCATACTTGGGATTTGGCCATTGTCTTTTACCGCCAATATCAATATAATGCTGATCTCGCGCCAACTAGGGTTCAATTGCAAGGAATGACCATGGGTTCCAACGAAGGTTCAAAGAATATGCTAAAAAATGGAGAGACTTGGCTGGTAGGGTGCAGCCACCTTTGACTGAAAGGGAGTTGGTAGATATGTTTATGGGAACATTGACTGGACCATTTTCAACTTGCTGATTGGAAGTTCATCATTCGGATTTACTGAATTGATCTTGACCGGTGAAAGGGTTGAAAGCGGGATTAAAAGTGGGATGATACCCATGGCCTCCACCTCAAATGTTGTGAAAAAACCGTTTATTGGTAAAAGAGAGAATAATGCTGTGTATGGGTCAAGAAGCTATGCTAAAAAGAACCACCTTCAGTCAGTAAATTCAGTTCTAATCTCCAATCCAACTGCTACTCAATAATCACAATAATGAGTTAATCAACAAAGGTCGAATGCTCCACCAAGATAGTACACCAAGATTGTGATGCCGTTACCACAAGCCCTACAACATTTATTGAAAACTAAGCTTATTTCATTAAGAGATCCTCCACAAAATCCCAATACATCCTCACAAAATACAATCACAACGCGAGATGCGCCTACCACTCAAACAACCCCAGACATGATACCAACAATTGTTGGGAATTAAAGAATAAAATCCAAGACCTAATTGATAATAAGACAATTGAATTCGACCCTATGTCAACCCTAAATGTGATCACCACACCCATGCCAAATCATGGTAAGGGTGTTAATGCTATTGAAGATGCTTTTTTTTATTTCCTCTGTCAATGACTTGACCACTCCTTTAAAGATTGTTAAAGGGAATTTGTTGAAAGTCGGGGTATTCCCTGGCTATCTTGAAGATTATTGTTGTTGTGCTGTGTAAATTAATGGTTGTGAATGGATGAATAAAGGTGTCCAACACCTGATGGATAGCCATGAGATTCTATTTGAAAGAACTTTATCTATTAAAAGTTTGACCGGAGTTGTATCTCAAGAATTCGAAGACGTGTCCATCATCACTATCTCAAACAAACCTATGGATGACCTCTAAAGGTCCTATTAGGATTCCCGTTGAACCAAGAATAACTCCACTAATTATCACCCCACCGGGGCCAGTCCCCTGCTCTTCTGATAAGGTTGTGCCCTGGAATTATGGGTTCTAAGTGTGTTACCATGGTATCAAACAAGATTCATGGATTGATGAAAAGGAAACTATTGACATTACAAACATTACTTGATCAAGTAATGTTACTAGGACGGGGAGGATATTCTCTCTAGAGATTTCACCTATGACAACCACTACTACACCCATTCATATTACTGCTATTAAACCTATTTTTGATACTCGAGGAAAGGAAAAAATGAATGAGCCTACCCTGATGGAGGCGCCCGCAAAATATATTACCATTGAGGACCCATTTACCCAAGAGATTGAGGAGATTTTAAAAATTATCAGAAAAAGTGACTATAAGATAGTGGAACAGTTAGGGCAAACACCCTCTAAGATTTCTATGCTATCATTGTTGCTATGTTCTGAGGCGCATGCTCAAGCCCTTATAAAGTTCTTGAAAAATGCACATGTCCCTCAAGAAACTACGGTTGAACAATTTGAAAACTGTGTAGCAAGCTTGATTATCGATAATGGTTTAGGGTTCTCTGATGCAGATTTGACCCCGATGGGGAAGAATCACAACAAAGCTCTCCACATTTCTATAGAATGCAAGGGCACTACCCTGGCACATGTATTAGTGGATACTAGATCTTCTCTCAATGTCTTACCTAAAGGAGCATTGGATAGGCTAGATTTTGATGGACTGGTTTTAAAAACCAACGACAATGTAGTAAGGGCTTTCGATGGTTCTAAAAGGATGGTCCATGGAGAGGTTGATCTCCCTATCAAAGTTGGGTCTCATGTTTTTAACTCAACATTTTATGTGATGGATATCCGTCCTGCTTATTCTTTCCTGCTTGGATGCCCATGGATACATGGGGCAGGTGCAGTGACTTCCACACTATATCAAAAGCTGAAGTATTCGGTCAAGGGGAAAATTGTCACTGTATGCTAAGAGGAGGAGTTCATGATCAGTCACTTGAACTCATTTAAATATGTTTAAATGAATGGTGAGTTCATTGAAACTCCCTATCAAGCCTTTAAAGTGGTTCCCACCATGATTGTTGTTGCCAAGGCCACTCCTGACACTCCTAAAGCTGCTAAGGATACACCAAGGATGGCTTCTCTCGAAGATGCATGTGCTGTTGTTAAAGACGGGGGCTGCACCATTTAGGGAGAACTCCAAAATATCCCATACAAGTCATACAAGTTTGGATTAGGCTTCACTGCCAAGGCTCAAAAGGAGGTTCGACGTGCTCGTGAAGGGATACCACCCCTCCGCATTAGTAACCACGAGGTTAATTCTCTTGAAGACTCCGATGTTGATTGTGACTTTGATGACTGGATTTACCTAACTGCTAGTGGAGGACTCAACAACTGGCATACAAAGGACTTCATCCTAATCTCCTTCAGCCAGGAGTAACTGCAATTTACTGTTTTTATTACTTTGAGTATTTTGTCTGTAATTTCCATTAAAACAATGACTTTAAGCCATGTGCCTTGCCCAGGGTACAATGGTCCATTTGTTAAGGGTTTGTCATTTTCATATGCCATATGCTCATTTTAATGAAAAACATTGGAATATTTTGCATTCAAATTTTGTGCTCTCTGTCTTTTTTTTGCTTTATTGCATTTTCAAATTAGCCATGTGACCTTACATGCACACACACACATTTGCAGATCCACATCCACTCTGAATCTCATTGACAAAAATTCCGCTATTGCCATCTATGACTTTGAACATCCAATATATCAAGCCAAAGATGAAGGTGAAGAAGATTGTGAAATACCTGGGGAACTCGCCAGAATTATGATACAAGAGGAAAAGACAATTCAACCCAACGAAGAAGCAGTTGAAGTGATCAACCTAGGTACTGAGGCATACAAGAAAGAAGTTAAGACCAGCGCTAACTTGGAAGACAATGTCAAGAGTAGATTGGTCCAGATGTTGCACAACTACGTTGAAGTTTTCGCTTGGTCATATGAGCATATGCCGAGGATTCAAACTGATATCGTAGTTCATCGTCTTCCAATGAAGGAAGGTTGTCCTCCGGTCAAGTAAAAAGTTCGTCGCATGCGGCCAGACATGTATGAGAAGATAAAAACTTTGGTAATGAAGTAATTTAATGCAGGTTTCCTGGCAGTCACGTCATATCCCTAATGGGTTGCAAATGTGGTCCCAATGCCGAAGAAAGATTGAAAAGTACGTATGTCCATAGATTACAAGGATTTGAATAGGGAATGCCCCAAAGATGATTTCCCGCTACCACTTATCGATGTCTTCATTGATAACACTGCTCAACACAAAGTTTTCTCCTTCATGGAAGGCTTCTCCGGTTACAATCAAATCAAAATGGCACCCGAAGACATGGAGAAAACCATTGTTGTTACACAGTGGGGCATCTTCTGTTATAAGGTCATGCCTTTTGGTTTGAAAAATACGGGCGCAACCTATCAACGGGCTATGGTAGCTCTATTTCATGACATGATTCATCATGAGATAGAAGTCTACATGGATGATATGATTGCAAGGTCGCAAATTGAGGAAGAACATTTGGATTATTTACACGAGCTATTTAAAAGGTTGAAGAAATACAAGTTGAGGCTAAATCCCAACAAATGCACCTTCGGAGTAAGATCGAGAAAACTCCAAGGGTTTGTCGTCAGTGGCAAAGGTATCAAAGTTGACCCTGCAAAAGTCAATGCCATATAAGAAATTCCAGCTCCCTATACTAAAAAAGAAGTTAGGGGTTTCTTAGGTTGACTCAACTACATTTCCCGATTCATATCTCACTTGACTTCTATTTGTTAGCCAATCTTCAAACTGTTGAAGAAAGATCAAGTAGTCAGATGGACTATGGTTTTTGATGGACCTGAACAAGGATTCGGATGGACTATGGTTTTTTATGGAGCTTCCAATGCTTTGGATAATGGAATTGGTGTTGTGATCATTTCTCCCGGAGGTTGCCATACATCTTTCACTGCCAGACTTTGCTTCGACTGTACAAACAACATGGCTAAGTATGAAGCATGCATGTTGGGTCTAATGGCTACCATTGACCTAAGAATAAAATTCCTAAATGTATACGGAGATTCAACCCTAGTAATTAGTCAAGTCAAAGTAGAATGGGACACCAAACATCCTAATCTGATCCATTACACAGAGCTTGTGTTAACCTTGATCCCATACTTTGAGGAGGTCACCTTTGAACATTTCCCAAGGGAAGAAAGTCAGTTGGCAGATGCCTTAGCAACTATGTCATATATGTTCAAGGTCGATTGGGACAACGAAGCCCCCAAAATTACTATTGAGAGATTTGACGAACCTGTGCAGTGTTATGAGATCGACACTGATGAGGAGAAGCCTTGGTATCATGAAGTGAGGAGGTACCTTGAAGCACAAGAGTATCTTGAAGGAGCTTCAATCAACAACAAGAAATTCATGTGAAGGTTCTCAACCAAGTTCTTCCTAAGACATGGGATCTTGTACAAACGTAACCATGATTTTACTCTGCTTCGTTGTACGAACAAGAAGAAAATATAAAAGATCATGGAGGATATGCATGAGGGTATCTTCAGAACTCATTCCAATGGACACACTATGGCTAAGAAGATTTTGATGGCTGGTTACTATTGGTCGACAATGGAAATTGATTGTCACCACCACTCGAGGACTTTCCATAAGTGTTAAATCTATGCCGACAAGGTTCATGTGCCTTCGATACATTTAAACGTCATGACCGCTTTGTGGCCATTTGCAACGTGGGGCATTGACATGATTGGAGAAATCAAGCCCACTGCCTCTAATGGACATCGTTTCATCCTCGTCGCCATTGACTACTTCACCAAATGTGTCAAAGCTGCTTCATTTTCCTCAGTCACTAAGAATTGTGTAGCCCGGTTTATCAAGAATAACCTCATCTGCCGATACGGCATCCCTGAAAGGATCATCACCGAAAACGAAACCAACCGCAATAATGCCATTATTACTGAACTATGCACGTAGTTCAAAATCAAGTATCAAACTCTTCTCCATACAGACCTAAGATGAATGGCGTGGTGGAAGATGCCAACAAAAACATAAATAAGATTGTGCAAAAGATGGTGGCTACCTATAAGAACTGGCATGAAATGATACCATTTTCTCTTCATGGCTACCGTACCTCGGCACGAACATCAACTGGGGCAACCCTATTCTCTTGTCTGTGGCATGGAGGCTGTCTTGCCTGTTGAAATTCAAATCCCTTCCCTAAGGATTATGAAAGAAGTAGGTTTAGGCATTGATGAATGGATTTAGACAAGGTTGGATTAGTTGAATTTGATTGATGAAAAAAGACTGGCTGCTGTTTGTCATTGTCAAATGTATCAAAAGCGTATGATCAAGGCATTTAACAAAAGGATCAAACCTCGAGTATACCAGGCTGACGACTTGGTAATAAAGCGCATCATTTTACCACAAGGCGATCCCAGGGGAAAATAGACTCCCACTTACGAAGGTTCGTTTGTTGTCAAAAAATTATTCTCTAGCGGTGTTATGATGTTAACCACTATGGACGACGAAGATTTCCCGCATCCTGTGAACACTGACATAGTTATAAAATATTACGCATAAAGAATGACCCGCTAGGTTGATACACCTAGGAAAAAATAAGGGCATCCCGGTGAACCAAAAGGGTTCGGGCAAAAATTAGGGATATATACAAAATATTATACACCGGCAAGTCGAAAATCTGAAAGGGTGGCTTGGGAAAAAATGGGTATCCTGGTGGACTGAAAATCTGAAAGGGCGGTCCAGGAAAAAGTTAAGGATTGAAGCATACGAATATCTCCCATTCGATCACTAACAACCAGTTTTATTACCAAGGTCAAAGGTCAAAGGTACAAGATCAGTTCAATCAACTTCTTTCGATGGCAAGGGATGATGTTCGAAGACATATGGGCAATAGAAGAGTTGGAACCCAATGAGATCACTTCTATATGCCTATATAATTTTTGTTTTCACTGTGTATTCTTTTTCATTTTTTCAACGACTTCCTCTTACTAGGATTTCTGTCTCCCTGTACAAAAACGCCTGTTTATAGGCAAATTATCAATACAAATATACTTTGAAGTGCAAACTTTTTCTTTTTCTGTTTTGAGTGCAAAAACGTCCAATGACTAAAATTGAATGAACATATGCATATGAACATGATTAACTATTAACAAATGTACACACAAGAACATTAATTAGCATTTACTTAAGGATTTAGGATATCCCCACAAAGTTACTTCAATAAGATTACCCCTACATAGTGAATTTATGCATTCTCCATCCAGAGTTCCAAGTAACATATCTCTTGGAAATTCTCTTCCCCCGTCGAGTTTTCCAAAACCTGGAAAAAAATCTTGCAAAAGTTCTTTCCTTGATGAGTTCATTTCCCCAATAATGTCTTCAGAATACCTTCCTCAACTGGGTTTATTTCCCCAATAAACTACAATATCCCCAACTTAAGTTTACTCCTCGGACTACTACAACTCAACGGACAAAACCCCCTTTCCCTAGTGGAATTCGACCAGATACCAGTTAACTTTATCCTCCCCAAACAAGTCAGAAGATAATCCACCTCGTTTATCCCCAGTCAGGGTAAAATCCCCCAGTAGAGTAATGGACAACCAAGGTTGCTAAACTCTATTCCCCAAACAAAAATCAACATTCCCTGTACAATTTTCTCAAACAACAAACAGGAATTCCCAGAGGAAGCACTCTAAACAAGGATGAAGATACACATACTCTTCATCTCCAGTGATAGTCCGGGATTTAGCTTCCCAAAATTCCCCAGGAATTGTCAAGGATTTTAATTCCCAGACAAAGATACACTACAATAGTGTTGTACCCCAAAATTTGCCCTCCCATATTCTTCAAGATTTACCAAGATCAATCTCTCAAGGGTGGCATAGTCCAATTCCCTCCTAACACAGTCAAAATTAGGGTTTTGGTTCTTGCAAATAAATTGAGGTTTCCAAGGGTCCAATCAAGTCCCACGTGCCTACATACATTGTCAAGCATCCATATGTCAAGTTTCAAGACTCACAGCATCAAGTTGCACAGTCAAAAACCCTAATTGCTCCATAGTCAACTGTAGGGGCAAAATGGTCATTTGACAGTCAAAAGTCAAAAATTTTGGTCAACATCTTATTTTGAAGCCACAAACATTATTGGATCAATTCTTGATCATGATTCCACAAGCATGGCTCAAAAAGTCTCAAGATGCAAAAGTTTCTATTTCTGGACAGCTGAAAAGTCAACTGCAAATTGACCAGGGCATAAATTCCTCATGGTTTATCATAAAAATTCCATCCAATTCTCATTTTTAATAGAACGAAATTTCCTACAACTCATCTTCATACTACAAGTCCAAGAAGTGCTCTCACAAAAAGTTATCAATTTCAACATTATAGCTCATTTTCAAAAGTCAACAAAAAGGCACTTTAAGTCAAAGACCATAACTTGAGATTGGTAAATCAAAATGACATGGGACCAAAGGCATTGGTTAGAGGACTTCAAGACCTTTCCAAAATGTCCATGAACATGATCATAGTTTCAAAATTGAGCAAGATATGCATTGGAGAAGTTGGGAAATTTTTGGGAACTTTCAAAAGTCAACTTTGCCTAAAACACTTCAAATTTGCTAATGGGCCTCAAATTCTTCCTTGAATCATTACCCAAAGCCTATGCACGACCCATTGAGCTTAAAAGGATTTATTTTCTTATTTTTAATTAATTAATTGAATTTTTATTATTATTAATTCATTTAATTAGTTTTAATTGTAGAAAAATATCAAATAATGCTTTTTCAAATCTTTTTATGCAGCAAATATACTCCAAATATGCTAAAGATTTCGTGCACCAATCAACAAGACAAAATCTTCCATAATTCGCAAAGTTTCATTGAAAAAAAGATTGAAATTTCATGATTGAAAATCAAATATTCAAATCATAAATTCATGGACTTTTGGGCTCTTTCTTGACCTAATTTGCTTCACATACAAAGGCTTAGTGAAACCCTACTCATACATACACGAAAAAGCTACTGAAAGCTCATACTCACTTTGCAAAATTTTCATAAAAACTCAAAAACTGTTTTCTGATTTACAGTCCAATTCAGAGCAGATTGTTGATTCCAAACCCTTGCTGAGAGTTCCCTGAACGTGTTGCAACCACTTTCCAGTCCTCATACTCAAAGAAACGGTAAAATATGGTTATGGTTTGAACGAATATGTTGATAATCGAAACATGATTTCTATGCATCATTCATATGTTTTATTCATTGATTTACACTACTGACATCTTCCTGAAGCGTTTGGTATAGTTTAATTGTTCTAACACTGCTTGTATCAAAATCCACCATTGAAGGACATTAGGGTTTCAGAGTTTCAATATTAGGGGTTTCCATATACTATAAAATTGGATCACCAAACCTACATGGACGAACTCGTTGCAGCAAGCCAGATTCATTGAGATACTCGCGCCCTTTTTATATTTCCTCCTCTTCTAATTGCTATTATTCACTGTTCCACTTAGTGGGGGTTTAAAACCCCCGCTACCTCATTCATGTTGCAGGTACAAACGAGGACGAAGACAGGCGTGGCATCATGCTATTGGGGCATTCAAATGTTAGCGCATTTTTCAAACATTTCAGCATAACTGACCTTTTTTATATATTATATTTTCTATCCATTATGTATACAAACAAACGCAATAGCTCAACTGGTTGGCAACGTGTCCCTCAAGCGCTGGGAACTGGGTTCGATTCCCAGGCCCCCCCACATAATTGCTATTTTTTGTTCCAATATATTCACATGCAGCGTATTCTCAACGTCCCACCATACGTCCTCATGCATTGGCTTGCCAGATGGCCTGGATGAATAATCTGAAGGCCACAGAATGAAGTCCATGGTAGGGCTCAATCAATGGACGTACACACAAGCGTGGAAAGTCAAACAAGGCATTTGGCTGATGGGCCTGAATTCCTCACAAATACCTCCATATGGGCCTGACACCCCCCTTGGTTTGTAATTTAATTTTCTTTTCTTTCTTTTAAATTTCTTTCAATTGTTTTATTTTTATAATTATTATTAACTCACTAAAATTAATTTTCCATAGAAAAATCAGAAACTCAAAAAATGTTTTTTTTAATATTTAATTTCACCATTTGAATATTTTTGTAAATAAATAACTAACAATTAATCTAGTTAATTTAGGTTTTAACTCAATATTTTCTTAATAAATAAAATACATAGAATTAGGTTTTGACATTTTATCTTTTTCTTAATTAATTCTTCCTCATTATTTATTATTATTATTATTATTATTAACTATTATTTTTGTAAATAAACATGTAAATTAAATAATTTAGTTAATTAGCCTAATTTTGACCTTTTTCTTTAATAATTAAAAATAATTTAGAACTAGGGTTTTCTTTAATTCTTTTTATTTATTTCATTAAACACTAAAAAACATAAAAAACATTTTCTTTAATTAAGTAATAATTAAGTCTTAATTCAATTTAATTTCAAGCAAAAAAAGGGTCAAAACCCTCGGACGTTCAATTTTAATTCTTTTCGCGCATTATTTTCTTATTGAATTATTATGTAACTGTTTTCTGGATGTAATAGTAATTAGGTATTTATTTACTTTCTGCATCTTTTATCAAAACGGGTCTTTGTACTTTGGCGATGTATAGACCCGCGCCTTGTAATAGCGTAGCTTTTATCTTTCCGTCTTTTAATTTCCTGCACTCTTAAATTCTAAATTGTATGAAAGAATGTATGCTAATTAAAAAACAAGCGTAGCTCACAATGCCATGACCAAAGATAACTGTTAAACTGAAAACAACACACAAATACACACACCACTCCTAGGGTACGCCTCACCTGTTGCCTTCGAAACGTGGTCGTCAAGTATAGGACGTTTTAGTAAGTCCTTATGTCCATGATCCAGTTGCCTCGAAACGGTTGCCTCGGATTAAAAAATGGATCAAGGACATAAGGGTAGCTTCTAAGGTGTCCTAATTGTTGCTTCGGTGACCACACTGTCCCTACACTCGAATTGACCCGAACACCTCCAACGTGGTGCTACCTACCTCTCAATGGTGGGATGGCACTACCTTAAGGACTTCTACACAGCTTAATTCCTTAGGGTAGGTAGAGGACTCATAGATACTTGCTCTATTAAAAAACAAATCAAAAAACCTTTTCACACCGACACTTTCGAAAAAGCTTTCAAAACAATTTTTCAAACACTCTTGAGGACTGATACAAGAGTTATTCAGAAATCTTTCAAAAACTTTTTCAAACCCACTCACATTTTGAAAAGCAAACATTTTGAAAACATAAGAGCAAGTATCTAAGAGCCCATGGATAACCATGGATAGAAAGGGTGCTAACACCTTCCCTTTCTATAAATCTACCTCCCAAACCGAGAAACTATCTCATAAGGAATTTTGCTGTGCTTTTGTCCTGTCCATGTTGGAGAAAATAAAAGACGGTGGCGACTCTTGCTTCCGCGACATTTCGCGAACCAGCGTTAAACAATCAGTTCTATATCCACCGACCCCAGAATTGGCGACTCTGCTGGGGAAACTTTAAAAGTGAGGTGTACCTTAGGACTAAGATCACTTGTGTTTTCAATTGTCTGGATTGTTTGCTTTATTATTATGGGTACTGTCTTGGGAGTTCTATAGATCCTAACCCGGATCCGGGGGATACCTTCTTAGAAAGTAGCAACAAGACTGTGAGGGAACTGTGCGGGGTATACCGACACGGTTGAAGCAGTCTGCTACGTTGATGTGGCACTTTGGTGAGTACCGGTAACCCTTGAGTCCAGTCAAGGAGAGTACGGGGCCGCCGCGTGGTGTCGTGAAGCATCAACTGACCTTAGGAACCTTAATTGAACCATCTTGGCCTCTTTAGGGTAGTGAGATAACTGACTTTGGTGCAGTCCGAGGTTGGTTGATACTCGATACTACACTCAGTTGAGGGTTGTTTTCTTGGAATATTTTGGTCGCCATTTCAGTGGCTAAATCGAAACGATGAACACAGAAAACAATCCAATGATATTGAGATCCTTAGAACCCGGTTACTTCTGATAGGACAGGTTTTGATCCCACCAACTTCAAGAGGGTAGTACCCCAGACCCCATGCTGGCCTAAACTCTAAGGGCTGTCTTGTGTGACTTGTGTGCCTCACCATGTTTGCTTTTTGTGAATACTTGTGGTGTGTTTAATCATAGCATCATAACATCATACAGCATCATATGCATTGACTAACCATTTCAGGGGTTCGAATCTTCATCTTTGTTCTTGTTTTGTAGGACATGGAAACTATCCGCAGAAAGACAATTTAGATCAACCTTGTAAGGGTCCCTCCTCAGCTTAAGGAACTTATATCCAGGATTCCCGAGAGCTCTTCTTTCAGTGAGAAACATTGAAGACTCATCAGTTTGGTCAACACCAACATTGAGGAAGATATGATAAAGGTCCTCTTCCAGTTCTTTGACCCTCTGCACCACTGCTTTACTTTCCTAGATTATCAACTGGTGCCTACATTGTAAGAGTTCTCCCAGCTTTTGAGGATCCCTATCCTTAGTCAACTACCCTACAACGGTATGGAGAAGGAACCCAAACTTGAAGAGATTGCTAAAGAATTACGCCTACAACCATCTGACATCAAGGAACATTGGGAAGTTAGAAGTGGTATCAAAGGGTTCTTGGCCAGGTTTCTGTTTGAGAAGGCCCAAGAATGTTGGAATTCCCTTGACCTACAAGCTTTTGAAGAAGTTGTGGCACTCCTTGTCTATGGGTTGGTGTTGTTCCCAAATCCAGATCAACTTATAGATATCAATGCTGTCAAGATCTTCATGACCAGGAATCTTATACCTACGTTGCTTGGGGACATCCTTCACTCATGTTACACTCGAACCATGAGAAAAAGAGGCGTTCTTATGTGATGCACTCCTCTCCTGGGAAGGTGGTTTATTTCGCACCTTCCATAATCAGTTTTGAAGAACGAGCGGGGTTTGAGATGGTCACAACGATTGATGACTCTTACGCATGCAGATATACATTGGTGTTCTCGGTCCAAAGAAGACGTCACTATCATTGATCGTTGCGGGGAGTTTCCTAATGTTCCTTTACTTGGAATCAGAGGGGGTATTACTTACAACCCGTGTCTGGCCTAGAGACAGTTTGGTTATGCTCGGAGGGATGGCCCTCATGACATGTTAATTCCTGACATAGTTTTTGACTTCGATAACGATGCACAAGGACTTCGCAAGAGATTTATCAGAGCTTGGAGGATGCCCAACAGGGTAGACAGCAAGATACTAGGGCACAGGAACTCCATCCCGTTGGAGCCTTATCTCAAGTGGGTACGAGCCCGCTCCCAGAAATTAGTGATGCCATATCCTCATGTTCTCCCTGTGATTAAAGAGCCAATTTTGGAAGGAGAGGTATCCTACACCATTCAACATCCTGACATGCCCACATCCTGGGAAGAAATGCAGAAGAGCTGGATCCAGCTTAAGGAAGAACGAAATTCTCTTGAGTCCAGTCTACATGCCAGTGAGAAGAAGGTCTTGGAGCTCACGCGTCTACTGCATGAGGAAAAGACTCTCAACACTTACATAGCTTCAAAGAGGATGTGCAGTGTCTTTTGGGATTGATTTACTTTGTAATGTTTGCCCATGAGGCCTTGATGTACTGAACAATTATTTCTTAATGATAACGTGTGTTCCCTTTTGTCTACAACAAATTTGAACTTTCGAACCCTTAAATGCATTGTATAAACACATATCATGCATCATGTGCACAACAGGTACTCTTTTTTACAGGTGGCTTAATCTTCTTCGCTGTTTATTTCAGCTCGCCATCATGAATCCTGAATCATCTACTAAGCAGTCCATCAAGGCCCTCCAGGCTCAGAACGCCCAGTTCCAAGAGCTGATCATGAGTTTGGCCCAAGGTCAAGAGGAATTGAAGGCTTTGCTGGTCAAGAAGAAGAAAAAGAGAACTGTACTATTCAACATTGGCCGGAGGTTTGGTAACACACTGCAGAATGAGGTTGATCAAGATGGTTCTTCTGTAGGGAAAGGCAGTCCCCAGGGGGGAAGGGTTCCTAGTCCGGTAGTCTCTGACAACGAGACTGATTTCAATGAGGAGCAGTATCCTCCAGCTGAAGACAAGTACAAGCAGTTAGAGGATCGTCTGAATGCCATGGAAATTCAACAAGTGCCTGGGCTGGATTTCGGAGACCTGGGTCTATCTTCTGGTGTGGTGATCCCACACAAGTTCAAAGCACCATCTTTCGCAAAGTATGACGGGGCGTCCTGCCCTAAGCTACATCTCAGATCTTATGTGCGGAAGATCCAGCCGTATACTGTGGACAAGAACTTATGGATCCATTTCTTCCAGGAGAGTCTTTCAGGGACTCATCTCGAATGGTTCTATCAGCTGGATGGAACCAAGGTTCGTAACTGGGAGGATGTGGCTACTGCTTTTTAAAAGCAGTATCAGTACAATGCCGACCTCGCTCCTACACGTACCCAACTCCAGAGTATGTCGCTAGGATCGGGAGAAGGTTTTAAAGAGTATGCGCAGAAGTGGAGGGACCTGGATGGCAGGGTGCAGCCACCATTAACCGACTGAGAAGTTGTGGACATGTTCTTGGGGACCCTATCCGGGCCATTCTTCAATCATCTCATTGGAAATTCGTCTGCAGGGTTTACAGATCTCATTCTAACTGGGGAAAGGATAGAGGCTGGTTTGAAATCAGGGAAAATACAGAAAGGTGCGTCCTCAAGTTCTGAGAAGAAGCCTTTCAAAAAGGAAGCCAGTGCTGTGTATGGGCCTAGAAGGCAAAACAAACCAGAACGCCGCCAAGCTGTCAACGCGGTGGTGATTGCAAGGCCTGCTGCCGCTCTTCGGCAACCTAACAAACCAAGGGGTGAGAGACCCAGAAGAGAATATACTCGGCTTAGTATGACCTTGTCGCAGATCTTGCCGCAGTTGTTATCAACCAACTTGGTAACCGTCAGAGAAGCTCCGAAGGTGGTAAACACAACCTCTCTGAAATATAATCCCAACGCCCGCTGTGCTTATCACTCTGATAGCCCGAGACATTCTACTGATGATTGTTGGGCCCTAAGAAATAAGGTTCAGGACCTTATCGATGCCAAGGAAATACAGTTCGAGGCGCCCGAAAGGCCCAACGTTGTGACTGCTCCTATGCCCCAGCATGGAGTAAATGCTATTGAGGAAGACATATATGCAGTTTCTGTGGATGATGTTGCTACCCCTTTACTGACTGTTAAGAGGAACCTGTTGCTAGCCGGCTTATTTCCGGGTTGTAGCAAGGGTTTCCTTCTGTGTGCTGTTTCCCCTGTTGGTTTTCCGTTGCTGAAATCAGGCGTCCAAAACCTGATGGATAGCAAAGAAATCTTGTTCAAGAAGACCGTTGTTCCTACTGTTCCCACTAAGGAAGTATCTGTTATCACCATCTTCAATTCTACCAAGGCTCCCCCGAGGAAGCCCGTCAAAATCATGTCTGTTGCACATTGTTGTACCCCAAAATTTGCCCTCCTATTCTCTCAACATTTCTCATCACAAGGCTCTTGAAGATCAAGATCCAGTTAGGATTTCATCTGCTCAAGACTTCTCCTTGCACTGTTGACCCAAATTAGGGTTTGTGTTTGCACAAAGATGTTTTGACCTAAAATGCCTAAGATGACCTTCTTGCTTCATATTGGACTCCCAAGTTTATCCACATCAAGTTTCAAGTCTTGATTCCAAGTTTTGCTCAGTCAACTGGACAGTTGACCTAGAAATCAGCTGTATTGGGGAAAAAGTCAATTGTGGCCAATTGACAGTCAAATCTCATGAAAATTGACCCACATCAACATTATGAACTCATATGAACCATTTGATCAAGTTTGGATCACAATTCCACAAGAAATTTGATCAGATCACCAAAAGGGCAAAATGGTCATTTTTAGGGTTTTGACTGCACAAAGGCAATTTTTGACTGTTTGAACCAACCAATGGCAAACCAAGCTCACATATGAACTCAAGGACCCCGTGGAATTATCTTGACATGCTCAACAAGTCCAAAAGATCCCAAGTACACAAGATTGACAGTTGAATTTCCCAGTCAATTGACCAATTTTGACTCTATACTGAAAAGTCAAACTTTGACTTTTTGGTCAAAATCAAGGGTCAAGATTCATTTTTCATCAAAACATGCCAAATCATGAAACTTGTTCACCAAGAAATCAAAATTTGCAAATTAGGGTTTGAAATGAGAATTTTTCATGACTTAGAATTTTTCAAAGTTATGAAAAACCCTAATTTTTTCCCAATTTTGCCCCACTTTCTCACCAAGATTCATTTGGATTCAAACAAAAGTCAAAACATGAAAGTTGTAGTTTGTTGCATAATCTACAACTTTTATTCACAAAGTTTTCCCAAATGAGGCTTGTATCTCAAGTTAAAATTTTTGGAATAAGGATACTAAACCATTCTTAACTTAGTGAAATTTTAACCTATTTTGGCAAGGTTTTCTACCTAACTTCAATGCCATTTTCTATACACTTCCAATTGGAATTTCAATTTGCATTTCAAAGATGGATTGTAGTACACATACCAAGCTTTCCAAAATGTCCAAGATCTCATCAAACAACCTCATAACTTGAGAGAATCGAATTTCACAATATGGCAAAAACTCACTTTTGAATTGGTCATGTACATGTTCATAACTTATGCCATTTGCAAGTCAACTTGGTTTGTGCTGCATTACAGGCCTCTAAACCATCCAACACTCAATAATTTAATGCATGTTCATTGTGCTAAGGCCTTGTTTCATGAGCTTATGCATTACATGTTGAATAAAGCCATTAATGGAAAAAGTGAAATGGCCATTTTTGCAAAAGCAAGCTTTTTGTCATAATGCAAATCCAAGAGGTACAGATCAAATCCAATTGGCACAAGATTATGAGCAAAACACTCTGATCAAGACAAGGTTAGCAGCATGTTTAGGGGGCCTCTACTTGCCTAGAACATCAACTTGGCTTTGTTTGCTTAAGTGTGAAGAAAAGTGGCATAACATAACACAACTATCATCTCAGCATTAGAACACTTAAGCAAACATTGTATACACCTTCTAATCATCCTAACTAAGCTAGAACACGAGTAAGCAAGGT